>JANIIF010000014.1:600000-1181597 GCA_024604135.1 Cladosporium velox
CCGTTTCACCACGACAACCTTTCAGGAGCCTTGTCCCCCACCACGCTGGAGCTCATACCCGGCTTGCACGTCGACTGCTCACAGCTGCCAGGTCGATTGCCTTTTTGCGGTGTTGACGAATCTCATGACGCATCTTTCTCTACGAAAATCGATCAGTAACCATTCATTGATACTCAACCACCAACTGGCGTAGCTTCGACATGAGCGAAGGTGAATTACGCATCATGCTTCCCAGTACGGTTCCCCAAAACGGGCAACCCAGGATGTATTCTCCTTACGAGGCTCGCTCAGAATATGCGCCGCGTGCAGCTCATCCTCCGGTTGGTCGCCATCAACCGATGGAACTCCCACAGCCGCTTGAACCGCGGTCTAGCCATCATTTCCGAGGCCCACCTGCGCAGGATGCGACGCCCCGTCACGTAGAGTCGAACGGCTATCGTCCATCTGGACAGACGCTTCCTGGACTACGGGATATCATTCTGGCTCCCACTTCTCACACATCACCACAGCCGCCGCAGTCAACGTGGTCGCAGGCGCCTGTACCCAGGTATGAACAACGCAATATTGAACCTCCTAGTTCGCACCCTAGTGGTCTACACCCACCTCGCAGTGCGCACCCTTCTTCGGAACCGCATGGATCATATTCAGGCCAACATGATCGACGGCTTGATCTGCCAATCTTGGACACACAGCCAGTGGCTGGACACCCGCCCCAAGGACCAGCAGTTCCATCGTACGCAACCCACCACGGAGACAGCCGGGAAATGATGGATCCTAGATACGAACGGCCAAGGCAAACATCTTCGAGCTCTTATATGACGGCTGGTGCTCCAAGTCCGTACACACCTCTTACCAGCGACCAAGCTAGCCACAGGAACTCGAACGCATCATATGATCGATCTGGCAACCCGCCATTCACCCCTACTGGCCCAGAAGCATCGAAGAAATACCTTGGAATCAAAGAGTTCCCTGGAGAGGGGACTTTCCATGTTTACGATGGCGGCTATCGGATACCGACTTCCGTGGATGGAGAGACTGTGAATCCGCAGTGGGGCTTGACCAAGGCCAACAAACCGCGCAAGCGATTGGCATTAGCTTGCCTTGATTGCCGAGAGAAGAAGATCAAGTGTGAGCCTGGTGCTAGTAGCTGTCTGCAATGCGAGAAAGCCAAGAGGCCGTGCCGACGGTATGTATAAGCTTCACTGCGTGCATCGTTACATTCCACTGACAAATCGCAGAGCGCAGAATCAAACTCTTACGACTGACAGCGCTGGTAATCCTCAGTGGACATCTGAGGCTGGCTCACCTCCTCTCGCAACTCACTCACATCCTCCTGAGCGTATGGCCGAACAGAACATGCAGAATCACAGAACAGTCGACCCGGCAGCCGCCAAGAACAACCGCATGTCGGATCAGGATCCATTCTCCAAACGTAGGGCACAGGACGAGGAACCCAACGCGGGCGCATCAGTGAAAAGACACCAGTCAATGTCGCCCTCTGTAGCATACGGACACAACATGGCCGCAAGTCAACCTCAATTTCCACATTATGCGGAACACAGGATGCCTAGAGCCTCCAAAGGAGCAGCATTCATGAGCTGGGAAGACGACCCATACTACACGGATCCGGATGCGACAGTCCACCTTCTCGAGGAATATTTCGCACACGTGAACAGTGGAACTTATTGCATGTTCCCACGTGTCACTTTCATGAACTGGCTCACAACGGCTCGTGAGAAGTGCCAGAACGAACGAATGGTGCTTTATGCCATGCTTGCGATGGGCTCGGTATTTGCAGCCCCAGGATTCGCTAGCATTGGAAAAAGATGCGCAGAGCTGGCGACTGAAGGCTTAGCTTCCAAGGTCGGAAGGTTCAGTCTGCCCGTCATTCACGTCCGACTTCTATTGGCTCTGTACAATTTTGCCAAGGGCAATGAAGGCGCAGCTTGGGAGTACTGCGGTCTTGCCATCCGTGCCCTGAGCGCATTGCGCTACAACCACGAGGAAGGCTGCCTGATCTCACCCAAGAAGCAAGACCCGATCCTTGAATATGGACTGACGAGGGAGCAAGTGATGGAGTGCCGTCGCCGAACATTCTGGGCTGGATTCCTGATGGACAGATACAACGGCTTCTGTGGAGGCATGTTGTGCGTCGTTAACCCTGCTGATGTGTACTTGCGACTGCCGTGTGCGGACGATGCGTACGAAAGCAGCATGGCCTCGGTTGCTCCTTTCTACAACAACGGCACGATCGACAGGTCGCTCACGGTACTCAATGCTTCGAGCCCGGTGTCACCTATGGCGTGGCTAGCTGTGGTCGGAAGCGTATGGGGCGAAGCGATGAATTTCATCTACCGCGCCAATAATCACAGCCGCAACACTTATCGGGAAGCTTACGAGAAGATATACCGCGACACACATACTGCCATGGACGAGTGGGCCTCTCAACTTCCGGGTTACTTGCGATACAGCGAGGCGAATCTGGATCGGAGCATTCAGGATGGCTACGCCGGCACATACATTTCGCTGCACGTTCTGCATCACTTTGTGCTCATGAAGCTGAATCGATGCATGCGTCACACTCTTGCTGCTGACTTGGCGCCTCGAAACATTCGTACCGCGCATTACCACGCACACCGTCTGCTTGGTATTATGCGCGCTGTCAGGGAATCTCGTCGTGAGATCGTACATCCTCAGGCGGGTCAGTCACCACGATTTGTACTTGCCGTGCCTTTTGCCGGCTATGCGACGTTATCGGCTGTTGACATCGTTGGCGGCGGTGGCCCCGACTCCACTCTCGGGCCGACTATGAGCGGCATGGAGAATGGTGTCGATTGTCTCCGGGAGCTTGCGCAATATTGGAACAGCGCTGTCGAACAGACCAGGAGCGCAGAACGCCGACACTATCAACTGAAAAATGTTCTGTCTCGGCCTTACAAAGCTTCCAGTGGCTGCTGGCTCGGCCGGAATTGGGGACTGGAAGGACCGCTCGAACAAGAATTCGAGCTCGACGCCGACTGCATCTACGGCGTCGACAATAAGGTTTACTTCAATGCATTGGAAGACGATGCTGCAAATGGGCGGGCGCGTGCTTGAGTGCATGGTGGCCATACCAAGGATCGGCGTGATTTGGGATTTGCATACTCGGCGTAGAGATTCTTGGGTGACACAGGATGTCACTGCAAGATGTCACGATATTGGCGGTAACCATGTGCAAAGGATGCCTGCGGACCACAGAACCATGCTCGCTTGCACGGCTGGGCCACACGTCTTGATACTTTCACTCGCAACTTAGATTGAGCTGTTAGCATATCGCGAATATACAGCGACGCTACTTTTTTGATGACAATCCGCTCCCGACTCAATGATTCAATCGTCAAATGTGTGGATCTGCATCATCGACTCAATTGCAGTCATTGTACGTGATCCATGGATGCCGACATGCGGGTAAACAACCTGGCGTTACGCAAGCGCCTCTGCTACACACACGTAAGAGGCACATGTATGCACATGCACCGCCAATAGCCGATGCTCATCTGCTGTGCATCGTAAAAGTCTCGAGCACCACTGCAATCGAAGCATGAATCGGCCCTTTGTTGTTCAAACACCGACAATTTTTGAAGACTGCCTCGATTACGCATGGGTCGATTCTGGCTTTCCAGCTGCAGGATCGTTTCCGTCATCTCTACAGCGTGTACTTCCTCATCCTGGTGATAGCCTACGCCACCAGTCGCGCAGACTTTCGCTGGCAGCAGCTTGACAGCACGGCCCCGCAAAGCTCGCGTGCGTGCAAGTGGGGAGAAGAGATGGTGCTGCCTTTCTGTGCCGGCCAGTCGTAGCGAGGCCCGTCAGTGTGATGCGTGTCAATCTGCGCCCAAGGTGCCACGGCGTTCATGCGAAGAGACGTCGCCTGTGTACATATATTACACCCGAGCTACTACACTTTTGGCCCTTGTCGTGCTGCCGGGAGAGCCGGCGATCGATTCTCCGCCAGCGACAACTGCAGCCGGCAAGCTGCAGGGGGCCTTGAACGCTATGATATGCGCATTCGTGCGTGCGTGAAGGGCTTGTAAGGCGCACGTTCGAAGTAAGTGTCGGAGCTCCCTCCTCGAAGGTTTCGACGGCGTCATGTCTGTGCGACGGGTCCGCGTTCCTTACGGAGCACCGTTGAACTCACAGCACAGTGCGGTTCACGTCCGCTGGCAATTGCAATCCGAAGCCCTACACGACTAACGGCTTGGAGACCTGCAAACACGGCTTCCTTGCTGAGTTCGGTTGCAGGTGCCCGCGGAGGCCGTTTGGCGTGGCTGCAGGTCGAAGGAGTTGTCAACACGCGCACACCGTTGATATGCAAGCGTGAAGTTTTCCGCGTCCCACCCCGTCTGTCGAACACTTTTGGCACGAGAGGTGAGTACTGTAAAGTATCTACCGGGGTGGCTGGCTGGACCTCTAAGGGCATGCTTTAGCCAGACTTTCGGTATTATCACGTTCTGCGGCACCCTGGCCGCGCTAATGATGCTGTCTGCAAGTGCCGTGGCTGACTCTCATCCCTGGCGGCGCCGGATGCGCTATATTCTGGGCGTGGTTGTTTTCGCAACAGCAGTCGCCGCTACTCATGCCCACACCCACATCCTTCCGAAGTTGCAACACCATGCCATCAGATCTGAAGTCTGGAACACCTCAACGTGGTGCCCTAACCGCAGCAGATGTCATCAGGCATTGTTCTGGAAATCCAGTGTCTCAGGTCGCCAGGGCCAACGCCACCAAACTGTGCGATCACACGGATCCGTCACGCTGTTCCGAGGCTCATGCTCAATCTCGATCCGGGGTCATCTCGTTCCGGGACCAGATTTGCCGGTAGAGTGCGTCTCCCGAGTACATGCAGTCAAGCGAGAATTGTGATGAGACACCCCGCTGCAGCAATATATGCGCGGCTGATGAGGGCGCCACGCACGCAAGCATTATTCAATATCACACGACTTCGGCCATCCAGTCTTCCGCCTCGGCCGGCAGTGCTGATCTCACGGCAGCAACCAACCGAGCTATTCAGATCCCTGCGTTAGCACTTTATCGCTGAACGCTCAGAGGTAGAGCTGCCGATGGATCTGACAAGTGGTGATGGACCCTTGTGCACTTTCCTAAATGATCACTGTTGTGGCAAGGTAGCAGCTAGCTGAGTGTTGCAGCAGATTGCGAACGCATAAGAGCATGATGTACACTATGTACGGAATCAGGGCTTTGACATGGCGTGATGATCACTGAGATACTGAAGATGTACGAGTCGGTGCGCGCTTGAGCTGCCATTGGTGGCGCGGCAAAAGCTTTGCAATGGCGGTCACAACATGTTTGGTCCCCGCATGTCGACGTGTCCAGCGCATCTGCGATATCGAGGATGCTTGTGGCAGTACGAGCTGCCCACAGCTACAGCGTGCCGCTGATACAACGTGCCGTGAGCCCGCCGCGTGCGCCCAGCCTGAGGATTGACGACAAAACTCCGGGGTATGCATCATGCCACGCTCATATTTCACGGGAGACGCCATTAGTCTCGGTAGGCCTGGAGGTGTGTCTGGGGAGCTGGGGAAGATGCCGTTGCATGAAGAACGCTCGGCACAAGTGTTCGTGGGCAGATTTGCCTCGAGTGCCAGGCGATTCGCATACACTTCTTCATCCTGACTGGACAGATAGCCGCGTTTGACGACGTCCCTTGGATGGCTTAGATAACAAGCCGCCCCATACACGACACCCACCCCTCTGAAGCCCTCGTAATCATTCATCATACCCCCGTATCGGAACGTCCGCATCGTCGATGCCACGAGGGTTGTCATCCAGACCGTAGCCATAACCACGGGAACCGTCTTGCCGTGACAGGTCCCTGGCTTTCTTCTCTACGATATCAAATTGCGCGAATTCCCGTCTTGCCAGCTGCACATTGACCCGCGCGGCATTGAACGTCGCTTCGTCGCTGGGCATTACCACTGCCAGGTTGGTGTTCTCGGTCAGGCGTGTGATGAAGAACATGAAGGCGCCCGTCTTAATCTGCATCTCGGCAAAGCTCGTCTCGGAAGCGAGCATACCCGTGTGTTTCGCCATGGAGTGTTTGTGTGTCTTGAGAATGCTGCTTATTCGCTCGAAGCGGTCGGTGTAGGGGTTGTTCGCTTCTTCGTCCCGTGTGATGTGTGTAACGGCGAGACATGTGGTTCGCTCGTAGAGTATCAATTCACGAGCGTCCAGTAAATCTGCAAGCTTACGGAGCATGCCCTCGATTGTTGCTGCGTTCGGTACCAGAAAGTAGAGCACCTGAGTCCAGGCGCGGTACAGGCTCTGGTCCCAGATCGATGTTGCCCAGAATTCGACCTGTTGGTCGGTGAAGCCCTCGTCTGCACACCGGGTGCGCACCTCTTCGGTCTTCTGTTGGAAGATCTTGGCCTTCTGCTCTGTTGGCACAAGATCCATCTTGTGTATTAGGATGAACAGCTTGCTACCGGGGCTGTGTTCGCGTAGGGCACGTAACGTGGCGGCAAAGTTGATCATGTCAGCCGCGGGCTCGCGGGACGAAATGTCGATGACAAATATCATGACTGCCACCGAAGAGAAGACATGTGAGCGTTGGTTGTTGAGGTATGATTCGACGAATGAGTCTTGTCTGTGATGTACGAGTTAGCCGCATGTGGAAAATGGTTCAAGGTGAATGTAACAAGAACTTACCCTCCGCAATCCCATAGGTTGAGCAGCAAGTTACCCATGAACCTGATGTTGCTGTGCTCGACGTCGATGGTAGCACCGAGTCTCCGGACGTCCTTCGCCACATAGTTGCTGAAGATGATCGCTCGCATGGAGGACTTGCCCGCACCAGAACGCCCCATGAGCAGCACCTTGCGCTGCTTCTGGCGTTTACCACGCTCCGGCGTGCTCATGTTGAAGGATATTTGCCGGAGTGTGTGGAAGCCTTCGTAGAATTGTGTATAATCGCTATATACAGTAGACGCCCTCTTATCTGGCGGCACGTATCAAGCACAGGCGCTGAAGCGCGGGCGAACTCTCTCGCTCTTGCTGTGACGACAGGTCTTGGCGTTGACTTCAGTCGCTATACAAGCAGCACTGGCGCCGATATATCCACGTTTTAGCAACCTCATTTCCATCCATACACTACTCGCAGGACGCGTGTTCCCTCTAAGACCTTTGCAACAGCTTCGGACATTGTATTTTCCCGCTCTAGACGTGTCGCCTTACGCCACAGGAGAGCGGTAAGAACGGCAATTCTGGGGTGTTTCATGTTGACTGCCTCAAATCCGTAGCCTCGCCAAGTACAATGACCGCAACAGACTCGCAGCTATCGCCGGCGAAGAGGTCACTTTCAATCTTGGCATATGTATTGCATGGAAAAACAGCACATGTGCTGTGAAAGTTCATCGAGGCAAGCAACATGAAAATCTATATATCGCACCCAGCCCTGAATCAGGGCCGATCAAGGATCATATCTAGCGTGTCAGGACATTGTGAGCGCCACATAGGGTTCTCATTTGAAGGGGTTGGTGTCGAAGACCGTTCGTATATCTTCCTCAGTTCCCTCAGGGCAAAGTAGATGTCCAGTCTGGCCTTTCTGTCGCTTTTATCCTCACCACAGTCATTCATTCATATCTCTTATTTGCTCTCGAGCTGGATCTCGAGCCACCATGTTTTTCACTTATCCTATCGCAGCATTTGCGGCGCTTTTCGCTCTGACCTCCGCCCAATCGGCTGATCTGAGAGGCAAGGTCGGCCCATTGACATCAATTGCGGACAAGAGAGCAGTCAAGATCTGTGACATCACCAAGTATGGCGGCAAAGCCGGCAGCGACATCTCTGGGGCCATCAACGATGCATTTGCCGCCTGTAAGAAGGGCGGCGTGGTCGTCATCCCCTCTGGCAACTACAACCTCGAGAACTGGGTGCTCCTGAAGAGTGGTGAAGCATGGGCCCTGCAGCTCGACGGTACTATCACCAGGACTGGCACAGCCGCAGGCAATATGATCTTCATCGAGCACACTTCCGATTTTGAACTCTTCTCTACTACGTCCAAGGGTGCGATTCAAGGCCATGGCTACGAGATCCACAAGACTGGTTCGATCAGTGGTCCTAGATTGCTCAGACTGTACGACGTGAGCAACTTTTCGGTCCATGACATCTCTCTGGTAGACTCGCCGTCTTTCCATTTCTCGATCGACACCTGTAAGAATGGTGAGGTTTACAACATGGCTATCCGCGGCGGTGCCCATGGTGGGCTGGATGGCATTGACGTCTGGTCTGAGGACATCTGGATTCACGATGTCATGGTGACAAACAAGGTTGGTCAAGTTCGGACTTGTGAGAAATGCGTTAGATACTGATGTGATATCAAGGACGAGTGTGTCACGGTCAAGTCCCCAGCGAAGAACATCCTGGTCGAGAACGTCTACTGCAACTGGTCGGGCGGCTGTGCAATGGGATCCCTTGGGCAAGATGTCGACGTCTCCAACATTACCTACCGCAACATCTACACCGTGCAGTCCAACCAGATGGTACAAAACCCCAGACTCTCATGATCCACGACAAACACTAACATCCTCCCTCCACTCACAGTTCATGCTGAAATCCAACGGCGGAAGCGGCACCGTCTCCAACCTCGTGCTCGAGAACTTCATCGGCCACTCCAACGCCTACAGCCTGAACATCGAGCAATACTGGGAGAGCATGAAGGCAGTCGCCGGCAACGGCGTGCAACTCTCAAACATCAAGATCAATAACTGGACCGGCACCGCAACAAACGGCATGCAGCGTGGCCCGATCCAGATCAAATGCGCGGACGGCGCCCCGTGCACCGGCGTCGATGTGACTGACTTCAACATGTGGACCGAGAAGGGCGCCTCTCAGTTCTACAGCTGCAGGAGCGCGTACACCGATCTCAAGGGTGCGGACTCAGCGTACTGCCTGAAGGAGGGAACTGGGGCGAAGTACGCGGTGGTGACTAAGACTGTTACCACAGCTCCTACGGGCTACGCGGCGCCGAAGCTGGCTGATGATTTGAAGAAGGACTTTGGGTTTACCGTCAGCATTCCAGTTCCTGCTATGCCGACCAGCTTCTTCCCCAACCAGGCACCGATCAAGGCGCTTGCTGGCAGCTCTTGATGGACTGATTTGATCCAGAGCTTTGCATCACCAGATAGATGAGCGTAGTTTGTCTGTCGCAATCACACCGCATGCACGACAAGTCGTGATGGATTTGTCGAGCCAAGATTTCTTCGAATGTGACATGTTTCAGTCTCGTTGCCGCTTAAATCGCTTGAGATCCAATGCCATACAAGAACAAGACGAGGTTTCCCGCTTTTTCAAACCGAAAATTGGGATGAAATGGAGAGAGAGAGTTTGTGTGTGAGACAGTACTCTTTCCTGAACCGCTTCCGTGAGTAGTTTACATTAAGTACAGTGAATTGTTGTAGTAGATGGGAGGTCACGCTGCAACGCTTGACTGCACACATTGCACGAGCACGTTTCAGGGCTGGACGTCGCCCATTCGAGATTCAGGATTGAGGACTGGTGGGCCACGATTCTTTGTAGCTGTTCAATGCCAGCGGCACAGTCACAAAGCTCCCAACTGAATATTACAAAGGTGGTATTCCGAAGCCGATGTCGAGTCTCAACACCAGAGGTGAGAGCGTGACCTGCGAGGCTCATGGAGCGGAACGCCGACAGCTGGAAGACAGGATGCCCGTAGCCATTTCTCATACCAGCAAGTCGTATTACAGCTAACGCTGCCTGACAACCCGGTCCATGACGGTTGCCCGTAAACGCGACAAGGACGGCGCAGTATCTATCGTCTCATTAGCCATCTTTGCATACAGATTTTGCCGCGCGATGACCCTAGGAGCAAGTAGGGAGTTTGAAACGTACACAGCAGCCGCAGCAAAAGCTCCTGCAATTTGACGGTAGTGTAACCCGATAGTAGAGTCAAGAGGCATACTGAGCTCTCGAACAAGGTGGCGATGGGGAATCCCACTTCCCCTTCGTACGCTCCGAAAACGAGTCCTTTGTAACTAGGGAGAGAATAAATCCATGTCACCTGCAAAAGGAGCACGACGAAAGCCACGGAGGTTGCTACAACTTCGCTCCATAACATCGGTCCTATGCCATTCTCATTCTCGTGTGGTTGCTCAGACGGACCCGATGGGACTGTGTCTTGCTCTTTTCTAGACGGAGCTGAAGGCGTGCCGGAGCAGATGTTACGTGCTTGCTCACGGCGCCGTCTGGGAAGCTTGTGAAATCTGGTGGACATTATCGCCACCCCGAGGAGTAGTAAAATGTTAGTCCATTCGAAAAAGCAGTCGACGAACGGGACTGCTTGTGGCGTGCTGCGTCCTCTGTTAAGCGAGAAAATTACAACATTCCCAGTGCGGATTCTGGGCCAAAGAGTGTTGCAACTTTCTCGCTTAACGGAGGGCTCATGGAGCGCTCTCTTCGAGATTCCTGGCGGCGGAGACGCAGGCTTTGATAACGCCAGGTCGCACGCGTCAGACTGTAGCTCTGCTCTGCGGTCATACTCGCAACTAAGCCGGAAATCGTTCTGGAGCTCCCATGATTCTTGTGGGGAGAGCGGACTGTCTTTTGTGATATCCAAGTAGTCTCGGACAAATGATGCGATAGTGAAAACTATCGCAACCCAAGCGGCGATTGTTGAAACCTTGTTCCAGCAACGGCGAAACTTTCCCCGTGTGGTTTGTGGTGGAGGAACTGCTGATGATTGCACAAGGTTAGAGGTACTAGGAGAGCTCGAAGGCGAGGCAGGGCGCGAAGCAGGTGATGGTGTCGATGGAAGGGCGGAACTTGTTGAGGGAGATGTATTCGCCTGTTGTATTCGATGCTGCGCAGCTGGAGCTACTGGTGCAGATTGTGAACCAGTATGGCCAGCAGTGACATTGCCGTGACTTGATCCGGGTGTGTTGGTCAAGGCTGTCGTGGCCATGACAAGATTCCGCGTAAGGACTGTGAGCTGTGAGCTTTCGCAATTCCAATGTCCTGCGGTTGATTGGTGTGTTAGAATGAGGCGCGACCAACATTAATCGATCTAATAAGTTAAAGGATGTCTGCAAAACTTGCAATGCGCATTTGGTACAGCTGCGCCATGTCAGGTCACGCTACTGCAGACTATTTAAGCGAAGGCGGCTGAGCCACCAGTGATATTCTGAAAGGAGAATATCAAAAACGCGACAATCCAGTCTTGCAACCTAGACAGTATCTTATTAGTCAGATCGTTTGTTCTTGAACGAAGGACAAGAGCATGGTTAGGAATGCCAACAGTAATGCACGATCACATGCGATGCGAGAAACTCTTCGCCATGCGGCCTCGTCAGATAACAGTGAAACGTCCTTTGTCGCTTTCCCTCGATGATTTCGGTGACTGCGTAGGAAATGGTGATATGGCTGTCACAACCCGCGTCCAACGACAGCGATGGCCACCCAGATGTCCCTAATCACATGAGAGTTGCAAAGCAATGCAAAAGTTCATCGTGTTTGGAAACCAGCTTCTGGACGAGGCAGCGAGACGTGGATGTGTCCCGCTCTGCAGAATGTGACAGTCGACTGTGTACAAGGGTATCATCATACAAATCTCGCTTCATCATATAGCGTTTGCCATTCTTCTAGTTGAAGACACTTCCCGTGCCCCAGCCATTGCCTGCCAAACCCGGGCTCGCCCTTCCTTTCTGATAGAGCCACTTGCTGTTCAATCCAACGCTTGCTCGTCCACTCTTCGCAGGGCTTGACATGTTATCAAATTCTCCACCCATGGGGCTCCCTCTTGACGATCCTAGACTTCCCCTTCGGCCCATCGACGATCCGAAACTTCCTCTTCTGCCCATCTCAGAGTTGCTGAACATCTTGTCCTTCAAAGGCGAAGCAGAGAACGGACTGCCGCTTAGTGATCCCCTGCGTGTTGAACTTCCGAATGGCGAGTTGATGCTCACGCTCGCGTCAAATGGGCTGCCGTGGCCAGAAAGCGGCGAGCCACGCGCCTGCACGCGTAGAGAGTCTGCGAGGCTACCGGCGGAGCCGAAGGACGAGCGGGGTGTGGCGCTGCGAGAGTAGCGCGGTGGTGTTACGTATTGTGCTTCCTCTTGTGGTGTTGCTGGGCGACTCATGGGAGGCAGACCCAGGGCGTGCCTTTGTTGCGGTGTGAGAGGGATGTCCTCGCAGGCGTCTGGACGGCGGAAGAGGGGAGAAAGTGTGATGGCGATGTTGATCAGGAGGAGGAGCTGGATTGTGTGGATGGTGTAGCCTGCGTATGGAGTATTGCGAATGATCGATATGGGGATACTGGGAGGATGTTAGCATATGAAGATTGACCAAGAGGACTCGGGAGACGTACGAGGAGAGGTATGGCTGCGCGATGAAGGTGAATATAATGGCAGCCGCATTGAGGACTACGATGCGCGAGTCGCCAGGGTTGAAACAGCTGGCATTCTGCCGGCGAACAATCTCTTCCATGCGAGGGTGCTGCCACCTGCCAGGCGTCGAGACTGCCGGTGAAGCATTGCGTCCTCCTGCACCTGAGGGAGAGAAGAGGCCTTTTTGCGGTGTGAGAGCATTCTTCACTTTTATCGCCGGCGACTGCGCGTGTGATTGAGAGTTGGTGGACCGAGACAAGCTATTTGTCGAGTTCGACTGGACGAGCGAGGTGGACGACATTGCTGCTGGCAGAGTCTGGCGATGTATTTCCCGAGTATTTTGCTGGTTGCGTATAGTTTATGGTGTTACTCCTGCTGTGCTGTGTGTGTTAGTATGGTTAGTAGTGGCGGTGAGGAGGGCAACGGCTCAACACATCATCGTCGCGTGGTGATCGTGCAGGCGCATGGATCATCACTCGCTTGTTGAAAGAGTCGAGGATTCGAGGTTGCTATGGAAGACGCCGGCCAATCATCGCGCGTCGGCATTGGCCCTGCAGATTGCCGAGCACTAACCCTATTTTTGACAGCTGGACCCCACTGACGTCGTCTTACTCGAATGAGCTGGACTAACTTTAGCTGAGAGCCTCAAGCTGTTTCCACGCTGAAGACATTCACTCACGAGCTCACGTGTCCTCAGCCAAACTCTCTCTCAGGCTGAGACGAAAGCAACATGCCAGTCCTTCTCGAGACTCTCGATCAGAAGATCGCCACCACCCTCTCAGACTGGAATCTCTACACCACCCTGATCGCCGTTTCCATCGTCGCTTTCCTCGCTTACCCCATCGTCTACCCGAGCGAACCGGACACCCACCCTCTCCTACTCGCCCGACAAGCCTCAGCAGCACCTGTACGCAATAAGAATGAGTCAGCCGTCTACCGCAGTCCAGAAATCCCCCATGGCTATCCCCTCAAGTCTGGCCTGAATGTCAAGCAGCCGGATGAGCCGCGTTGGAAGAGCGGGAAAGATGGAGACCTCAGAGACATTTGGAGAGAAGTTCTGAGAGGTGGTCGTGTTGGTACGGATGGAAAGGAAGTGCCCCAGGGTTCTATCATGAGCGTCTTTGGCAAGGAGAAGGTTGAGGAGCATGATCTGGCCCAGCTCAGCAAGCAGATCAACGTCCTGGGCAAGTTCTGGAAGGAGAGCAGCCAGGGCAAGGTGGCTATTTACTTGCCGAATAACATTGAGTATCTTGTGACTATCTTCGGTGAGTGTCTTGCTGTCTGAACATTGGGATACTTCTAACACAACGCAGCTTGCGCTTTCTACGGTCTTACACCAGTGCTACTCCCTCACAACCTGCCTGCTGAGAAGGTCTATGAGCTCCTCAACCTGGTCAATGCCGACACCTTGGTCTGTGAAGCTGGTACCCTCCCCATCGATGGCGTAGCCCGTGCATGCCAGAATCTCCGCTTGATCACCTCGGTCGTGCCCAAGTCGAACCGTCACATGGATTGGACTGGTGTGCCCGACTCTGCCCAGAGCCGACTCAAGATTAGCGTCTGGAACGACATCTTTGAGGACAATGCCGCCACGGCATCTGCAACTCTCCCAGGAAATGACACCATTGAAAAGACTGGCGACATTATCACTGTGTGGCAATCCACCGACAGTGCCGTCAAGCCAACCATCACTACCTTCACTCAGTTGAACGTCGTAGCCGCTGTCGCTGGCCTCATCACTGCTCTTCCTCTTCGTCAAAGGATCACACCTAGCGATCTTCTCCTTCCAGCCGACAACTTCAACCACAGTTACACTCTAGCTTGGACACTCGCTGCTCTCTTCACGCACGCTTCCGTGGCACTCAACAGTGTTGCCGGACCTGGCGCCAGCCTCGCCGCAGCCTCTCGCCTCATCTCGCCAACAATAATCATTGCATCCGCCTCCACCCTCGCCGAACTCCACACCGAAACGGCAGCAAAGATCACCTCGCCCCTCCACAAGCTCGGGCTATTCACGCAATCTCAATCCCTCTCTGCAGGCCGCATGCCCGGCTCCTCACTCCTCCTGCCCTCCACAACCAGCACCGACGCCCCAGGCAAACTCCGCCTAATCCTCACCTCCGACCGCCTAGACGCCGACTCCCCACCTCTAAGCTCCAGCACCCTCTCCGACCTGCGCATCTTCACCCGCGCCCGCATCGTGTACGCCCTCACAGCCAGCGCCGTCTTCGGCGCCGTCACACAGACGCACGTTTTCGACTACCGCCGCGAGGAAGGCGAGGGCCACAGCCACTTTGGCGCTCCTGTGAGCAGCGTTGAGATCCGCGTGGTAGGCAATGGAGACAAGGAAGTCGGCACGAGCGAACCGGTCGGCGAGCTCGTTGTTTTTGGCCCAGCCGTTGCGGAAGGCGAGTGGAGGAGTGGGAAGAAGTTCAAGATCGGCGAGGATGGATGTTTGGGCTACGCGTGAGGCGAGAGCGAGCACACATTGCTGCCCTGTTGTTGGATTGGATAAATCGCTTTCTTACTAGGGAAGAAAAGAAAGCCTGTTTCCGATGGTTGTGAGTATCTAGAAAAGGACAAAAAAAAATGACCATATCCAGCAACGACATCCATGACCACAGCAATAAAAGTGATTCCAATCATGCCGTTTCTCTGGACTACCCCCGTTGGAAAGACTCCTTTTTTTTTGAAAACTTTTCTTGTTATTGTCTTTTTTTTTCATTTAATTTTGGGTATCAAAAATGCGATTCTGAGCTCCCACCGCAATCCACCCCAACCTTCTAGCGAAGAATCCACGCTTTACTCGTGATATATTTCACACAGCCAGCCCCGTCTATAAACATACATGGTACACGAGCAACGAGCTCGACGACGTTTGAAAGAAAGATCCGTAGAAAAAAGCAACCGCACATCGCCCACATATGTCACAGGTGTGACCAAAAAAGCAAGACACTCCACTGCAACGCAACATCCTGTCATCGGCCCCCCCTTTTGGCCGCATCGCTTCGGCGATGGCTGGTCTTCCCTTCCCGTGGGTTCGCTTGACGTGATTCCGAGTACGGTCGTCCGTGGAGTGTGCGGGCTTCCCTGTTTATTTTTCTCTTTGCCGTGATATGGGAAAGGGCGGCCAGCCATTGTCTGGTTCCGGGAGGCTCATGCAGGCGCAAAAGGTGGTTTTCATCTCAGCGATCGAGTGAGTGCGGTCTGCTTGGCGGGTGTGTTTTGTCGGCTGCGACCCATGGTTGAATCAGCGGTTTCGACTCAGTGCCCGGCGTGATGTGTGGAGAGTGCACTAAAATGGAGACACTCCAGTTTCGAGTCGACGCGGGCTCGATCGTTTCCTTCGTCGTATTCCTTCATCCAGCTCGCCACCCAATTGGGTTTGACCGTCCAGCGCCATCAGCCTCTTCCAAAGCAGCACGCTTTGCTCCGATGGCCCTGCCTTTCTCTTCTGCTTGCGCGAACATTTTCATGGTGTGCTCCCAGACGCGCGGGCCAAGGTTCATCTCCCTGTACTTGCCCAGCACGCGCTCGTCACCGGCTGGCTTAGAGTCCCAGTCCAGTAAGTATGCTCCCGAGCCTTTCACATCGTCAGAGCCTTCCATAATGTCCAGGCGGGCTTCGACGGGGATGCCGGGGGCGTCACTGTCACCACGACACGACGCGCCTTGCCACTTCTTCGCCGGGTAGCACATGCTAGTGAGCTGGAAAAGGTGGCGCTCGCCGCTTTCTCGCACATTGAGGATCCAGGGTGTCATGACGGCGTACATGACTTTGACTGCAAGACGAATGGGACCGTTGAGCTGGTTTGCTATGCCAGTTTTCACGGTGCCGGGGTAGGAATGCATGAAAGTTGTGCCGGGATAGCGTTTGGCGAATTCTTCCATCATGAAATCGGTGAAGACGGTGCAGTGGGCGAGCGCGGCGTGGAGAGTGAAGTTGTGTTTGAGATCGAGGTCATCGGTTCGAATATCTCCTTCGGAACCAGCGGCAAGGACACTGTTGACTCGGCTGAGCTGGCCGGCGTCTGAGGCGGCGGTAAGGTTGGGCATGAGGTTGACAACAAAGCGCATGCGGGAGTAGTAGTTGACAGCCATCTTCTGGTCGATGCCTTCCTCGGATTCCCGGCGGCCTTTGAGGGTCATGTAGCCGGCGGTGAGGAAAAGTGCATTGATGAGAGGTTCTCTGATACGTAGATCGGCACACACTTCGTCGACGCTGCGGATGAGAGTGATGTCTTTTTGAATGAACGTGGCCTTTCCTTCTGGGTTGATGAGTCCTAATTCTGAGATGATACGATCGGCTTCTTCTTTTCGTCTGATAGGCATTGAAGTCAGCTTTGCTCGCGGCCATTTGATTCGCCACGCAATTGGATTGAGCCAAATACATGGTAATAGATGCACTCACCTTCCGACAATATAGATGCGTGGCCTCACCGTCCGTTTGAATAATTCCATAGCAGTGGACTCGCCAATGCCGCCGGTGCCACCGACAAAGATGGCGACAAAGTCTTTGATGCGGTGGCCCTCAGCATTGCTGGCGCGGATGGATTCGGTGGATACCATTTGCAGAGGCTCTCCAGAGAAGAAGAGAGAAGACAGTGCATCGACGGGCGGACTGTCGTTACGACGCAGTCCAACGCCGAGTCAGGCTGTAATGCCAGGCAGGTGGTCGGCTGGCGGGCTTTTAGATCCGCAGCGCTGGGGGCACGCGAAGGCACTAGAAGGGTCTGTCTGGTGCGGCGGTGCGATGATCGTCTCGAGTAGAGTAGCCGCGCGATGACGAACCGCGCTTCTGCCGTGTAATGATGGCGCTGCTTGCGAGGCTGGCGTGCGAATGAAATGTGCGAGAGCTGTCTGTAGGGCTGGCAGGCAGGGATTATTGCGAGTGAGACCCACGTTGTTGCTTGTTGCTGGCGGGTGGCAGTGTGGACAAGGGCCCCTCGGCGTGTCTTCCCGGCGTGATGATGCCGGTCGGCCTCAAGTCAACCTCGACCTCAGCTGTTTGTCTGTGTCTCTCTGGCTGGATATGCGTGCCTCTACCTCAGCACAAGCCACGCACCCAACCGCCCTGCTTACTGCTGATTACACGTGCACTGAACAAGGGGAATTGGCCCAGCTGCCGGCAGTAGCTCGTAGATCGCTATTCTTACTCACCAAATGCGGCCAGGTCGGAGGAGGTGAGGAGTTTTTTCGCAGCTGCTTTCAGACGGCGAGTACGCAATAATGAAGCAACCCAAGACGCCACCACCATCCACTCGAGCCACTTCCCCAGACGCCCGCATCGAGATAATTGCCTACCATCGCGATCATTGAGATCCCTTGGTCTGTGCTGCTCCTCGCCGGAGCCAACTCCTGAAGAGGGAAAAGGCTATGAGTCGCGGGCGTCACCATGTGGAAGCGGTCAATCCCCCGAATCATCGTGACTGCAGAGAGACCTCACCCAGTTTACACTTACTGACCACGCCTGGGAGGCCTGATTGACAATATGACCGCTTCAGACGCAAGAATCCAAGTTGCTGGAAGTCCCTGGAATGATCTGCAGGAACGCGAGTCAACCCGCCCCAGTCTGGAGGATTCGTGCACGATCAGGGTACCAGACCCAAGACCACGGCTGTGGTATAAGACATCATCAGTATGGGCTGCCGACTAACATTGGCATAGTGCTTGAGTGCAAGCGGCCGCCAGATGTTTGCAGACCACGTCGGGAATCATACTGTTTGTCAAGCCTCGAAGCCAACACTGAATCAATGACTCTTTCAAGTGCAACCTTACAACTTGACGATGTCTGTCACAGACATCGGGCCATGGAACTTTTTGCAGACTTAGCGGCTCCAGCGACTGAGCTGATGATACACATATGTTTCCTTGACTAGCAGCCTGGCCCATACCGACATCATGAATCTGGTCAATGGCGCACAAACGCCACGACAAAATATACAACAAGTAATCATTGTGCCGCATATACCCACGTATAATCAGAACCGCCAAACTCCTATCACTCGACATACTCTACTTTCGATTGACAAAATTTCGACACTATGCATAGCATTCCAACGAGCGTTGGGCAATGGCACCACGGAAGCAGAGCGACGGCCAAGAAGCACAACACCGCGACTCCCGGGCATTACTCAACCAGCGCCAAAAGGCACAAGGCCATCGCTCGGCGAACCACCAAGTCTCGACAAGCTGCAATCCTGGACTTAGAGCCACAGTGTTACGGCGCTGAGGACTGCAGTGCCACTCGTGTCCGCGCCTCGCACACTACAAATACGACCGCCAAAAACGAAGCCTCGCCAGCAGAATGCATCAAGGAGATTGTGTTCATAACTCGCCAAATTGTCACAGAGGGATGTCGCGCATTTGTAGCTATGTTTGCGGCTCTGACGTGTACGGCTCACTTCCTCGTGCAAGTTTGCAGGCTAGCCTGTGCCGTGGCATGCCTGGCACTCGCTGTGGGAAGACGGTTTTACGATACGGGGAAGAGCTTGTGGGAGAAGTGGGTTGTATAAATCTTTGTTCTTTCCTTTGTGAGCCATGGCCTTCGACAAGTTGCTCGAGCCGCAGGCAAAGTTCAAAGAAAAAGAAAATGGCAACCTTAGCATATTGCATTAATCTTTGCGACCCCGTCTCATAAAAGCTGATATGATGTTGTGTATGAGTCAACTACTAGGCAAATGATCCTCTATCAACATGTGCAGCCATTGGATTGCCTTTTTAACTTCCAAATCCCACTTCCAACCAAGCATTATCACTACCATTGTCTCGGGTTTCTTTCGAGTAAGAGTCTTTCGCCGTCCAGTCGTAGTAAGCTGAGTATTCTGTAGTTGTATTACTGACGGTGTACCGGACCTTGGGCCCGATAAACTCAACGGCTGAGTAGGTCGATCCACTCTCGACATGTATTGATCGAGTTCGACTACTTATAGAGTCGGACAGAGAACACATCTCAGCATCCGCGAGGCGATTTGAAGCAGAACCTCCACTCTAAGCAATCCACGATATATTCGAGATCGCATTTGGTCCAGACCGTGCCCTGTCTGCGGACCGCTACCTCGAAGAAGGTGTAATAGACCCCCATTCCAACCTCTTCGTAGTTTGTTCGACGCAAACTCCATGTAGCACCCTCGTCGACGGCTGTCCAGAAGCTATCGGGAATTCGCTCGGTGTGCTCTTCGAAATAGTCTTCTTCCGTGCCGAACCCAAGACATTTGAAGTATGTAACCATCGTGGCTCTTTTGTGCTTGAACTGGTCGCTCAGACCACTTTCTTGCGCACGAGCGAGTTGGAGAGAAAACTCGTGTGCAGGCACGATGTCTCTACGATCGCAAAAGATCGTGAAATCGGAACGAGTTGTCGGATTGTGAGACAGGAATGCGAGGTCCGGCAGCACCGGGAATACCGACCAGTCCAGATCAGCCAGCCATCTTCTGGTGCGTTTCATCTGCGCAAGAGTGCGGGCAGGGATTTCGAGACGCTCAATAGACGCGTAATACATGGCTCGGGACTCGTTGCGGATCTGTTTGTTGGTCTGCGTCAAGGCGTGCGGATTCAGCAGCCATGAAAGCGTACTTGTAGATCCGGTTGCGCAGTTCGGGTGCGAAATTCAGGAACGAAGACTGCTCGTCGCCGCTGGTTGGGGTTTGATCGCTGGTGATGGTGGTGAGTGGGGTCGCTATGTTCGCCGCCGTCGTGATCCGATGTTCGTGCCGACGTAGAAACGGTGCTGGATAGGCGGTAATCTTGTAGTCGACGAGCGCTGGATGCCGATCGGTTGGAGCTGGTGGGACAGCCTGGTGGAGAGGCCCGAGGGAAGATCGCAATATTCCTGGTAGATCTCAGGCTCAAGGATATTGCTTTGCAGCAGTGTCAGCTTCGCAGTGCCTGAGGATACGTTGTTAATGCAAACGCTGGATGGCGACCGGGGGTAAAAATACCTTGAAAGGGTACTGTTTGCCGATTTTCGGTGGGAGAGGTGAAGCTAGAGAAAGATCATTACTTGTGTGACAATGCTATAGCTTGGAGATCGGATAATGTGAAGCTGAAGGCGGGATGGCGAATGATGTGAGTAAAATTGTGTCAAGTGGGTGTCAGTAACATAAATTTGTGTTGTGGATTGCGATGATCGCTGCATTGAAGAACCGACTTCACATGCCATGGCATAACTGAGAACGAGTCATATGCGATTGTCGAGTGGAATCATATGCTCCAAAAAGATTAATTTTCAAATGTCACATGTCGCGCTGGTGCGAACAGTAGCTCTTAACCTTCACACGTGAATACCTCCCCGGTGACGATCTAATCACTGCAACGGATTTCTGCATACTTACTACAATCTATTCAATTCTGGGCCTCTCTGTTCGTGCGGCTCCCATACCGCGCAGCCGCTTTGGGGCTTGGGTCTCGTCTCCTTGAACCTCTGAGAGACGTGCTTTCCCAGCTGCAGCAACCGATAGCACGCTGCTTGAGCTTCCTCTCCTTGCACTCGTGAAGAGTGAACAGCATGCCGGGACGCTGGCCAGCCTGCATGCAAAGAATACACGACCCATACTTTTCTTCCTTCTCGTAACCGTGTCTTCATATTGAGCGGCGAGTATCGGATTGCTCATCGATGCCATTGAGAAGCTTTGCCTACGACGCCTTCGAGGCTCTCAACGATTTGCCTCAAATCGCTCATCTCCCACTCTTGGCCATCCTTGCAGATTGCCAGGTCTATGAACACGGAGATGTGCGGATTCCACCAGTACTCGGGGAGAAGAGACAATTGACGCACAATCCAGGTTCTGTCTTCAGAATCCTCGACGAGAATGCTGCAAACAGCTGTATCGAAGGCTGAAGGTACAGGTGGAACCCAAACGTCGAGCATGTTGAATCCAAAGCAGTACTCGTACGTCTGCCGCATGGTCTCTTCAAGGATATGCGAGGTCCGCGCTCCAGTATTAGCGCACCGTGCAAGCTGTTTGCCGAACGCTTCGCCGAGTGTAGTCTTCTGTCGAGCACAACTCATGGCAACCTTGTGACTGCTGAATGTCCCGTGCTCAGTCCATGAGAATTTGATGTCGGGTAGTACCGGGTATAGGTTCGTGTCCACCTCAGCCAACCATTTTTTCGCGTGAGTGAATTGTGCGGGACTGTGCAACCTGATCTCCAAAGTTTTGTGTTTGACAGACGCATAGTACATCGCCAGTGATTCGCGACGAATGCATTGGCTGACACGAGTCAAAGCGTGAGGAACGAGGCCGTGCTTGGTCTCTGACGAGAAGACATTGTCGTAGATGATGTTGCGAAGCTCGGCAGGGATGCCGAGGAGTGTAGACTGATTGACGTGAGCAGCCAAGGCTCTGGGATCGGCTGAGGTTGGGAAAGACATGATGGCACTGAATCCTCGCTTGGCTGTTAGGAGATGCGCAGTGGTGTCGAGCTGGTGAGATACTAGGTTGATGCCATGTCAGCGGTGCACTCGGGCGCAGGCGAGGGAGGAGTGTAGCTGGGAATGAGAACATACCTTTCGCGATCCAAGAGGTCTTATTGTATTGAGCTTTCGAAGGAAGAGCAGACTGTCGTGTTGGCGCGTATGAGCAGTGACAAGAAGAATTGAGTCAACCTCTCCGTTGAGAGGAATACGTTGGCGACACTTGTTGGATGTTTAGTGGTGGGAAACGGACATCGCAGTGCTGTGGACGAAACACGAAGTCTTCCCCGCTAAGTGCGCGGCGCGGAGTGTAACAGCAGTGGCAAGTGAAGTGAAGGTGCGAAGCAGCACATGTAGCTGGTAAGCTAGGAATTTATCTGCCGGAGAGAAAAAAAATACTCTGACCTCAAGCAGCCAAAAGCGACAGTCTCCCCAATGGCGAGCTAGGCATTCGCGCCACGTCAAAAGTGCTTCACCAAGGCCTGCAACGTCAAACAAGACATGACCTCTGTTCACCTCCCTCTCAGGTCAGCGAGAAACTCGACCACGCTTTCCAGATCAGCACCATCCCAATCCTTGCCCTCCTTGCGTAACGCCATGTCCTTGAAGAAGTTGTAGTACCTGAACCAGATGTGACCACCGACTCTCAAATTCTGACTCTCGTCACTCCAATGACGGGCAATCCAATCTCCTCCATTCTTTGTAATTTCGTTATACATGTTCAGAGTTCGCGCAGGAATGCGAGAATCATGACTGTGCAGTCTGAGATAGGCAGCGAGCTCGGTCTTTGGGTCGGCTTGTGATTCATGTTGATGGACAAAGCGCGTGACACGAATGACAGTTGTACTGTGAACCCCGTCGTATAAGGCGCGGAAAGAGAATTCGAGGTCCGACAACACCGGTTGTGTTTGGGATCTGACTTGCTGGATCCAATCTCTTGCCCGCATGACGTCTTGAAGCGTGTGAAGAGGAATCTGGATGGCATGGCCAGGCTTGAAAAAGTCGGGAACTTCGTTGTCGTAAGTGGTCGATGGTGCAGAGGGCGTATTGGCGGTTGTGTCTTCGGCAGTTGCTATCTCAGCCCCGGAGACATCAGGCTGAGCACGAGGCGCTTCTTTGCCCAGAGATTCTGTTGGTTCTGACATGACGAGAGGCCCAGGAGCTTCTCTCGTAAGAACGTGCATGGTTTTGTAGGTGTTTTGGTGGTGGTTATCGCCGAAATCCTGATTTTCAAGACAGAAGTGTGCAGAGACGAATATAATTGGATAACGGCAATGTCCTGGGAGAGCTCTGTTTATAGGAGAGAAGCCAAGGAAGCAAACGCGATCCTTTATACAAATGGTTGAACCAAGCAAACAACTGTATCTGCCCGGATGTGAAGTGAAAGTGAAAGTGAAAGTGAAAGTAGAGATACAATATACGCCTGCGAGCCGGTGAACACCCTTTGAGTAAGACACAAGTAGGCAGGTGAAAATGGGACACAAAAATAAGCAACGTACCCTGAGTTCAATCCTCTCACTCAACCGAACAGTACCCATATCACAGGCACATTGTTTGTCCCAATCGTTCCGAGCCACTCCGCTCACAGATTTGCCAACATCTAAACCTCGCATTTCACCTTCGTCCCAGCTTGCATGCTTCTCATGAACAGGAACCCCGCGATACTCCTCAAGAATTTCTCGCTCCAATCCTTGTTTGCCATCTCAATAAGTAACGGCACGAAATGCAGGAAGAATTGCTGGGCATAGAAGCTCGTAGCTGGGAATGATGGCTCGCGTTCGCCAACGAATTCCATCATGCAATACTCCCAAATAAAGCCGTTGTCGATGGCTTCAAGGAAGCGGGTCGGCGGTGGCTGTGATAAGACCAGCTCACCGAAATCAAGAACAAGACTTCGATAATCTAATCCCAGTAGGAGATACCATGTCCAAAGTATGGCATCTCCGTGAGACAAATCGGGCGAGCACTCCCTGATCATCTCGTGCACCCTTGCAGGATAATGATGTACCGGCGTGAAGCGCAAGGTGGTAATGCCGACATCGATATCAGTGTATGTGAACTCATAGACCTGTCCACGGCGAGAAGAATTCGGAGAGCCGTCTGAGATCCAATCAAGGAAGCAGGTCATCTGTTTTGGTGTCTGCAGAGGGACCTGCAGAGTGTGCGTTTCGGCGAAGAACATCCGCTTGGATTCGGTGGCAATTTGACGGCTTACTTGCGTAAGGTGGTGTGGAGACAACCCATGGGAGCCTGTGAAGGCCTGTTCGTAGATCCGATTGCGGATTTCTGGGGGTAGGTCGAGGAAACGAAATGGCTGCGCTTGACATAACGACCAGATTCCAGGTGAGAGAAGGGATTTGAATGGTGGCGGCGAGAGTTGGTCGTCGGTGCCGGCATCGTCGGGCTCCGCATCGACCATGGTTGCGTCAGACATTGTTGTGCGGGTCGCGAGAAGAGGTGATCTGTAGAGCCAAAGCATGAGCATGATGTCGTGCTTGGTGCTTAAGACACAAAGGATTCACAGAGCAGTGGGTGAAGGATACGGGGGCAGGACAAGCAGAAGACCACGCTCACTGCTGAAGATACCTGGAATGCTCAGATAGGCTGAGCTAATTTTGATATTCAAAAGGGAGGATGAGCGAGGGTCGTTCAACAGCAAACAATTGCCGCTTGCGAATGTTAATGCCCGGCAAGTTGAGTGCTAGGTGTGCATGAGTTGAGTTGCGTGGGTTGAGGCGCGCCTGTAAGATGTTTTGCAGCAGAAAGCTGTTTTCAGCGAGACGTCGACTATTTGTACCATGACGTAGAAGCGACCATTGTGGGGTCTGATATCGATGAGCATGTGAGCATTCATATGAAATGTCTGCTGCAACGGAGGAACAAGTGAGGGTGAAGTGAGGGAAGCAAGCAAGCAACAAGCAGGAAGGCGACAACAAGCGGCAAAATTCCGCGCCTTCGTCGCTGATGTCAATTCAACTTTCTGAGGAACATTATTCTCGCAATAGATTCACTTGACATCGTTCTGCAACTCTCACACTAGCACTGAACGAAATTGTTGCACTCGACCACAGTCGCAACAACACACGCGCCATGTCGACACCTAACAAGGCCGGCGCCGGCGCGAAGACTATGTCTTCGCGTCTTGCGAACATGAAGGTAGGCCTCTACATTTGCTTCACACGAAAGAAAGAGGGAATGAGCTGACAGATGGCAAAATAAGTTCATGCAACGCTCAGGCGCATCAGAATCGCCCAAACCAGGAACTCCCGAACAACCCTCGTCCAAGAGGCAACGCATGTCCAATGGCACATACAATTCAAGCCCAGGTTCAACGCCAGGCTCGCCGATGATCCACACTCCAGAAGAGAAGAAGAGGATGGAAGCTTCCGAGCGCGAAGCTGCTGCAAAAGGCGAGACAAAGTGGTATCTTAGTGTGCAACAGGCGCCCAAGCCTACAGAGCAATCGCCTTTGCGCATCATCTCTACGGGATACGGCGCATTAGACTCCGGCAAAGGCGCGCAATATAGCGATTCAGAAGAGGATGATGAACCCGAAGTTACAAGCGCGCCTGGTAGAATGAACTTTGGCAATTTCAACAGGAAACAACCCGTAAGTTGAGGAGCAGCATAACCAGAAAAGAGCACAGATACTTACAGTCCATCGCAGAAACCACAGGAAGACTCAGGATCGTCAGGGGAGAGCTCTTCGGAGTCCGGGTCTGAGAGTGACGGAGACGAATCAGACGACCCGACCGGCGCAAAGGCTTTGATCAAGCAGTCAAGGAAAGAAGCCGGCGACAAGGCTCGCGCTGAGCGCAAAGCACAGAGGAAGGCAGAGTCGAAGGCAGCTGCGAAGCTTGCCGAGTCACGGAGGAAGAAAGAGGTGAATTTGAACAAGGTTACGAGCATATCTGGATCTGGCAAGCCTTCGGCATCAGCAGCATCGACAGTATGTCACAACTGCGGAAAGAAGGGACATATCAAGGCGCAATGTCCCAACGCGTCGAACAGGTCGAGCAGGCCTCGCAATTGAGCGTCTTGGAAGCATGTAATTTTATGTTCGGATCTGCGAAAAGCGGAGCTTTCAAGGTATTGGAGCCTCACTCATGTTTATAGATACCCATGGTCATCGACGAAATGAAGCAAGCTTTAACGTTGCTGAATATTGCACGGGTGCACGATAGCATGTGCATCTTCGCTCGCACAAGTCGCGCCCTCGAAATATGTTCGCAGGGTCCATACTTGGTACAAGAGAGCTATTCCACAACATCCGAGCTTAGGAAGAAGCTGCAGAATCAGAGCTGCGATATTGAACCTTTGATCGCATTTCGCAGTACGCTTGCTGGGTGATCGGCTCATACTTCGGAGGATTTTCGCTGTCGACACAAGCTGGTAGACACTCAACCAATGCGTGCGGGTCTGCGCCTACGAAGTATACGATCGAGTAGCGTTCTCTGGTCATTCTCTCTTCGCCTTGAATTCTGTCCGCAAGAGGTGGTAGCGTCACACGGTGGAGTGTCGACTTCAGGGTATCTGTTATACGTCAGCAGCAGCCAATGTATGGCAGCATTGTACATCACCCACCGTTGCTCCAGCGCATCAGTAGGTCGCCAACATTCATCACACAAGCGCCATCCATTGGTGTTGCCGGCACGAACTTGCCAGCTTGGTGTGGATCTTCGATTTCCAGTCCACCGCAGTCGTCCTGGAAGAGCAAAGTGATCGTACTCCAGTCGCTATGCGCCGGCATTCTTGCCACTTTCTCGCTTTCCAGATCAGCAGCTGCAACAGGCGGATAGTGAAGGAGTCGAAGCTGGTTGTTGTGTCCAGAGTGGTGTTTGGTCAAGTGGTTCGAGTCATCGAGTCCGATTCCTATCGCCAGTGCTTGCAGTATGCTTTGGGCGACTTCGTTGCATTTCCAGTAGGAAAGCGATGTTGCGTACTTGAAATCAGGCAGAGTTGAATCAGGTAGCCAAACATTAGGCTGGTCGTGGTTCCATTCGCTTCCGATCTCATAGCTCTCCTTACAGTCGGCTATCTCACGTAGCTGCTCGCCGACTTCTTTCTCGCCGCCAGCGTACTGGCTCACTTTCTCCAACCCTGGGTAAGAATATCCGCGGTGAACTGCAGGTCCGTCGGGGTGTGGCGCTTGCATCTTGTCTTCGTGACTGAGAGCGAACAGGCGCTTAGATGCACCGAAGATGTCGTCGAGAGCTCTTTGGTTCACGCCATGGTTAACGATGTAGACGAAGCCTACTTGCTGACATGCGCGGACGAGTGACTGTGCAAGCGAGAGTCTCTCTGTCGAATCCTTCGTATTCGACCATCTGGCGAAGTCGATGATGGGTATCTGTGAGGTCATGGTCGTTTGCTTGGTTCAATAGCCTGCGTGCGCATTGGTAGATGATCAAAGGGTGAGATGTTGGTTGTTGGTTCAAGCGGGGCTTGTGTGTCTGTAGCACCTTCCTTCCTCCAAAAACGCCGTTACAATGGTAAACACGTTGATGTTACGGCGAGTTGTCAACGTCCCAAGCAACGAATAATTTATTATCTCTTGACAACCCAAACCAGACTTTTACGATCATCGTCATGCAAACATTTGCTCTCTATGTAGCAGGTACTGCAGTGGAAAGTGTGGTTGGAGATGGGCTTCGATACTTATTGCTCACCTTTCTCTCCCAGCACATAGTAATTCATGCAAAGTGCTTAGTAGGTACAGTAAAGTATAGCCACTCTATACGTCTTTCTTAGATAGTATCTATCACAACAAAGTATGCGACAGTGGATGGAGATGATGATTGGGTACACCCTAACACTAACCCTAGATTTGGGTGATATCACGTGATGTTGACCTCACTTCATGCACGTTCCTTCCGCGGCAGTACACCGTGGCAATCCCAGAACCATTCTATATGATGTACTCAACGTGGCTTTGAGCTCTGAAGGAGTAGTTGTCGAGATGCGGTGGCCATAAGCGCTGATCACACGATAATAGAGTTCTGGGATCATAAAATCCAAAACCTAGCGGCCCAGATTTTTCATAACAAGAGAATTGCTTCGATCTGTTCGACCGACAATGGGTCTGTATACATATTATAGGACCAGAAAGATAATGACTGGCACTGAACTCCATCACAAAGCACGGTTCCTCGATCTCGGGTACCTCCAAAAAGGCAAAAGATATGAGCAATCATGAGTCGTTAGACAATGAACGCGACCCGATTTGAACGGATGACCTTGTGGATATCCCGAAGAACTTCAAGATAAGATATCTTGAAGGGAACTGGAATCACACGCGCTACCACTGCGCCACGCATCCTGGACTGGATTTGCAGATCTCTAGAGAAACCTGTGGCATGCTCAGTGTGTATGTCTAAGAAATATATAGCTAACGATCGTAGTGCGTCAATCGATAGCCTTCTTGAAGACGCAATGCTTCTTGAGATTGAGCGCAGGTGACCATGACATGGATTGATATCGTCGGAGTAAACGATCTCAGTATGGAAAGGGGATCGAAGGAAGTGCGAGGAATCTTCTCATGTAAAAATTGCTTTAGCAGTAGTCTACCTCGAACGACCAAATCTCCAAGCACTAAGACGACACCGCCTCCGAGGTGTTGCCTTCAGCATCATAAAGCTCGAAGCTCACATCTTCCGTGTTGCCATAGTGCTTGACCACCCGGTTCTCCGGGTCAGTCCAGTCGTACACTGTCCGCTTCTCCTCCTCCTGGCCCAGGACCAAGACTGTACCCTCACGAACATACATCGGCAATGTCGTGAAGTCGTGCGTCTGCTTCACCCATCTGGGGCCTTGTATGACATCTTCATCGTCCCAGAAGCTGGTCCATTGGCCTTCCGGGAGGTAGAACTCTACTTCTCCGGTCTCCGAGAACACAGGCGCTACGAGGATCGAAGAGCCCAGCATGAATTGTGCATCACAGGTCCAGGCAGTACGGTCCTCAGGGAATTCCAAAGCCATGGCACGAATGCTCGTGGGCCATCCGTGCTCGATAGCTCGCATAGCCTCGCTGTACAAGTAAGGCATAAGCCTGCACTTGAGCTGCGTGAACTTGCGAAGCACAGCACTGCAGCCTTGTTCCGACTGGTCATCGTTGTCGATCAACCATGGCACGCGGTAGGAGTTGCTTCCGTGTAGACGCGAGTGTGAGCAGAGAAGACCGAATTGCACCCAGCGCTTGTAGATTGTGGCGTCTGGGTAACCCTCGAAGCCGCCAATGTCGACACTCCAGAAGGAGAAGCCACACAGGCCCAGCGAGAGTCCGCCGCGCAGCGACTCTGCCATTGCTTCAAAGGTACTCTCGCAGTCACCGCCCCAGTGCACTGGGAAGCGTTGACCACCAGCACATGCCGAGCGGGCGAACAGAACTGCTTCGCTGTCTCCATAGCGAGCTTGCAAGGCCTCGAAGACGAGCTTGTTGAACATGAAGGCGTAGTAGTTGTGCATCTTAGTAGGGTCGACAGTTGGATCGTGCCATGCAACATCTCTGGTGGGAATGCGCTCGCCAAAGTCTGTCTTGATAGAGTCGACGCCCGTATCGAAGAGCTTGTTCAGTTTACCAACAAACCACTCGCAGGCCTCAGGGTTGGTGAAGTCGACGATACCCATGCCTGCTTGCCACAAATCCCACTGCCAGACATCACCGTTCTTACGTTTGAGCAGGTAGCCCTTCTCTGCTGCTTCAGCAAAGACTGGCGAGGCTTGTCCGAGGTATGAGTTAATCCAAACGCAGACCTTGCTGATAGCACCGCTTTCCTTCATGCGTGCTATCTGGCCCTGCGGATCGGGGAAGTGAGCGCTTGAGAAGTCGAAGTCGCACCACTGGAAGCCACGCATCCAGAAGCAATCGTAGTGGAAGACTTGCAAGGGGATGTCACGCTCGCGCATGCCGTCGAGGAAACCGCCAACAGTTGCTTCGTCGTACTCTGTGGTGAAGGATGTGCTGAGCCAGAGGCCGAAGCTCCACGCGGGCAGCTTGTTGGATCGTCCAGTGAGCAGAGTGTAGCGACTGATGATCTCCTTAGGCGTTGGACCATGGATAATGTACCATTTCAGGCGTTGGCCTTCAACGCTAGTCTGGACTCTGCAACTGCGCTCGCTGCCAACTTCGAGCTCGACTTTCTCCGCTGCATCGATGAAGATGCCATAGCCTTTGTTGCTGAGCCAGAACGAGATGTTCTTGTAGGCTTGCTCGCTCGAGGTACCACCATCGGCATTCCAGAGGTCGATTTGCTGGCCGACTTTGTTCAATGCTCCGAAGCGCTCACCTAGACCATACACCTGCTCTCCCACACCAAGGGTCGTTTGGGTAAGCATGTAATGCTGCAAGTCGCGCATATCAGCCGTCTGCATCATGGAACTTGTAGCCGGAGTGTATGCAAAGCCAACACTACGGTTGAGGAGCGATGTGAGCTTCTGTGAACCATCGGCGCTGTGAAACTTGATGTCGAAAGTGTGAGGCTCTGCAGTGACCGTCACTCCCATGCTGCCTGCCGTGAGAGTGGTTCCGCTCTCTGTCTTGTCTATCGAAGCTTCAAACTCAGGCTGACCAGCAGGGAACAAGTCAAAGTGCGGTCCCCTGTTGAGAGCGCCACGCCAGTGGGTGGCTTCCACTGAGATGATGCCATCGGCTACTGCTTCGAGTTCCTACAACAGAGTCAGTGGACAGTACAGTGAGTCTGAGTAATGTCCTCATACAAGGCTGATTGTCGGCCTGTTGAGCGTGTCGCCGCGAGACCGTATTTGTGCAGTCGGACAAAGTAGGCTGAGCTTCTTGTTGTCTTCGGACGATGTGATCGAATAGATGTCCTCGGCATACTCTAGTCTCTTGCCCTCCGCCACCATCCACATACCTTGGAAGCATGTCAGCAGAGTACTTCAGTTACTTAGCACAAGACTCACCATCTCTGAACTTCATGTTTGCACGCGTTGGATAGACAAGTTTGGTCGCGGAGAATTACGATAGACTCTTAGCTGTTAAGCCGGTAGCTTTCGTGGATTGAAAAGAAGAGGGTGGCCAGATACATGGATAAACACTTAACTACCCGCTCGCCAGATCACAGCTCTAGCCGACACGGAAAAACTCCCCTCTCGTGGGAGCGGTAGCTGCAGGAATCGCCAGAGCTAATGCATTTAGTCAGTAGTAGCGACACTTTCATGCATTACTCTCGTCGCATTCGGTCACGGAGCCCTGTAGCATGTCGTGTCCTGAGCGTAAGCTTGTTCATATCGTCGTCAACAAACCATGTGTTCCCAAAGATTTCCGCATCGACTTCCATCGAACTTCGGACTATACCTTCGATAACACATGTGCATGCCCCCCCATCTCTTTGCTTGCACACTCACGTGGGTCGGATTAGCTATACACGCATACATACATGTGTATGGGATGAGGAGGAGGTCTATTGCACATGGACAGAATAACGCGCAGAAGCCGACCCACGTTGCAATGTACCCCTAACCCTGACATTCCATGTGTCGAGCTTATTGTACATACTGTACGCATGCATACAAGTATCTCAATGTTCATTCAAGAAGCACATTCATTCACACGTATGTCTTAACACAGTCACCGTCTATCTTGAGCTTGTTGGATAGGTGCATTTTGGATATAGGTATATCATATCAAGGCACGTTCGAAGAGAATTGAGTTCACCCTGCGAACACATGTATGTTCTACCATGCGGTGATCAATTGCAAGAGATTAGCTCGTGGTCGACCGTCAACACTTCGCAAACACCGGCGGGAGCTGTCGCGCCTGGATTGCCGTTGAGATGCTCTATCCGAGACAGACTTGCACGCACAAATAAGAGGCATTCTGCAATAGAGAGGGGACTTTGCTGCACAGGTTCGTGTTCTCAATAGTATTTCGACTCTTCCATCCATGCAAAATCGAGCACTCCAGACCCGAGCTCAGCCAACACCATCGTGGAGATGCACTCGTGCTGTGTGTGGAGTATCATCAAAGCAAAATCCCTTGCACCTTCAAACGCCATGTGTTCCCGAAACCAAGCGTCTCTTTCATGTACAGGCACAGGCTGCACCCTGTCCTTCACTTCCAACTTCTCACTCCTGGCGGCTAGGCGTAGGTCGTAGTATTTGTGTGTCGACCATCTCACATGACCGTGCAAGGAATTGGAATACAGCAGCAGCTGCAGTCATCGCCGCACCAGCATCCTTGCTTGATAGGAACTTTGGGGCCCTTGGAAGAGGCAGTCGAGGAGGTGGTTGATGGCGGCATTGTGGTTGGTGGTTGGTGGGTAAGCTGTGGCTTTTGCGTGGTCAGCTTTGAAGCATATGCCGTGGACCTGAACTTACCTACGATTGATAAAGATATGCTATGGAATTCTGGATGCCGTGACTTGTGCGCAAAAGGTGTGCTGGAGGATTAATTATACATGGACGTGAACACCGCAGAAGTGGGCACAGACATCTGCATGTTCACTGCACTGCGACGGGAGGCTTGTTTCAGCAGGCGCTTACGTCACGGGTGCTGGCGCAGACATCAGATCCTCGGACTGGAGTGGAGGGTTTGACACAGCACTAGCCTAACGGCGGCGACAGCCACAATGCACCAATGAGCGCATTCTCAGATTCTTTGCATTGATCAACGCTTGCTCAGCCTCTAGCAACACGCCATATGCGCCACGGATTCACGACTCGCAGACAAAACTAAAGGCAACACGCTCTGAATGCTGGACGCGTATCGACGCCACACCACCGGCCGCAAAAGATTCCACAAACCGATTTAATTACAGTACCCTGACGACAAGGTCTTCATACTACCGGGAGTGCCATCACCATACCATAGAGGCTAGTCCCGAATTGATTGCGTACCACTGCGGTTGCAGTCATGTCGGGTTCAATGTTTTCTCTACCACCTGAATTGCTGGCCAGAATTTTCGAATATCTCTCCGAAGACCGCCATGACATTTCCTCATGTAGATTGGTGAACAAGGCCTTCAAGGACACCAGCTCGCCCTACCTGATCACAGAAGTCGTCTTCGCGAAAAGACTGCCCGAAATCGCAAAACTTCACGAAGTAGCATGCCATCCGTATTTCAGCCGCTATGTGACAAATCTCGTCTACGACCTGAGTTTCTGGAAATTCAACGAAGTCGAGATGAACGACCCGACCGAAATGATGGAATACATCGCGGCCTGCGAGGAAGCCGAAGAATTCAACATCCGACATTTCCTGGACGAGGAATGGGCTCGTCGCGTGCAGGCCGAAAGCGACTTCTACGCAAGGGTTGTCGACAAGCAGGGCGAACCCTCGGCAGGTGACGCAAAGGCTTTTCTCGAGAACTACAAGCCCGATCCACCACCAGACACTGAGATCGACGGCTTCAGCGAAGCGCTGACAAACCTCAACGAAGTGGGCGGGGATTCGTTCCGAATGGGATGCTACCAAAGCTTTCCAAAGTACAAAAGACACGCCCAGATCCACGAAGGTCTTTCAGAAAAGGGAGAGTATCTGCAGACGTTGGATCGCATCGTGAAGAAATTGCCCAAGCTCCGCGCAGTTACGTTTACAGACTATCGCGGACTAGCAAGACGAGGTGAGACCTACCTTGATCTCTGTACACGTCTATTCGGCAACATGCTTGAGCCCGAGCGATGGCATTGGACGCTCGACAACGGCGTGTGCACGACTGAGGCCATTGCGGTGCTGGAGGTAATTGCCAAGTCGAAGGTAGGGCTCCAATCTCTGTCGTTTGGTCCTCATTTCTACGAGATGGTTTCCTTTCCCCAAGAGCCACTGTCAAACTACAAAGAGCCCCATTACCTCTCAATCGAAGACTTGGACTACGGTGACGGAGAGCTATCGCCGGACTGGAAAATGCTATTGAAAGGCCTCCGATCACTGCGCCTGCCTTTACTGTTCGCCGAAGCGGCGTTTCCGGACGAGCACGTCGAGAAGACGCTACACGCAATCCCAGATACCGTCGAACACCTGGCGCTCGGCGCCAAAGGGCCAGTCGAGGGCTACGAAAGACTATGCCACGCAAGCGCCCAAGTCCTACGACCGTTCAAGCAACTCATATCCGGTCTTCGCTTCCCCAAACTCACATCTCTCGAACTAGAAGGATGGTGCATGGAGCTGAGCACGCTCAAAACCTTCTTCCTTGCCCATGCTGCCACACTACGCACCCTGCACCTCATCAACACCTACATCGTTTGCGACGACGACAACACCACACACGAGAACTGGCGCAAGATCGCTGCGTGGGTTGCCGAGGAATTGACGTTGACCGGAGTCGAGATCACCAACGTCTCAGTCTTGGGCCCAGCCGAGACACCGGACATTCCTGCGGAAGACGATTCCTGGTTGATATTAGGGGAGCATGAAGTCGATTACTGGGATGGGTTTACTACCGTCTTTGCCGAGCCCAACACTGTGATGGAAGCAAAGTTTCTAAAAGGAAGGCCGAACAACATTCACAGACGGCGACCGGCTACAGCACCTGGTCACAGGGGCGACGATCTCGGATTGGTGCCAGCTTATTGGTAAGCACACGGCGGGCGAAAGTAGACAGCAGCGACATAACGTTAGATAGATTTTGCCATATGAGAGATATACCCGCCTGATTTCGGACGATCGAACCCTCCTACGCTCACGATCCGCACCAAAAAAGTAACGCTGTGAATAGTCGATCAATGTTGAGCCCTGCTTGCTAGCCAGAGCTCAGACTTCCTTCCACGTCATGCCAGGGCGCTCCTGACCGGGTGTTGGTGCTGCGTTGCTGTCTCCAAAGGGATCGTCCTCGTCTTCTTCCTCGACAGGTGTCTCTGCAGCTGGCTTGCTAGGGAAAGCTGGTGGCGCAGGCATCGCAATACCTGAGGGCCGAGGTGGCTTGGGTGGTGCATCGTTCAAAGACAGTCCTCGAAGGTCATCAGACGCATCTGAATGGGGTTGTGGGCGCATCGCTTCGGCGGGAGCATGTTCCCACGCATCGCTGTCGCTGTCGTCGTCTACACTGCGGTCCATGATCTCGTAAGCAGTCAGAGCTTTCACGAGCTCGTCGTTGGCGTTGACCAGACTGCCAATCCATTCATCTGACTCCACGTGCTGAATGTAGCGCAAAATCTCTTTGCGAAGCTTCTTGCAAGCTTGGAATCGGCGCACCACTTCCGGGTTATCTGAGACCTGCTCGCGTTCACGGTTCACAAGCTGTAGTCCGTTGAGGAGATTGATCGAAGCCATCGATGAGTTTGCAATCGCCTTTGTCATGTTGTCCTTCTCCTTGGACAGGTTGAAAGGAGTATTGTTCTTGTCCTTGTGCCTGCTCTTGGAGAGCTTAGATGCAAAGCTTGAAGAACTGGTCGGTGTGAGCGTGACTGGGCGGTGTGCCGGGGCCGCCGGGTTGACACTCGAAGAGGCACGAGATCGACCATATGTCGGCGAAGGGGCATTGTCTCCATCGGAATCGTGAGTCGCATCGTCTTGCAAGACTTTTTGTCTCGCAGCTACTGGACGTGAAGATTTTGGCAATTCTTTGTACAAGGCTGCGATACGCTCTAGGCCTGGCGTGTTCTTGTAGCCGTTTGCCCATTGGATGAACAGTACCTTGCACTTCTGGCGAACTTGTGCATCCGCAACATCGTCACGAGCCAGGATACGGAGTCTTTCGAGCAGTGGCTCGTCCGCGAAAGCACGTTGGAAGCGGGATCCGGCATTTTGAATCAGGCCATCCAGAATGACAAGTGCACGAATCTGGCGGTGGGCATTGCCATACTTGCTAACAGCTTGTTAGTCTCACACATTGTGTCAGTGCTCGTCAGACACGTACAGCTTCTTGCGAATTGCTCTTGCGGCTTCGGTGGGACCCGATGCTTGGATGCGAATGACTTCGATCAAATCAATGATACCGCTAAGATCATCTTCCTCAAATTGCTCGCTTGTTAAGCGGTCGATTTGTACTGTTATAGCCGAGTAGGGCTTTTTCTGAGGGGGGGCATCAGTACATTTTACAGCCCAAACACAATTTGCAAGAGAACGAAGAAGCGCTTGGTAGTTGCAAGTACTAGGGGCTTTTACTCACCGAGCCACTGAACATGTTGATTGCTGAGTCCTGGGAGGTGGTTTGACAAGCTGTGCCGTGATATAGATGACCAACAGGCAGCAGGTAGCAGTGAGCCTCAAAATGTGCGCAGCTGTCGAGTACACTGTCCTGGATGTACACAGAGGTTCGGTCCGTTAAGGATGAGGAGGGCTGGATCTGAATCACTAGTGTGGTTTCTCGCAAGGTGATCCTTCGGGTGATAGACTGCTTGTTATAAGGTCGGTAACACGGCAAGTTGTAGGTGCCTAAAGTGTTGATCAGGGCAGAAGACTATGGTGTTTTGCTGGTCAGGTCGCGTGAGGCGATGACGTGGCGGGGCAGTGGTGGTCAAAGTTGGTGGGGGCTTGCAGAGAGGTGGAGGACCACGGTGCTTCGGCACAGCCTTCTCGAGTCGGTAGACTGTTGTCATCCAATGGCGCCTTGGCGTGTCACGGAAGATGTTCGCGATAAGGGAGCACGTGTTTGCGTTGTCGGCGATGTAGAGACACTTGACACGAGCGATTGGAGGTGCTGAGGCATTTATCGTCTCAAGTCCAAAGTCGCTCCTTCCTTTCGCGATGGCGCCTTCTGCTTTGGGTCGAAGCATATTCCAACCTCACACTTGACCAGATACCATGTCATGACACATAAACATTGACGTTGCACCATCATCATCACCTAGCGACTCAGCTACAGAACGATTCGCGAAGATCCGCATCAGCGTGTTATTCGCGGCCACATCGGTGTGGCAGGCAATTCCACACCGGATACTTCTGGGGCTTTCCATCATCATGCCAGGATTCACAGCCATCAACGCACGTACTTCAGAGGCGCCGGCTCCTCCAGAAGCAGAAGCAGCGACTTCTGGCCAGCGCAAAGCAACTAAACGTCGTCAGCCGGCACGCAAGAGGCCTGCGGCCCAGAAGAATGGCGACCAAGCAGCAGCCAATGCCACTGCACCCGAACGTATCAGTGGCAAAGGTAAGAAACGAGCGAACCATCCCGGCGATGAGCCAGAACCAAAGCGTCGCAAGAGCGGCAGCTTGAAGTCAAGTATGCCCACCACGAAAACAGCCGTCAGCGCAACCACGACGGCCGTTCCAGACAAAACCCTCGATGCCAAAGCCACAAGCAGTTCTTCAACAGACGCTGGCTTGGTGTCACTCACCTCCATGGCCAAATTGAATGGCTTTCGTTACACTCGCGCACAAGTGGCAGCTTCCGGTGACACTGAGCCACAGTCAATCCAGTCTTCGTCAATCTCATACGTGCCTGAGACATCAATGAGCATTGTGAGCGAAGCCTTTTCGTTTGAGTGCTCACAATCGTTCTCAGATGTCCGAATCTGTTAGAACCTGTAGCCGTCCTGGCAGAATCCTGTGGATCCTCATCATGGGCATGGGGCACCTCAATTACTGACTGTTTCTTTAGTTGCGCCACTCGCTGCCTCAGACTACTATGCAAGCCGTACGAAACTCATCAAGAGGCATCTCACTTCTCTACTCCAGCTCTACAGTTTTGCCATCGACCGCGCCGGGCATTAGGTCTACTCAAGCGTCTGTAGGCCCAACTCCTACACTCGTACCCAATTCAGATCGCCAGACCACGCAAGACGCCAGGCCCGCTCGAGCATATATAGACCCGACTCCTACACTTGGAGCCGGTTCAGATCGTCAGATAACGACACAGTCTTCTCGCGGACAGCTTTTCACCCCAGTGGCTTCGGATGATCCGATAGAGGATAACGAGCATGTTTCGCAGCAAGACAGCGACCGAGAGATACCGAGCGATTCCGGAGACTTTGGAGGCTCGTTTGACGAAGAGGATGAAGAGATCATCGAACTGGCCAAAACAATCGAAAAGTCTGCTCAAACGGAAAAGTCACCGCCTTCACGTGCACGCAAACTCAACATCCGTGACACGCACGAGCATGACGACTACGGAGGAGCACTCCTCTCTGAAGAAGAGCGAAAGCTTCTCGGTATGAATCCTGTTCTCTCACTCGCATCGTATGTGCTGACACTGAACAGACGCCATCAAAGTTCCTCAAGGAGCGCGCAAGCCAATCGCGCGCGCCAAGTTCCCTCCACCGATCATGGACCGCTCATCTCTCTTCGGAGTTTCCAGCACTAGTGCATTACGTACCTGCTTTCGTGTTGGCGAAGCGCTGAACGCCGGTTGCCAAGCTGTGCGCAACAACAGAAACCTGGTGCTCGAGCTGTATGCACGAATCACTAGCTCGTGGCGGGAACCCAAGCCGAGCCGCAAACAGCACTTCATTATCAATGATCTATATCATGACAAGCCGCCGTTCATCAATGGAACTTTCGAACTCTGGGACCAAAGCGCCCTGTGGGAGCAAGACAGCAGACCGTTTCTCCAGGCTGGAGCTGAGGGTATCATGTGTCGGATGATTTCTAAAATGAAAAGAGATGGTACCAAGTGGAGACTCGAAATCTTGAGCATCTGGAAGGCTGATTGGGAGGATGTGGAACATGTTGCGGGCATATATGCGAAGCCGGTGGCTGATGATGGTTTGTGATGTGTGAGTTCACTGACGTGGAAGCGATGTGCAACAATATTTGTACGAGACGGATTGACGACAACTACATGGAAGGGAGGAGTTCATGGAGTTGGTTTGCTTCCAATACCTATCATTAATCGCTCGCTAGTTCATTGGTCTTGCTTCGAACTGCCTCGCAGCATAATAGCAATACACTTTCGCAGTCCGATGCCTGAACATTTTACCCTTCCAGATGAAGATACCAGCCCACGACAAGATGAACAATCCAATAGCGCAAATCGTGTTGAACACATTGGGAATGCCCACCGCCGCAACCCAAGCCGGCATGGCAAAGACGAAGATTGTGCTGAACAGGTTCCGCAAGAAAGTGAGCGCGGTGAGCGAGTCGCCGACAATTTCTGCAATCAAGTCAGTATATTCCACCTCTGAGGACGTGGTATAGTGCTGCTGAACTTACCATTATAAGCGTCCAGCATGTACGTCAAAGATATGCTCATCAGCGGCGCCATGCCAAAATTGCAGATACCGTAGGCAACAGCCACATGGGACCAATGTCTGCCATCTGCCAGGGCGTAGGCGAAGTACCATGCTCCGGCGCACTGGAACGGTATGAAGGGCAAGAAGCAGTAGAAACGGAACTCCGGCTCGTAGATACCGTTGTTTCGCTTCGAGAGGCGAATGGCGACGTAGTCGCTCAACGGACCGACGATGATGGATCCCAGCGTTTGACCGATGAAAGGAGCCAAGCTCATCAGACCGATTTGCGAAGCGGAGAATTCGTACGGCGGCTCGAGCATGTATGTGCTCAGAGCTGTTGTCATGACTGTGCTGAAGGCCAGTAGGATGGCGTATGTCAAAGAGCTGAAAGCCACTCCTGGAATTGAGACCAAGATCATGAATGGTTGGTAAGCATGCCGCAAAAAGTGTGACCAGGGACCAGGCGTGGTCTGAGTCAGAGAGAGTTTTTGCCAATAGGTCTTGCGCGGAATATTGGGGTCGATCTGGACGACACTGAGGTTGCGAGCAGGTTCTTCGCTGGCGGCTTCGAGGTCCGATGTTGGTGTCACGGGAGTCGCCGATGCCTGCTTCTCGTCCCTGTTCTTCTCATTAAGTTGAGCGACTTCGGGGACACTTCCACTGCGGCCTTCGATCACTGATGGTGGTTTCGAGAACTTGGTCTCCTCGAAACCAAAGAAGAACATGAGCAACTGCACTCCGAAAAAGATGGCGCACCACCACCAAACCCACCGCCAACCTTGGCCATCAGTGATGAAGCCGGACGCCACGACCGCCAAGTTAGAGCCGACGTTGTAGGCCCAAATGTAGATCGTGTTCATGAGGCCGCGCTGGTGGACGAAGAACAAGTCGGCAACCGTCATCTGGATCAGCACCTCTGCCAGAGCTCCAATCCAGCACTGCAGCGCATTGACTCCCCACCAGTCTCCGGCAGTCATCGTGCGCGCCGCCCAGATACTGATACCGAACTGGGCCATGCTGCTGACGACGTAGACGGGCCGCGAGCCATACTTCAGCGCGAAAGGGATCAGCATGGGAGCGCCCAGTGCCAGTGTCGCGCATCCGATAGCGTATGTGTCTGTCAGAGTCTCGCTGCTGAAGCCGAGTTCGTCGCCCAATGGACCCCAGGTAGGCGATGTCGCGTTGACGAACGCATACACCATCATGGCATAGTAGCAAGCCAGAAAAAAGTTGAGATACTTCTGCTTCGTGCTCCAGTTGAGAGGATCGTTCGGGTCGCTTGTAGGCCTTGGCTGAAGTACAATCCTGGCATCTTTCGGGGCCTCGTCGCTGCTGATGACTTCCTGCAGTCTCACTGTGCCCGGCGGCCAGGCCGGGTCTGAGAATCTTTCGGTCATGGCTGCAATAGTAACGATAATGAAGAAACGTGCAGGAAAGATATAAAAATCCTCAGAGTACTTGTATCCAAGTGTTTATAGACAGCCAGTCGTAGATGTAACCGTCCTGCTGGGAGTCCTGGCAGTACCTTCCCGATCAGTTTTGTCTTATCAATGCGATTGCACGCCGCGCATGCAAACCTCCCAGGAAAGAGGCATCGGCAAAGCGCTTAAGCAGCAGAAGCACATAGCTCGCATAGATAGTCTGGACTCTAGACCTATAGATCCCACAATGTACTTCAAGATCGCCCAGGCTCTCCAATCCCATCACAACTGTATATCAATACCTGGCGAGTCATTTGTCGGAATAGCGATTGGCACCCACCTCGCTGAGGAACTACTTGGTTTACCATCGAGCCACAAGGTTCAAGGCCGTAAATTTAATGTCCTTCTGTGGCGCAAGATCATATGGTTAATTGGAAGTTGTCATACATCGGCGGATTGAGATAGCGAGATAGGCTGTCGGGAATACGCACACCTGCATGGGTATGCCCGGGATGCTGATAAGAGAGTAGCTGCTGCCCGCGCACTTGATAGGCAGTGATAGCGCTTGTACTAGCCTAATGCGACACGATACACAAATTGTTTCTGGCGTATGCGAAGCGAAAGTTTCATGAATGTAGATCTCGGACCATGTTTCTCGGTTGAGTGAGTGGCAGGAAGTGAAGCTGCGGGCATGAAGATACACGAAGAAGCAGCGCCTCCACATCGGAAAGCAGACTCCACTTGCCCTGCCTCCTCCTATTACACCCACTACATCGTATGACAATAATGACTGACCCAGACACTCGATGAAAGAATACGATTATGTGTATATAGATTACAAACTCAAGAAAACAATCCCAGAAAACCGATCTATCAATCCAAGAACCCCACAACCATCTTTTCTTTTCGCTGCAAACAATACGGTACAGTACAAATACACCACAAAACACGCGCTAAGAACGCTGTCAAAAGGGTATACGACACAAGCTCTCTCACCATCTCAGCCAACGCAGCCGGCAAGACACAGCACCAACCTACGATGCTGCCTTGACGACACTAGGACTTGCAGGCGCTTCGATTCCATTGGTCTCCGGGTTCGTTTGGCCCGCCGTAGCCGCGCTGCTGGGCCTTGTGCCGCCCAGTCTGCTAGACCAACGTCTGCGCTCTGCGATGAAGTCGTCGTTCAGCTCCAGCAATTGCTCGGTTTGCAAGCGGATACTCTCGAGTGTGCCTTCCAGGGTGAGACCACTGGAAGAGGAGCCGCGACTCATGGATAGACGCTTGGGTCGGCGGAACGTAGCGGAGGGGCTCAATGATGGACGGGTAGAAGCGCTGGGAGAACCAGTTTGCGCTTCGGCAGTTGAAGGTCGGGTCTCGGTGAGGGTTTGTGAGCTTCTCGAGGGCTGGCTGCGGTATTGTTCGGCCAGCTCGGCGCGTTGACGATCCAAAGCGGCTTGCAGTGCCTCCGCATGTTCGGTGTCGCGCTCGGAAAGGGCGTGTTCCAAGAATTGCCTTTCAGCGGCATGCCTCTCAGAAACCTCGTTGAGACTACTTTGTAGCTGCTTCTCGTGTGACTCTTTCAATTGCGAGAGCGCATGTTCCAGAGCTTGCTTCTCCGTGCTGTGTTGGTCGACAGCCTCTTCCAATGCCTTTCGCAAGACGTCCTCATGTTTGACCGACTGCTGCGAGAGGGCATCCTCCAGCAGCTTCTTCTCGGCGTTGTGGCTCTCCGCCACTTCGTCTCTAGCCACCTTGAAGATATCTTCCTGGCTGCCCTTCAACGCAGTGATCTCATTTTGCAGAGCTTGAAGACTCGAGGCGTGCTTCTCGTTCAGCGCGTCTGTCACGGTCTGCAATTGCGTCTCGTGCTCGGCGTCGCGCTGGGCAAGTTCACGCTGCGCTTGCAACAACTCGTCAAGTTTTTTAGCCTCTGCGCCGGCGTTCAACTCTTCGATTTGCTTATAAAGCGCTGCCTCCTGCTCATTAGCCATAGCAAGCTGCTTGGAAAGCTCTTGAATTTCGTCATGCAGAATCTCGCGATGGCGGTTCTCCTCGTCCTTGAGAATGCGTGCATGCTTTGCCTCGAGTTCCTGCGACCGGTCCGCGAGGGCAGTGTCGAGCTGCCTGCTGAACGTTTCGTAACGCTGACTGTAGAGGGCTTGTGCTTCTTTCATGGCGACGGCGTGGTGGCGAGCCTGTTCTTCGAGCTCGCGGTTGTGCTGCACTTGTAGCTCAGACGTGATGTCTCCGTGGGCAACGTCGATCATGTTCCTAAGCTCGACAACTTCGTTGCGGTGCTTTTCCTTCAAGTGCTCAATCTCGCCACGAGCGCTGTCGACTGATTTCTGCAATTCACTGACCTCACTGCTGTGCTTCTCCCGCGATCTTGCGACATCAGTTTCGTGCTTCTCGGAATTGCTGGACAGTTGTGCTTCGAGCTCTGAGATAGCAGCTTTGTGAGTGTCTACAAGCTCGCTCAACTTGGTCTGGTGGTCTTGCAGAGTTTGCTCGAAAGCCTTCGATTGTTCGCCATCGAGCTTGACGAGGGCATCCTGGTGTTCCTGCCTGACTCTCTCGAGTTCTTCATTGCCTCTGCTGAGCTTCGCCAGTACCTCATCGTGGGCAGACTTGAGCTCTCCGAAAGCCTGCTCATGATCCTGAGCCAACTGTTCAATCTTCTGCTGATGCTCGGCCTTGAGTTGTTCCAAGGCTTGATCGTGGCCAGTACGTGTTTCGGCGAGCGTATCAGAATGTTTGGTCTCAAGCTGCCTCAAAGACTCAGCATGATCATCGCCCGACTTGCTGACGCTGTTCTCGTGTTCTTTTCGGAGCTCCTCGACTGCTGCTTCCCTGGCGCTAGAAGCTTCGTTGATCTCGTTCACATGCTGTTCCTTGAGTTGCTCGACTTCGCTTTCATGCGCCTTGGTGAGTTCGCTCAGCTTCTGTTCGTGCGTCTGGTTGGTTTCTTCCAGCTCCTTCTGCACTTGGCTAATCTCGTTCGCATGCTGTTCCTTGAGCTCTTCGATCTGGGTCTCGTGGGCTTTGCTGAGTTCGCTAAGCTTCTGCTCATGCGCCTGGCGAACCTCTTCGAGCTCCTTCTGCACTTGACTAAGCTCTTCCGCCTTCGACTCGAGGTCCTTCTCCAGCTTCGCGAGAGCATCACCGTGATCATTGCGGAGACCCTCAATCTCTGTAGCATGAGTTTTCTTGAGGTCCTCGTTGCCAGCTGCGCCCTTCTCGAGCTCCGCAAGTTGAGTCTCGTGCTGCTCCTTGAGAGACGCAAGCGCAGCCTCGTGCTCACTGGTAAGATCCTTGATCTTCTGATCGTGCTCTTGCTTCACCGTCTCGCTGTCGTCATTGCGCTTGGCAAGCTCGCTATCTCTCTGGTCCAGGTCCGCATTGAGATCCTCAATGGCAGTAGAATGTTCGTCCTTCAGCTTTTCGAGAGCTTGTGCGTGTTCCTGCTTGAGAGTCTCAATTTCTTCACGGCTCTTCTTGGCTTCGTCCGTCTGACCACTTTCGAGGCTTTCGAGGGCAGCAGAATGCTCCTTTTTGGCGTCGCCAAGCGCTTTGTCATGCTCGCTTGTCAGCTCTTTCAACTTGTCATCGTGCTCCTTCTTCTGAGATTCGGTAGCTTCGGAGTGTTGCTTCTTGAGCGCCTCGACTTCCTCACGGCTCTCATCGAGTCCCTTGGCCTTGCTGTCTTCAAGTTCTGTCAGAGCAGTGGCATGCTCGTCCTTGACATCGCTAAGCGTCTTCTCGTGCTCGGTCTTCAGGCTCTCAAGTTCCTTAGTGTGCTCCTCTCTGAGGGATTCAATCTCCTTGCGGCTGTTGTCGTATTCACCTGCCTTGTTACTGTCCAAATCCCGAAGAGAAGCAGCGTGCTCATCTTTGAGCTTGTCGACAGCAGAGTCGTGGTTGCCCTTCACCTTCTGAAGCTGTTGGGCATGTTCCTCCTTCAGCGATTTGAGCTCTTCTTGAACCTTGTCAACCTCGCTCGTCTTGTCGGCCTCCGAAGTCTCCAGGGCAGTAGCGTGCTGCTTCTTGAGCTCGTCAAGCTGCTGGTCATGCTCTTGCTTGAGGGAATCGATTTCTTTCGTAAGCGCATCGATCTTGCTCGAGTGCTCGGTCGTGACATTTTCCAAAGCAGTGGCGTGTTTCTTGTTGATGTCTTCAATCTCCTGACCAAGTGACTCCTTAAGCGATCTCGCCTCTTCGAGGTCCTTGGTAAGAGCATTAATCTTGCTCGAGTGCTCAGTCGTAACGTTCTCCAAAGCAGCGGCATGCTTCTGGTTGAGATCCTCGACTTCTTGACCATGCTTCTCCCCAAGCGCCTTCGCGTCCTCAAGCTCTTTGGCAAGAGATTCGATCTTGCTAGAATGCTCGGTCGCAAGATTCGTCAGAGCAGTAGAGTGCTTGCGGTTGAGTTCATCTGTCTCCTGAGCATGAGTCTCCTTGTGCGTGCCAGCTTCCTCTAGCTCCTCCTTGAGCTTCTCGATCTGAGCAGCGTGTTCGCTGAGGCGCTCCTTGGCGCTATCGTGCTCGCGTGTAAGCTCTTCAAGCTTAGTCGCATGTTCTTGCCTGATCTTGTCTGCCTGCGCGCGCTCCTCTGTGATTTCGCTAATGTTTTGATCGTACTCGTTCTTGAGCGACTCGACTTCGTCAGCATGCTGCTGCTTCACGGTTTCGAGGTTCTTGGTGTGCTCCTGCTTGAGCTCGTTGAGGCTGCGATCGTGCTCTTCCTGGAGCGCATCGCTGTTCTCGCTCTCTTTAGCAAGCTCGCTGATCTTCTCGGCGTGGCTAGTCTTCAGTTTCTCCAAAGCATCAGAGTGGTCGCTGTTGAGCTTGTCAATCTTCTGAGCATTCTCTTGCTCGAGCGTTTCGATTTGTTCGCGTGCGTCGTCACGCTCAGACTCAAGATCCTTCAAATTGCTCTCCAGTTTGTTGACCTTGCTTGTGAGCTCATCTTTCGCCGAATCCGCAGACTCTTTGGCCTGCGAGAGCTCGTTCCTAAGCTCTTCCAAAGACTTATCGTGCTCGGTCCTTGCCTCGTTCAGCTGCTTGCTGTGCTTTTCCTTGAGCTCATCAACGGCTTCTTGATCCTTGCTGAGCTCTCCGAGCTTCTCAGCGTGCGCTTTCTTAAGCTCCTCAAATGCTTCCTCGTGCTCCTGGTTCGCGCTGTTGATCTTCTCCGCATATTCGCGGGTGGCTTCGGAGGCTTTCTGATTCGCTTCATTGTCCTTGTTCATGAGCGCAAGAGCGTGTTCATGCTTGAGAGACTCAAGTTGAGACATGAGATCGTCTTCGAGGGCTGCTTTTTTGTTCTCTGCGTGTTTGAGAGCAGACTCCAAGTCGCCGATCTCCGAGCTTAGCTTCGAATTCTCTTGCTTCAAATCCTCGACAATATCGTTCTGCTCGTCTGATTCCTGTGACTTCTTAATCGCCTGCTGAAGTTGCTGTTGCAGATCCACAACCTTCTCCTGCATGTCGGCGCGGTCTTTCTCTGCGCGCTCCTGAGCTCGTTGCTGCTGCTCTAAAGACGTCTTTGTCTCCTCAAGCTCCTTGGATTGCTCGGCGTTGCGAGCTTGTTCGTCTGCTAGTTTCTGCTCGTTTGTCTTTGCAAGTTCTTGCAGCTCGGAGACAGTATCGCGAAGGCTATCGGCTTCCCTTTTTTGGTGCTCGAGCTCAAGACCCAGAAGCTTCAAAGCATCGGTTTGCGGTTCGACGACAGCGTTTCCATTTCCAAGCTCCCGTTCAGACGTCTCTGTCATTGGTGTTTCGATCTCAGGGATACCATTGGCGGCTCGCAATTCCTTGAGCTCGTGCTGTAGCGCATGATTGGCATCCTTGATGATTCGCAGCTCATCGTACCTTGTCTGTGCTACGCGCTTCTGTTTGTCCAGATCTTTCTGCAGCTGCAATTGATCTGTAGCAGTCTTGGCTTCGTCGTCTTTGGCGGCTTTGAGTTCTTCAATCTCCTCATCCTTTGCCTTCGCCTTCGCCTTCAATGCTTCAAGCTCCTCCTGCAGTTTTTCTGACTTTGCAGCTCCATCGGATGTGAGTTTCTCAATCTGCTCATCCTTGGCCTGAGTCTCCGAGCGTAGCTTTGCAAGCTCTTTCTCAAGCTCCCCAGCTCTCTCCGCAGCCGTATTCGTCTCGGTGCTGTTGCTCTGCCTCAAGCTCTCCAACTCTTCATCTTTGCCCGCAGCTTCAGCCTTGACCTTCTCAAGCTCCAATTCCAAAAGCGCGGCCGCTTCCTGCGCAATCCTCTTCTCTCTCGCCTGCTCCTTCGCCTCCTTATCCAGCTTCAACTGACACCTGTCAATCTCCTCCTGCAGCTCTTGCACCACGCGGCCAAGCTCGAGCCTGTCGGCTTCCTTCTCGTCGAGCTGCGCTTTCATCAGTTCCTCGTTGCTCGAGTACTGGTCGCGACTGGCCTCGAGCGCCGCTTGCACCGTTGCAATCTTTTCCTCGACAGACTCCAGCTGCGACGAGCGCCTCTGGTGGCCGCGGTGTTCGTCGCGGACTCGTTGCAGCTCGGCTTCGTGTTCTTCACGGAGGCGTTTGATCTCTGCAAGGTGCGCTTCTTTGCGAGGCGAGGCGGCGCTTGCGGTCGATCTCGTCGACGCAGGGGATTTGGGATCCTTGGCTGGCGAGCTGGTGCTAGAAGCTCCTGCGTTCGTGCTGGAGCTTGAAGGCCTTGCGGGAGTCTCTGAGCTGGCAGGCTTTGCGGCTGATTTTTTGACGGGCGATGTAGCGGGAGGAAGGATGCTGCTTCGCTTGCCAGGCGTAGAGGTCGCAGGTTTGCCAGCAGGTGTGCTGGGTCTCACTGGAAGGGTGCTGGTTCGTCTGCCGGGGGTGATTGTAGATGATGCTTTGCCTAGCGACGTGCCCGGCCTGGGAGTCGTGCTGCTCGGCGTCCTGGCGGGAGTGCTCGGCCTCGCGGTGGTGGAGCTCGCAGTCCTTGCGGCGGCGGGACTAGTGGTGCTGCTGCTGCTTGGGGTCGACGATAGGGATGGGCGCGAGGCACGTCGCGGTGCACTGAGACGGTCGGCTAGCGCAGCCTGCTGCTCCTTCTTGCGGCTGCTGTCCATGTCTCTGTAGTGCGGTGCATGTGAAGCAATGGGATAGTTGGAAGAGGTCGTAGTAAATACTACTGGAGAATAGGGAACTACCTGGAGTCGATCTCCTCAAGCGAGCGTTGGTGTCGAGCTAGAGGCGCTCTTATGCGGGGCGTGCATCACCATGCATCAACCCTACCAAGAACCGAGACATACAGGATTGGGAACGCCACAGGAGCCTTTGCCCAGCCACTACACGCTGTAGATCTGGCGATTGGCGAGCAAGAAGAGATGTTCACGCCGTAAAGTGCAGCACATTGATTCGACAGCGATGAGGCCATTCAATGGTAAGGTAGCGCTGCTTATACTCAATACTATGTAACTAACATCTCACATGCCCTGTGGATCATCTATCTTCCCATCTCATCTCAAAGGACTCCCAAACAGCTCCCTCGCGCCATTCAACCCACTTCCGCCCATACTCGCACCAGTCCCTGGAGTCCCAACTCTCGACCCTCCGCTGAGCTTACGTCTCGGCGTCCCAGGCGCGCTCTCCATCCCACCAGTAACCTTCCCAAACCTCTCCGCCGGAACCTTGAAATCGCACGCCTTGCCCTTAACCCAGATCTCGTCAATCATGCTCTCCAGAATCCCCGCATCAACAAACTCGAGGTACTTCCTCCACAGCTTCAGCGCCGTAGCCGCGTCTTCGATCGAGTTGTGGCCGGCTTCGGGGCCGGAGGACTGGATGTCTTCGCGCAGTAGGAGCCAGGCGAGGAATCGCAGTGAGAGCTTGCGCCTGGCGCGCGAGCCGAGAGAAAACAGTTCTTGCGTATCGATGACTTGTGACTCTGGGACGTGGATGTTGATGGTGCGGAAATCACTCTTCAGGCCGTGTCCTATGAATTTGCAGCCCAGGTTCAGCAGGACCCAGAGTTTCTTGTAGACTGCTTTGAGGTTCACGAGCACGTAACGACTCATGCCGAGTGTCAGGTCGCCGGGTCTCAGGCCGGAGTATTCAGTCAGGTAATCCTCGATTGGATCGTCGATGGAGATGTAGTCGTCGATGAAGGGCACGCCTTGTTCTGGCTCGTCGCCACGAAGAACGGAGACACGAGCCAGACCTGATCTGTGAGGACGCGTGATGGTGCGTGCGCCGTCGGCGCCAACGTCGATTTCCTCTCGAAGCAGGCGGACGAATTCTGCATCGATGGCGCAGTGTGTACCAGCGCTGGGAAGCGTGTCAGTGGCATTGAAGGCGCGGAAGTCGGTTGGGGTCGTGAGGCCAGGCTGTGCGCTGCTGCGATACAGCACGCGAGTATCGATCTGTGACTTCCAGCTGTTGTCGATGGCATAAGACATGGACTTGACCTGGTAAGTGACAACGGCCGGAAGCTTCCAGCGAGCATCGAAGCCAAGACCATCTTCAGCCCCGATCTTCCGTACCATGAAGTCGTTGAACAGATGCCAGTCCTCCGATTGTTGCACTTCGGGCTCAGAAAGACTAGTGTCGATAGTTGACACAATATGCGACTTCTTCGAGTCACCAAGGGTGATGTCAGCGACACTGCCAACGAGCTCGTAAACTGTGATGTCGAATGCCCTCCTCTGTAGATGCGTACGCAGATCTTGACCCTCGTAGCAGTAGAGTAATCCGTCCTTAACGATAATGCCCACCTCTTTGGGTAAGAAACCTGGCGCAGCCCAAAGTTGTTTTGCCTCCGCGGTATGAATGGCAGTATTGAGTGTCAACACTGCAGGTACAGAGCGAATGACCCTTCGTGATGTGATAGGCTTATAACCTTGACATCTGGAGCACCAACCACGCTGCATGTCACATCGTTCGATTGATGCTTTGAGTACTTGTGAAAAATACTGTCTCATCGGCCGCGGTGACTGCTTTGGAAGCTTGGGAGGATAGACTAGGTCATGGCAGTATGAGATCTTTGGCTGAGATGCTTCGTAATTGCAGTGTCCGCACTGACTAAGAGCGTATCCGGTTGTCCCCAGAGCGAATTGCATCTGTTCCGGATTGTCAGATATCAAGCGGTTGTTCTCCTCCATGGTGTTGAGGAGGAAGCGATTGAGGTTCTGAATCATGACTGCAAGAGGTGTGTTGATGGTGTGCTCCTCAAGAACAGCTAAAGCAGATGCACTGGACAATTTGCTGAGTGTCTTCAAGAAGTTGGAAGCCTGACAGCTCTTTCCCTTGGCTTTCTCCAGCATATCGATTAGAAATCCGAGTTCGCACAACATGCAGTTCTCGTATCCGCAATCTCTAGCAGTGTGGAGCAGCGCCAGGTTGCGTACTACTGGTGTAAATCGGTAGAGTTGTAGAAGAGCATTCGCGTATGAGTTGACAATGTGTGTCTCGAGGCCCGAGTATTTTGTATAGTTGTAATAGCCGAAGTCGAAGTCTTCGATACCGAATTTGCTGTACTGAATCTCGACGGCTTGGTACCACACCGGCACGTTGGAGGATGTGCTGTTGCCTACGGTAAGCTCTGCAAACGTCTTTGCAACATCTTCACTCATACGACGTTGGCTTTCCTGTTCCGGTACCTCATCACGAGGCTTCTCGCTGAGGAACTTGGGAGGTGCCAATGGTCGCCTTGATTTCTGTAGCGTGCGGGTATCTTCTTTCTGGTAACGTCTTGTTTTCTTCGGGTTAGGGCCGACTTCACCAGTCATCATCCCAGTCTGGAACTTCTGCATCGATGCGAGTAAAGTTGGGTCGATCTTGTGAGGAGGCGCGCCGACCTCGTGTACCATGCTGCTGGACCATACCGACAGCAGCATGTCTCGGTAGTAGGGCATACCGATCAGGTTCAGTGCAGTGTCAGGTGACCAGTCAAGCTGCCTCGCTGGTAACTGATGGTCGGCAAACTCGGTAGGTCTCCCATACTCGAGGAACTGCATTTTCGTGGTTGATCCCCAGAGGACAAGCTGACAATGGCTGTCTGCCATTGCAAATCCTTTTCCTGACGGCATGACGTCCAGACCACGAAGTTGAGCGTCGAACGTTTGAGCGAAACGCATGATCGGTACATCAGGATTGAGAATATCAATCGAGTAGATGGCGCCGGCCTGAGAAAGGACAGTACATGTTGTTGAGAGTTTGGGATGCATGCGGACAAAAGCAGCGCCGGGCGGGAAAGAGATTGGTGGTGCAGGCTTCTGGATTTTGAGGTCGTGTACTCGAACGAGCTGCTCGAGCGCCAGGCCTTGGTAATGCCTGGGTGCCCAGCCACAGGTGAGTAAGTAGTCTCCTCGAGCGTCCATATCGTTAATGGAACCTGCGTATGCTTTCCAGCTGTGCAGGACGGCTAGCGTCCGTAGATCAAGCAGGTAGATGGAGCCATCGTGTGCAGCTGCACAAATGCAATTGCCAGCACGTTTCATCATGGTATATGGAACTGGCGTGGGCGGCGTGAGAGTTTCTGTGACTGTGCCCTTCTCGACATCGATCCGGTAGAGTTGCTTTTGACAGCCAGCGACCACAATCTCATCCGTTCCCTTGCCGGTAAAACTCATACAGCGGAGGTTTTCCATGTCTGGCAAGCTGATGTGCCATTGTGCAAGGCCTCTCCGGGAGGAAAGATGCACGCTCTCGTGAGAGACGGAGATGACGCCACGATCGCAGAAGAGAAGTTGTTTGACTGGTACATTGTTGGAAGAAGTTCGTTGGTCGCGGCTCACGTGTCCGCGATATGATGTGTATTTCTGTAATTCGGGGCCATAGAAAGAGGTGACCCGGCCCTGTGCGAGCATGAGAAGCCGCACGCATACTGGACAATATTGCCATAGTTGTTCAAGAGACTACCGGGATGCAAAGGGAAGAGAGTGGTGTAGATGGAATAGAGTTCTCCACTTACATATTCATTGCCTGCCCACAGGAGTTCTTCCTGGGGGTCAAACGCAAAAGTGGTCACTGAGGTTGGAGGAGCATTTGGCGTAGGGCCAGGCAGAGGAATCCTCGCTGCCTACAACAACACGGGTGCAATGTCAGCACCAGGGACATGGAATATTGATGGCGTGGGAGCGGCGAGGCCAGACGGGGATGATGGGCAAGCTAGCGGAGGATGGTCATACCTCATTCCAGTCCGCCTCCATATCAGCCGGTTATGGCGCGGCGGGGAGAGCATGCATGGCAGCAGGTAGATGCACGCGGCAAGAAGAAGCTCGCTACCTTGTGCAGCGGCGGGAGATACGACGAAGAAACGGGTACGCGGTACGCGGTATTGGTATGGGCAGGGCTGAGAGTCTGTCGGTGATATTTCGCTTTGGTGAGAGGCGCAACAAGACGACAAGCACGACCCGACGCAACTGCCTTTCTCGGCGAACAAAGTGATGTGAGAGCGGAGGCGCGTTCGGATGCCAAAAGCAGTGCACGAACGCCGAGTTGAATGGCAGTACGGCAGGCTATGTGTGATGCTTGCTCACTGCATAAAGAGGAAAGTGGATTCGAAGTGGGCAGCAGCCAATGACAGCCGACTCGGCTTTGCATGACCGGCTCGCTCATTCGGCGCGCGGGTGTTGAACCCCTCTGTGCCTCTGTCGAGTAAAGTCGAGCGATCGCCCGTGCTGGGATCACAATCGTGCCATACCATCCAGTCTGCCTACCTGATACCTGCCAACAACAACACTACACCTTTCAAATAATTAACCCTACACCAACACAATTTAATACTCCCTCCACCACCAAAATGTCCAAGGAATTCAGCTTCAGCGATGTGTCCGAGCACACCACCAAGGTAAGACATCACTTATCTTTCATAAACCATATATCTATACACCGCGAAACTGACTCCTCCCAAAGAAAGACCTCTACATGGTCATCCACGACAAGGTCTACGACTGCACCAGTACGTCCCCTCAATCATCCGACACCCGTCCAATCCAACTCACCACCGCCAAACCATCCTACTGCTGCGACTCAACAATTCCCGACTAACCAACTCTCGCTCTTCAGGCTTCGTAGACGAGCACCCCGGCGGTGAAGAAGTTCTCCTCGACGTCGGCGGCCAAGACTCCACCGAGGCCTTCGAGGACGTCGGCCACAGCGACGAGGCTCGCGAGATCCTCGAGGGCCTCCTCGTCGGCACTCTCAAGCGCGGTGTACGTGTTCCAATCTCACCCCACCTCTGAAGCAGCGCAAGACCAGAACATCTTGTGCGACAAAAGCAGAAGCACATGTCGCACGAAGCGCGCATGTCATGACAGCACAACTTCATAGCTAACACCACTCTCACCATCCAGGCCAACGACCCTCCCGCCAAACCCCAGCAGACCACCACCACCACCTCCAGCGGCTCCGAGCAAGCCAACATGGGCGTCGGCCTCTACGCCGTCATCCTGATCGGTGGCGCTCTCGCTTTCGCCGCTTACCAGTACCTCCAGTCGTCGTCCGCTCAGCAGAAGGCATAAATGTCCTGCGATTAAACAGGAAGCAGCGGCATAATTTGTTATACACCTAGTGGGAGGGGAATCGGGGAGCGGAGCACAGTCGGCACGCTTGTACAGACAAGATAGGAACAGATGATATGAGATGTGGTGTGGTGGCGTGGACAGCATGGCGATGAGGACAGCTGTTGCCAGTTACAGAGGGAGGAGGGCAAGATTTATAGAAGGCGATGTGGTGAAGCTACAACCTTTGGGCCCTTGAGGAAGAAAAAGAACTGGTTGCGAGGCTCAGCCAGTCCCCAAAGCTACGCCTTATTTCCTTTCTGACGACGATACATTTCTCCATTGAAGCATTTTATACTTTTCTTTGAGACCTTGAGTGACGAAACCCGCATGTACTCAACACAGACCCCGTTTTACGACTTCTTGTGTCGAGGACCTGAATAATGATTCTTTCTGGACAATTGTGCCATTGCGGGTATACATGCCATGCTATATACATAATTTCCTTTCCCGTTCCCACTCTGTTCTCACAAGTAGAACACATGTTACAAAAAGGCCGCTTACCTGTAGAAGTCACCAGGATCACCACCAGCCACGCCCTGCTGACCTTGAGCCGGCGGCTGCTGCTGCTGTGGAGGCTGGTAAGGCTGGTACGCTTGATAGCCACCCTGAGGTGGTGCTGCCTGCTGCTGTTGTTGCTGCGGTGGCGGCGGCGCACTGTGCTCAGGCATGGGTGGCTGCTGTGTAGAGTACACGCTTGTCGGACTCTCGAGCGACATGCGCGACATCTCCGGGCCCAAATCAGGCCTTTGCTGCTGCTGTTGCTGCTGTGGAGGAACATAAGGTTCATAACCCCCCACGGCAGAGGGCACGGCAATCGAGTGTCGGTTGTCGATGGGCGACTCGTAGCCGCCCGTGCCGAGTTCTTGCGGGTTGCCTGAGTTGAGGGTGTGGATGCTGTTGGGACGGATCTGGCCCTGGAAACCACCAGAGGCAGGCGGAGGAGCGCTGGGGGTGGCGTAGGGGTCTGCGGCGGCTTGCTGGGGTGTGGGCTTGCGGCCTACGACTGAGGATTGTGGTGGTTGAGGCTGGTCTTGGATACCTCCTGGGATGAAGTGGAAAGGAGCTTGTCCATTTGGTGGTGCTGATTGTTGAGGGTAAGGGCTGCTAAAGCCTGGTTGCGCTGGTTGTTCGGACGATGGTCCCGGGGAGAAGTAGCGCTGCGGGTCTTGTTGAGGAGGCATGTTTGGTGCGCTGTAAGGCTGGTAGGTCGTGGGTGGTTGACCTTGGGGAGGTCCTTGAGGTGGACCTTGGGATGGGTAATCAGCTGGTGGTATCTGGCCGCCGTAAGGAGGCTGCTGCTGATGCTGCTGAGGTAGCTGGTATGACGATTGGTGGTGGCGCATAGGATACTGTTGCTGGTGGTAGTGTTGTGGTTGCGACATCGAAGACTCAAGAAGAGCTTCGTAGTCTCTTCTGGCCTTGATGAACTTCTCGTTGAGCTGTGTGAAGTCGTCTGTGGCAATGTTAGCATCAGGTCATGGTCGAAATACGAGCAATCCCAACATACCCTTCTTCTGGGAGTATTTTCCAATCAGCTCCACGAGCTTCGGACGGATGCTCAGCGTTCGTTGGTACAGGTCTGCAATCTCATCCTCCTCGCGCTCGCCTCGTCGTCCACTTCCACCCTCCACGCTGAGCAAAGCGAGCAGCTTCTCGACGCTGCGCACCTCGCCAAAGACCTCTGACTCCATCTGCGCATCGCGCTCAAGCTCCTCCTTGGTCGCATCTTGCAACTTTTCGACATAGTTGAGTGGGAAAATGCCGGTCTGCCCTCTCAAACTGCCCTTCCACCAGTCCTTGTACACACTCTCCAGTACCGCAATGATGTCGTTCTTCTTGAAAGCAAGCTCGCCTGGTTCCGATGGTGTGAAATCGTACAATGCGCGTACGCGACTCACTGTCGCCGCTGTAGTTCCTGCCGCCTGTGCGCCAGGTATGGCTTGTGCAGGTTGCGACTCGCTGTCATCGCCCACTGTTCCATTCGCTTGCGCCGGCGTTGCATTCGCCTTGCTCGAATCCTGCACACTCAACGCCAGAGCCATCTGCAACTCCTCGTCCTCCTTCCTGCGATCCTCCGAACTGATCGCACTCTTGCCCGGCTTGCTCGGCGGCATGAGCCCCGGCTGTGTCTGCCGCAGTCTGTGGTACGCCTGGTCCATGATCCCTAGCTCGTGACTGCCCTTAAACATGTCCGACCAGGAACCCATGCGCTCCAGCACCTTCTGCTTGACCTGGCCATGCGTGTTGCGATCCGCGGCGAGGCGCAGCAGCGCATCTGTAAAAGCCTTCGAGGCGAGCTCGCGGTGCAGCTCAGGGCCGCAGTTTTGGCTCAGCGCATTGGCGAGCTCGAGCGCGTAGAGTTGGACGTTCGCGTTGCGGTGCGCCAGGCGTTTGATGAGGGAGGATACGGCCTGGGCTGGGCCGGAAGGCGAGGCGCCTACGCGGTCGCATACGTCGAGGATGAGCGACCAGTCTTCGTTTACGAGGTCGTCGGCGGTTGCCTTGACTGTGGGTGGGGTGCGTTAGCAAGTGTTTCAAGTTGTACCATGAGTAGCAGTGAGGTTGGCGGCATACCGACAGCTTCCTCCATGGGGTTCTGCTGAGTGCGAAACATGTTGTCTCGAGGCAGCAGGATATGAAGGTTCAAGAGAGAGCCTCAGAGGTATAGATTGGGTTAACAGGAGTGTTGTAAGGCTGGGTTACGCCAGTAGCTTTGAAGGCAGCCTAATGCTGGCGCAGCGCCTGACGAATGCACATGACGTTGATCGCCCGCGCCACCTCCAAGCTCCAGTCCCTCCTCGCCTTGCTGTTGTGGCTTGGAGTATCGTTTGCGTTGTGAACAGCAATATTCAGAAGTACTATGAAGGAAATCCACACAAATGTATACGTCCGGGAGGATGAATAGTTTCAAACATGCATGTAATTCAATCATCAAATCCCAATAGCTTTGTGCATAACATCAATGGTAGTTCTCAGTATCATGCTGAAAGTTTGCTGGCATGAAGAACATTCTCACATTTACTATGAGAGCCATAGCAAGATTGAATCCGGAGATCAAGACCATCTCCGCGTGTGTATACTAAGCAATCTTAAAAGAGGATTTATGAACGAAGCCACTCGCATACAAGCATCAGAACCGATATCGCATGGCTCAAATACCAGAATGGTACATTGTTTCTGTAGGGTTAGGGCTGGGTCAATGGAACCACGTCGATTCATCGATTGTCCCAGATCTTGTATAAATGCATGTACATTCTTTGAGTAAGATGTGATATTTATACGTTGGATGAGATGTGAAAACCGAGCAAGGACTTCGGGAACAAACGTATCTGGATGTCTCGCTGGGTAGTCGCTTCGTCGGTTGGTACCAAGCATAAATACAGGGGTTGAATTGGGCACGCTCATACTTGGAACACAGTACAATCTGGGTTGACGTGCGAAGACATACTTCGCAGATGACGTTTATTGAGATGTACGGGATACCATCAAAGTATCGAGCACCGTTGTGCTCGATACGGAATATTCGCTATCGCAAAAGTAGAGGGTGAACGACACTTCGCGTTTAACTGCTGGCCATAGGAAGAGAATGAGCCTTTAGCAGCATCCGATCACATTAACAAATGTGACAAGTCGCCCGGAGCCATACCGAGATCCTTCGTGCGAGAAAAGTGGCTTTCTTGCGTCATTTGTGTTTTGAATCTCTTCAAGAATTGAGTCAGTCCAGTCGCAAGTGCTGCAGGGTGGATCTTGCTGTAGGATTGTTGCTGTGCCGCATCCTTGAGGGAGGCGAGGGAGGCTGTTGGGGCTGTGTAAGGTGTTCTCTGCGGCGTAGCATCTTTATAATGATGGACGGGGGCTTATACTTTGTGCATCCTACTACAATTCGACCCTTCACATCTATTGAAAGCGCATTCATGCTCACCCATGCCCCAATTTCAAATCAAGACATACTTTGAACGATGACCTCCATGCTTACGACCCTCGACCAACCTATCTGCATGATCGAAAGCCATGTCGCAACACAGGCTACCACGTTACGGGTAAAGCACCATACCAAGGGCGGCTTCACGGCCACAGATGGGTCAACATCGAAGACCTTGTTCAACGTAGACAGCAGGAAGGGCCTTGCTCCAAGACGAGTCTTCCACGATGCGGATGGCAAGACAATATTGGAGATGCGCCGATATCTCACTGGCAATGAGACTTACGTCGGCGTACCAAATGACCACTCGCTTCCTGCTGCCGTCATTGCACCTCGACCGACGTTGTTGAAGGACAAGGTCGATGTCTACGTCAAGGACGCCGGCCTGGAGATCCGGCTCGAAGTCCGTGGGCAGGATGTCTGGAAGAGAAACACTTATGTCTATCGCGGCGACGATCTTGTAATGCAGGTCAAGTTCGTGAATTATATGACCAGTTACGTACCATTCTCGAGTAACCAATGGGACGTAAGTGTTGCTGAGGGAATGGATCTTTTGCTGGTGAGTGCAGGCACTTTCGCCATCCGCTTCGGAAGCATAATTCTGACAGACAGCAGGCTACTACCATAGTCGTCTACCTGGCCACCACGCTGTACGATGGTAGCTACTTCCAGTCTGACTATGGCCAAGAGGGCAAGGCGACATCGAATACTCGCAAATATATGACCATGGGAGCGGTTTTAGGCGCGAGCGCAGCTGCTGGCGCTGGGGCAGGAGGTTAGGTCATGGCGGTGACGAATATTCGCCATCCCCGATCCAGATGGTAGAAGCGTGGGTGGTCACGGAAGATTTCGACATATGAAGAAGAGCTGGACCGCCGTTCACCGTTTCACATTGCGTGCAGGAGGCGTTAGTAGCGCCACTTCCGTGCTCGCCGCTCGCCTTTCTCCAGCCGTGTGTTTCGCCCACAGCGGGGAGGCTTGATTGGCTTGCGCGCTGCAGAACCTCGCTTCCTCACGGTATGTCTTCTTATTGTACCGTTGAACGCACAATACACCTGTGCTATTTCAATCGCGACAATATCAGGCTCCAAGAGTGACGGCGCACAACATTGTCAACCGCTGGAGTGACGAGAACTGTTTCTAAGCGAGCCGCAGCGTCTGCACCGGGCCACCAATCAATCTACTCTTAAGCCTGCATCCCGAGAACGCCACCTGCCGCTGTCAGGAGGCCGACATCTCTAACTGTTTCACCACGCTGGCCAGAACGCGTCAGTGCGCAAGGCGTGTACATGCCACGGCGATCACGGTGAGCAAAAGCTGACAATATTCATGCCATTTCTTTCCTTGTAGTCATTGCTCAGTCGTCTTCGGTCGTCGCAAATCCTAGGCCCTGCTCACTCTTTCGCGGGTCTCGTCATTGCAACTGCTATCGCAAACCGCAGCGCGTGTTTGCCATTGAGATATTTGCAAGACAGCGACTCAACGTCAATCATGCATTTCACTTCTTCTAACCCCAGCACGCCCTCCACGGGCGGCAAGTCAATCCTTCTCTCAGATCTCGAATCCGGCAACAAGAAGGCTACCAACGTCACAATCAACTCTATGGACTCTCCAAGCGAAAGGCCGGTGCTGGGTCGCAGGCGAACCACTCACAGCGCGCCTGAAGCCGACGCAAAACTCGCTACTTACCGTGAAGACGACGAGGACGCTCTCACCAAAGTCGGCAATTTCCTCTGGAAAATCCACAGCGCTAATGTGCTCACTCGCTACACCCTCTACATTCTTCCTGTCGCGGCGCTGCTGGCAGTGCCGCTGATTCTCACCGACACCGTCTACAAAGATGCGAAGGCGGGCGAAGTCAGACTACTGGGTATCTTCGTCTGGCTCGAAGTTATCTGGGGCGCTCTCTGGATCTGCAAGCTATGCGCTCAAGCTGTTCCCTTCATCTTTCAGGCTGCTTGCGGTCTCATCAGCACTGGAATCAGAAAGTACTCTCTCGTGCTGGCTGCGTTGGAGATCCCCATTTCGCTTCTGTTCTGGTCTATCGTCGCTTTCGCCACCACAGATGTCATCTGCGCGTTTGGCGGCAATTGTGACATTGGCTGGCCCAAGACCCTCAACACTGTCTTCAAAGCTCTTATCATCGTAGCAGCTATCTTCCTCGCCGAGAAGACACTCATTCAAATTATCAGCATTAATTACCACCGCAAACAATACGACGAGAAGATCAAGGAGAGCAAGAAGCTCGTCAGACTGCTAGACCTGCTGTATGACGCTTCTCGCACGCTATTCCCGGAGTACTGCAGAGAATTCGAGCAGGAAGATGCTGAGATCCAGGGCAACACACTGCACGAAGTCCGCGAAGCCATGGCCAAGGCGGGAGTTGGTACAAAGATTTTCAACAACATGGGACGCGCGCGCGACAAGGCCACTGCTGCTTTTGGTGTCATGGCGAGCGATATCACAGGCAAGGAGGTCTTCAGCACCACAAGCGCACACGCGGTTGTGGTTGAGGCCATTGAGACCGAGCGCGGCTCAAAGGCACTGGCACGCAGACTGTGGCTATCGTTTGTTGGCGATAGCAGAGACGTTCTTCTGAAGACTGATCTTCTTGAAGTGCTTGGTGCTTCGAGCGAAGCTGAGGCTGATATCATCTTTGCTGCGCTTGATCGCGATGGAAACGGCGATGTCAGCATGGAAGAGATGACAATGCTCGTTGTTGGACTGGGAGAAGACCGCAAGAACCGCGCCACCAGCATGCAGGACATCAGTCACGCGATCGACGTGCTCGACAACATCCTCGGATTCATTGTTCTTATTGCCATTGCTCTGATCTACGCCACGTTCTTTAGTGCTGCGTTCGCAAGCCGTGCGACCCAGCTCTGGACGACATTCACTGGTCTCGCATTCGCCATTGGTGGTACAGTGACCGAGTTCCTCGCCTGTATCATCTTCCTCTTCGTTAAGCACCCTTACGATGTCGGTGACCGCGTCGACATTAAGGATGTGCCGCTCGTTGTCGAACGCATCTCGCTCATGTACTCTGTCTTCCGCCGTATCGATTCCGATAAGACAGTACAGATCCCGCATAACATCGCCAACACTCTATGGATTGAGAACGTCTCGCGCAGTAAGCCTATGAAAGAGCAGTACAACTTTAGTGTGTGCGCGGCTACGAGCAATGCGGATATTCTGGCTTTGCGCGCTCAGCTTGAGAAGTTCGTTCAGGCGCCTGAGAACAAGCGTGACTTCCAGGATGATGTGGACATTGAGTTGATCAGCGTCGGAGATCTCAAGCAGTTGGACCTCAGAGTCGAGATCAGACACAAGGTACGTTTTGGAAAAGTTGAAGCTTGGGATTGTCACTTACTAACAACATTCTAGTCAAACTTCTCCAACGAGCACCTCCGCCAGATCCGCCGCAACAAGTTCATGTGCGAGCTCCTCAGAGCCATGCGCAGCATCCCCATCGATCCGCCAGGAGGCAACGACGCAGCTGTCGGCAGCTCTGATAACCCGACATACAGCGTTACTGTCTCCGACTCCGAGGCTGCCGGGTTCCGCAGCGCTCGTAAAGAGGACCTTGAAAGCAAGCGACTCTTCCCAGTCGATGAGAGCTACTCTTCGATGGCTGTGCCAGAGGGTGTCAGCAGCGCTTGGGAGGCATATGCGCCAGCTGCAGTTGCCGGTGTTACTGGTCGCCGCGGGCCTGCCAGCGGTATGAGGCCAAGTCAGGACACTATGAGGGGTGAAACTTTGAGAATGTCAAGAGAGTCGAGGAGGAACCTGCCCTACACCCTTCAGCCCGGTGGTGGGCTGAGATGATCCATCAAAAGCATGCACTTTCTATTTGAGCGTTTCAGCGAGCGAGCAGATTCGAAGGGGGCGCACATAAAGACGAGCCACGATCATCCCGTTACACTTCTTTAATTCTGAAAAGCATATGCTACACTTGAAACCTCTCACACTCTAAAGCGTCTTCACCAAATAAAGCGACCTTCCAATCAATCCCATCTCCCCACTAACACCACCATCCAACGCCCCAGGATACCGCTCAAACCCCATCGCCCGATAAAACTTCTCCGTCCCTTCATTCCCCGCCTCCATCCCCAAATGCACACCCACCGCTCCCTCCGCCTTGAAAGCTGCAAGCATAGTCTCAATCAATTTCCGCCCCCAACCCTGCCTTTGATGCGAGGGCAAGATGTCGACATGGAAATGCGCCGGCCACTTCTCCCACAGCCCCTCAATACCAACATTCAGCATCTCGGCGGGCTTGTAGTACGCTTCGTAGAGCAAATGCGCCGCCGAATCCTCTTCGAAACTGGGTGGTTCGCGGCCTTCGGCGGCGTAGTCAGGCGGCGTCTGCACTCCTAGACCATCGGCGGCTAATTTAGCGAGTACGCTGGGAAATCGCTCCCGCCATGTTGAGGCGAAGGAGGCGGTGCTGGGGGTTCCGAGGATGTAGCCGACGACGTCGCCGGTTTCGGTTTGAAGCACGAAGCAGGTTTTGGGAGAGATGTAGGGGTACTGGTGGCAGTAGATGTGGGAGGCGATGGTGGCGGTGGGCTCGGCTTTGAAGGCTGGGCCTGAAGTTGTGCGGAAGATAAGGTCCAGGGCGGAGTAGTCGGAGGCTTCTTTGGTGGTGAGGTTGATGGGGCGGATGTGCGGCATTGCTGGTGATGGTGGTTTTGATTGCTAATTTAGGTTTATGTATGCTGTGGTTCACGGTGTGCTTATGGAAGTGCCTGATATGCCGTTGATGTTCAGTCGTGAAGAAACGTGGTAAGTGGTTGCAGTAGGCAGCGATCATCAACAGCAAGGTGGGGCTTCAAGATACGACGTGGTATTCAGATAGCGCCAGTCATCAACCTAAACTGTAAGCAGGCATTGGCTATACTGTCACACGTTCATAGATTCTCGTATATAGGAATGGATGTTGACATCGATCATCATTTGGATCGAAGACTGCGGCTAGCGTGATCAACTTCGTTCTCCAGAAAGCCATGTGTTATTACCTTCTTCTTGATACGAATGAGTCGACCCATTCGCAAGATGAACTGGTACTTCAGTGGTCAACTGTTCGTGTTGCTCTCATAAGTACTGCTCTGGCACAAGTTTGGCATAGTGGCACCGGAGAGACGTAAATGCAGGCCCGAAAGATGGTACATCCTGACTATCTCAGGCAAACCAGCTCAATATCAATGGGAATGTATCCAAGATATCCTTACCCTTATCGTGAATGTGGCACCAAGGATAAGCTTTCTTTGTTGTGCTGAAGTGCACCAATCGGTAGCACGGCACCGGCATACGCGCCGGCGGGGAATCAACAGCTTGGTACTGACCTCAGGCTGGTGGGTGCTGGCGCCAAAGGCGACCAGCGAGCGAACAAGGAAGCCTTCAAGACAAGAAAGTCACCAGTCCAGATCACGGCGCAAACAACTTGAACACGTCCAAGTCGTAAGGCCAGCATGCGGGCGTGCTTGTTCACCTACGCGATCTCGCAACGACTATACCCGACACCGACATAGCAGCACCCATTCACGCGCATTGAATCAACGATCGATCCATTCCACCGCTAGTCCCTTCGCCATTTTGTACAATGAATACCGTCAGCAACCTCCTACCGCCGGTCTTCGAGGCCAGAACTCCCTCCAAGTCGCCTGCGAAGAACCGAAGTCTGTCAGATCCACCGGCCGCTCTTGCACCGTCACCATCCTTCCGCGAAAAGCTACGGCGGGAAAGCAAAGACGACAATGCCGTTCCTACCACACCCAAGACCACTCGACGGCCCGACTTTCTATCTCGCGGCTTGAGCTTGCAAATGCCCAGTCCGGCACAACTCTCAATAACGGCACCGCTGAGTCCACAGCTGGAACAAACAAACATCCATTCGTACATGCAATCCCAGAGCCAGACCGGCAGCCCGGCGACTTCGCTACCCAGGCACTCACGAGGACTGGACTTCTCTCGTGCATGCACCAACCTGCATCACTCAACACTCGCCGAACAGCGTGAGCCGGATTCCTCACCGGCCGCTACACAAAAAGCAATGAACATTCCTTCTCGCAAAATGTCGGTGAACTCGATGGCACTGGATTCACCAGCCATGATACCGGGGAGTGCTTGGGGATCTCTTGCGCCTGATCGTAGTACCGTCAGTAGCTCTGTCGGTAGTGTGAACATGCTAGGGAGTGAAAGTGAAGGAAGCGACAGCGATGAGGATGAGAGCATGGCAGGTGACGAGGATGACCCGATATTCGCGACACCTCAAGTCCACAAGCTACAAAACCCCAGTGCTTCAACACCCTTCAGCGGGCCGCTGACACCCGGAGGCTCGACCTGGACCAACGGCAGCGCCTTTTCACCTGCAGCTCAAAGTCTTATGAAGACCATCCGCCGCTCGCGCCTCCACAGTAAAACTCCCAACAAATCCAGAAAGCATTCAAGTAGTGCCAGCAACAGCGGCTACAGCTCGATGGCTTCACCAAGGACAACATCACCGCCGCCTATGAGGAGTATTGAACCTGCGGGCGGAGGTTACTTTGGCTGGAGCAAGGCGGCAAGAAGCAGGAGGGAGAGCCTAGCGCTTGGCACTGATGGTTCTCATCTTTCGAGTGGGAACGACAGTGGCGATGAAGGCTCTGGCGCAGCACCAACGACTCCGGGTGTGATTAGGCGCGTTGTCACTCGGCGTGGCAACCTGCTACCAAAGACCAAGGGCTTTGCCCGCGTGCGAGCGGCATTGACTGAAGAATCGCAGCCTGTTGACACCGAGATGAGACGCGAGTCAGAGACAATCAGGCAGGTTCGGGAAAGGGAGCCCAGCGTCTCGGTCGACTTCGATCTTACCAAACCTCGTCCACAAACGGCTACCGCTGCATCATCACCTAACCTATTGCCCGCGGTCCCCGAGTCTGCACAGGAAGACTTTGGTCGGGAATTGGACAGCGACTTGAATCAAAATGAAAGAGGCCTCGGCATGAATTTCGCCTTGCATGCGCACCGCAACAGCGCTGGTTCTGGCTACTGGAACCGATTTGATCCGTAAGTTCAAACACTATCTCTGATATGGAACCTTCTGACTAACATGAACAGATCTATGCGTACTCCACCTCCTCCCAACTTTAACAGACAAGGGAGCAGCATGATGTCAGACATCAACATGGAGTCGCCACTACCATCCGAGAGTGGCTACCCCATGAAGATGCGCGGCCGTGCCCAGTCCTCAGCTTCAGACGCCTCGGAAGCATTTGGACCAACAAACAGCAACGGCACTAACGCAGCTTCAGCAATGACTGATGACATGCATCTCAACAAGTTCAAGCGCAGACGTGACGATGACTTTGACATTGCCACCGTGAAGCGCAGAGCAGTCTCTCCTGGCATGAGCACCCAGAACAGCCCGGTACTTACGCAGTCACCTCAATATCGCGATTCGAACGGCGTCTGGGGCCACCCTCCGGAGAAGAAGAATTCACAGAGCGCTAACAGCGACACTTCGCAGAGCTCGCACCAGGCTAGCTCGTCTCGTGCAGGCAGTGCATCCGGTCCTGGAAAGAAGCTGGGACTGCAGGGCATGGTCGATACCAACGACGGGCTGATGAAGATGAGCATTGGCTAGTTTGGTGTTCAGTAGGTTGTTTGATATTCATCTGGTAGTTTAGCGTGGAGTTTACGGGGTTATTGTTATTGTTAGGCTCAGGTCGGTGCCTGGTGATGCGAGTAGCATCGGAACACGAAGTAGTCACACATGTACGAATGAAACGGCAATTGTCACATGCAATCCATCTCTTGCCTGTACAAGACAATTCGACGAATAAATACTCGTTCGTAATATCTGATCGCGTCGTGTGGAGCCTGAGGCAGCAAACTACGCCATACCTTCCACGTTTACCCCGAACCGACCTCACCATTGACATCCCACCATCCCACTCGCAGCTACTCGTGTTGCCTTTACATATTACGATCCACAAATCCACAGAAACCATGGCCACAAAACAAGCAACCGTCGCTTCGTTCATCGAATCGGCGCCGCCGGGAGAGGTCGGTAGGAACGGCCTTCCCAACTCATTGAGACTAGAGCTGACGTATATAGCTCTCGAACGTGGTAGCTGGTATGTTTGTCTGACGAGAAGAACGTCAAAGTACACTTGTTGAGCAATTCTGCAGATATCAAAGCTTTGGCTGGCAACGATGCCAACTTGCTGCAGTCGCTTGAGCCGGCGTTCAGGAAGTACAACGAGCAGCAGTATGCGACTGTGAAGCTGCCTGGAAGCAGTGAGCCGGTATGATGACCCCCTCGAGGAATGGGGACTGGTCAAGATCTGACCGCGACTAGGTCATTGTGAGCGAGCACAACGCACTTGGCGACAACCGCTACTTCGACACGGCGAGCCAGACGTCGTTCCAGGTCGACCACACTACACAGGTACGCTGGACCACTTGTTCGAGCTTTCGAGTGGCCAGTCAAGCTGACAGATATATCAGACTGCCTCAGGAACCCAACAACATCCCCTCGAATCCTCCAACGCCGACCTCATCCGCTCCCTCCAGAAATCCTTCGCCAAAACCGCTGCCGAGCACTTCCCCACATCGACCGTCGGCATCTACCCCTCCTCCGACGACAGCAACGTCGCCATCCTGCTCGTCGCAAACAAGTACTCTCCTCAAAACTTCTGGAACGGCCGCTGGCGGTCTACCTACACCCTGTCTTCCTCTGGCAGCCTGAGCGGCTCGATCAAGGTTGACGTGCACTACTACGAGGATGGCAATGTCAGGATGAGCACAAGCAAGACTGTGGAGGTTGCGAATGCCAGTGGTGCGGACGCTGTGGTTAGGGAGGTCGCGAAGGCGGAGAACAAGTTCCAGGAAGAGCTGAACAGGGCGTTCGTTCAGTTGGCTGAGGGTAGCTTCAAGGGTTTGAGGAGGCAGTTGCCTGTTACTAGGCAGAGGGTGGAGTGGGAGAAGATTGGTGGCTACAGGGTAAGTCTTGCTTCGCAAATGTGTGGTAATGATCACATACTGACACTTCATTTAGCTTGGTCAGGACATCGGTGGCGGACGCTCGAAGTAGAGCCTCACTTAGATGAGCTCACATGGGCTCACTCATGGGCTCCACGTGAGATGAAAGTTTCAACCGATGATTGTCATGGGATGTTAGCACGACTATAGAATACTATGTTGCTGCTGAATTTTCCTCTGATTCGTGACTTGACAACCCCTTGTTTATTTTGATAGCCCACTGTAGATGTTCTATGCATTCTAAACGCAGCAGTGAGTCAAGGTGTCACATACGGGAGGTCTGGTCGCTAACGATTCGCGCAGCACATCACAGGCAGCTGGCCAACATACCAACCATGTGAGGCGAAGGCTACGTGGCTCGTCATTGGGAGGCAGGAGCGACCGCTCTGCCAAAGTTACGCCTCAGTGGCTGTGTCTATGGCAATTGCGAAGCGATACGTGAGTACGCTGTCGGGGAGCAAAGTGAAACTGTTCATGGACGAGGCGCTGCATGCGGCGGGCGCGTCTGCTAGCCACTCATCATCGAGCCGTATATGCAGCTCTGAGGCGTCCGTGCTTGGCGCGCGGCGCAGTTTGCAGCCTGATATTCATCGCTCACTCACCCGCCCCCTCACTCGCTCACTACAAAAACACCACCTCACCACCACATTGCTGTAATCACGACTCCACGACGCATCGCATCTTTTCCATCGTTTTACTTCACAGCACGCCACTCCATCAACCGCACGTTTCTTTCACTCGAACAAGCACGCGCAATCGCGCCCGTGCCATGAGGCATGGCGAAACATAAGCAACCTTGCCCGAACCTTGCGCGCGGCAGCTGTCCTTACGGCGACGTCTGCAAGTTCAGTCACACTACTACACCGTCTCTGAAGAACACGCGACCATGTCACGCGTTCGCGAAGGGCAAATGTCACCGTGGGTCCAATTGCCAGTACTCACACAACACCACTGCTTCCGCGTCCACGTCACGCCCAACACAAAACGATGCCAGCGACACGAGACTTGAGACGCCCAGCAGTCCCACGGCTTTCGACCGATTCGTTCAATGGCGCTACGACATCAAACGTGGCAAACATGACATCAAGCGAGCGCAGCCACTCGGAAGAAGATTCCCTAAGTTTATCCAGCAGGCACTCGAACTGGTCGAGGCCACTGAGACGAGGCAAGAAGTCATCACTTCACTGTCAGACGAAGGAGGCCTTGAGCGCCTCGGCGAACTGCTGAACGCCGACTTCAGCGCCTTGCCTGATCATGCGCTGCAAGCTGTTTTCAAAGATCAGCTTCTTCCCTACTTCCGCATTGTCTCTCACGAATCGGTGCTTTCATCCGCTGTTCTCGAGTCACGACACGCGACATTGCTCAATTACCTCTACGGTGTCAACGGAAAGCGCTCTGTGGCAGTATTCTGCGCAGCCATTCGTGCTTTGACATACAACGAACAGGTTTCAGCAGACTTTGAGCCATGTCTCATCGTGCTCTCTGCCACACTCGAGGTGAACGGCTCTGCACAAATCAACGACGACCTACGTACTGCTGCAGAACTCATGATCGCACTGGCAAAGGAGCATGAGCTCACTGGCACTTCACTCAAATACCACAGAAAAATGTGCTTGCGCTTGGGCCTTGGCGAACACATCAAACACGCAGAAAACGAGAAACAGCAGAGCGCGGAGCGACCCAAGCTCACATTCGAGCTCTTGGTGGATCAGCCAGGCGAGCTGTCCCAGCGTGGCCCTCGCCATGACAATGACTGTGAGAACATCGAAGACATCCAGATCCTGCCTACCATGGGAGAGATCCTGGGCGAACGCGCTGAATATCTGCCTCGGAGCGACCCGTCAACTTGGCACTTGCCAGGAATGACTGGCCTTCTTGACAGACAATTTCGTTTGATTCGCGAAGACACGGTCGGACAACTGCGCGACGCAGCAAAAGTTGAGCTCAACCGCATACACAACGGCAATGGCCAGGGCACTGCCATGAGACATGCAGGAGCCCGAACCTACAGCTATCGCAATGTACGTCTCGTCGGCGCCGAATTTGACGAACACAAGGGGCTTCTTTGCGCACTGCAATTCGATCAGCCACGTGAACTGAACAGCAAGTCCAAGGCCAAGCGCAAAGATTGGTGGGCTGAGTCCAATCGACTGGCTCCAGAAGCTCTGATCATGTTGCTTGGCTCTGATCAGGTCGCTGTATTCTTGACTGTAGCTGCCACTGCAATCCCGCCTGGACCAAAACCCAAAGCATCTAAGGAATCGGGCATCGAAAAGCGCTATCCGCGAGCTGGAGACAATAACATGGCACACGTTGTTGTCCAGCTCGTCAATCGGACCGAGGCAGATATCGAGACTATGCTTTTCAGATTCGGCCAAGATGATGGCAAGCTCTCTTTCTCGCTACTGGAGTTTCCGGGCGTCTTATTGCCTGCTTTCCAGCCCACTCTCGCTGCCTTGCAGCAAATGATCGAGTCTCAGGACTTACCTTTCGCCGAATTATTCGCTCCTACCCATGATGCGCTGCAGTCACAGAGCGTTGAGCAGCCAGCGTACACAAGGAGGCCAAACTTCCGCTACAACTTGTCGACGCTCTCGACCCGCGGAGATGCCATAAGTCTCAACGTTTCTTCCCCTATGGATGCCAGCGTGCTCAGCGCGCAAACAAGCCTGGACAATGCGCAGGCGGAGGCCTTAATATCCACCCTCACACGCTCCATGGCACTCATTCAGGGCCCACCTGGCACGGGAAAGAGCTACACAGGCGTGGCGCTAATGAAAGTGCTCATGGCCAATAAAGTAGCGGCCAAATTGGGTCCAGTCATCTGTGTGACGTTCACAAATCACGCTCTGGATCAGATCCTCGAGCACTTAGTGGACGCAGATGTCGAACAAGTCATCCGTATAGGCTCACGCTCCAAGAGTGAGCGGCTTATGCCTTTGAACCTCCGTACTGTTGCACAGAGAGAGGATCTCACCAAATTGGAGAAGAGGGAAAAGTGGCAATGCAAGAAAGAGATCGAGAAGTATGGGAAACTTGTCAATGCTAGCCTCGACCAAATGAGGTACGCGGATACTGACCAGTCTGTTTTGGCCTTTCTCAAAGAGAGATATCCCGACTATCATGACCAGCTCTCCGAGCCTGACATCGATGAAGATGGATTCGAGCTTGTGGGGCCAAGAAATGCACCTAAAGGGCTTCAAGGATGGCTCCGGGGTGTTCCACGTTTGTCATCTCCGCTGAGAGACGGCACCAACCTTGATTTGTTCTTACTAAACATCGCGGAAAGACAGAACATGTACCTTGGCTGGAAGGAAAAGATCGTGGACCCGATCCAGAGATCACTGCTTGCCAACCTCAAGGCCTATGAGGACGTCAAAGTCGGACTCGATCGCATCAGAGCTGAAGTCGACCTCCGCGTCCTTTCAAGCGCTAATGTCATTGGTGTGACGACCTCTGGTCTTGCACGCAACCTCGGCCTTCTGCGCAGACTCAACAGCAAGGTGCTACTTGTGGAAGAAGCAGGCGAAGTTCTTGAGGCGCATCTCTTAACAGCAATGCTTCCTTCAATTGAGCATGCTATTCTGATCGGCGATCATCAGCAGCTCCGGCCCAAGGCACAAAACTACGAGCTATCGTGTGAGCATCCTGCTTCGGAGATCAAGCTGGACATATCACTCTTCGAGCGTCTTGTACACCCGCAAGATAATCAGGGCCCACCTGTTCCTTACGTGACACTCGAGGTACAACGCCGCATGCACCCGTCCATTTCAACCTTGATCCGTTCCACTCTGTACCCAGACCTCCAAGATTCGCCGCAGGTTGCCAACTATCCCGAGGTCTCAGGCATGAGACGCAGGCTGTTCTGGCTTGACCACGAACAGCCTGAAGATGGCGAGAAGGACAGGTCAGACTCTACGTCTCACACGAACCAGTACGAAGTGGATATGGTGTTCGCTCTTGTGAGACATTTGGTCAGGCAAGGCGTCTACAGAGCCTCTGATATCGCAGTCCTGACCCCTTACCTCGGTCAGTTGAGAAAACTGCGTCGCGCTCTCAGCGGCTTTGCGGAAGTTATCATTAATGATCGAGACATCGATGAACTTGCGCTTGATGGCGAAGAGGAGAACGAGGAAAAAGCGAAATCAGATCCAACACTGTTGGCTCGGCTACCACCTCGTCTTGGAGTACACAAGAGCACTCTGCTACAAGCACTCCGCCTGGCAACTGTGGACAATTTCCAGGTAAGTGGAAGTTTAATATAAAATTTGAGCAAAACTGACATTCTACCAGGGTGAGGAAGCCAAGGTCGTGATCATCTCACTGGTGCGCTGCAATCAGCAGAGGAAGTGTGGCTTCTTACGGACATCCAACCGCATCAATGTCTTGCTATCGCGAGCTCAGCACGGAATGTACATCATTGGCAACACAGAAACCTCCTCTCATGTCCCGATGTGGGGCCAGGTATTGGACATCCTGGGAAAAGACGGCAACGTGGGGACGCACCTGGACCTCTGCTGCCCGCGTCACCCCAAGACGCCTCTCCAAGTCACTTCACCAGACGATTTCTCCAGCGTTTCACCCGAAGCCGGATGTGATCTTCTGTGTGGACAACGTCTTCCTTGCGGCCACTCCTGTGTGAACAAGTGCCATTCTGACGGTCTTCACAAGGCCGTCTATTGCACCAAGCCCTGCAATAGGGTGAAGAAAGGCTGCGATCACAATTGCCAATATGAATGTGGCCGCCCATGCGATGAGAAGTGCAATACTATCGTTGAGAATATCGATGTTGAGTTGCCCTGCGGGCATCATGTCGACCACCTGCCTTGCTGGCAATATCAGGATCCCACACAAGCAAAGTGCTGTGTCATGGTCGAGCGCACAGTGCCTGGGTGCGAGCACAGGGTCACAGTACCGTGCCATGTCGATATCAGCTCCCCTTTCTACATCTGCGGTGCAATATGCGGATCTCTGCAGCCTTGTGGTCATGCTTGCAAGGACAAATGCCGCAATTGTCGGTCACGCGAGGGTACGGAGATCGTGAAGGAAGATCATGGCAAATGCCGTCAGCCATGTGGCCGTGACTATACCAACTGCAGGCATGCCTGCTCTGCTCCCTGTCACGGCGAAGAACCATGCCCGCTCTGCAGTGAGAGGTGCGACGTCCAGTGCAGCCACGCGAGATGCGCAAAAAGGTGCAGCGAACCGTGCACACCATGTGCTGAAGAAGAATGTGCGTCATGCTGCCCACACTCCAAGTGCAGCATGCCGTGTGCTGCCCCGTGCGACTGGGTGCCATGTTCGGAGCGATGCAAGAGACCTTTGCAATGCGGTCACCAATGCCCATCTATTTGTGGCGCAGATTGCCCGAGCGAGATGTACTGCCAGACCTGCGCACCGGACGAGATCAAAGCTCTCCGAGCTGATCTCATCATGCTAAGCTCATACGGTGAGGTCGACCTGTCGGAGAGCCCATGTATGTTCTTGCCATGCGGCCATATCTTTACCGTCGAAAGTCTTGACGGAGTTATGGCTATGGGAGATTACTATGATCTGGATGGTACAACTGGAATGCCAGTCGCTCTCAATGGACAATCCAAGGCTTTCTCGTACCAGGAGGTCAAAGCATGTCCAGACTGTCGTAGCTCGCTCCGCCTTGTGCCTCGCTATGGTCGCATCACCAGACGTGCTCTGCTGGATGAGTCCACCAAGAAGTTCATCTCATGGTCCAATCGCGAATATTTGCAGTACGCGGAAGCCATGAAGAACGCTCAGGATCGGTTGATTCGGTCCCGATCTGGAGCTCTTCTGCCCGTCTGCATCCTCAATCTGGGCCAAGGCTCCCATGTTCAAGTGCTTGGGAAGTCACAAGGCCAACGATACCGCCAGCTGTCTGCTTTGCGCGGGAGGATCGATGTCTTCCTTCAGACGACTGCAATCGAGGGGCAGCCTTTCAGACGCGTACATGACCTTGTTGAGTCGCTCCGTCGCCGCCTCCTGACTAGCGGAGGCACTCTTGACGCTTTCGACTTCGACCAGTCCTTACTACAAACACGCGGTACGCTGCTGGCTACGGCATTGGCAATCAGGTGTGAGATCTTGGCGCTGTCGGACTTCATCGGTGTGTTCCATGCACAAGAACAACAGCAAGGACGTTCACTCACCGTCGACCTCTCTCCTGATCGAAACTTGTGTGAGTTCTTGATCAACTTCGCTGCAAGTGATTCACACATCCTCCAGCAGACAGAGGGACACATCTTCTGGGCTCACTTTGCTGGACTCGAGTGCGAGGTTATGGAATCTCGAGATGGCAGTGGCAGCAACAAGACCGCACTTGAGAGAATCAAGCGTGAGGCTGAGAAGCATCTCGACAGTGCTGAAGAGCTTTGCACCGCTTTCCCTGGTCAAACCATTAGCGTTGCCGCTGAGATCGAAGATGTTCGCCGCCTTCTCCGCGAAGCCGGCTACCAGAGTCAGATGAGGATGGTGGTCGCCGCCATGCAAGGCGAGTTCAGTGGCACGGGCCACTGGTACAGATGCGAGAACGGACATCCGTTTACGGTGGGCGAATGTGGCATGCCGATGCAGACGACGCGTTGCCCACAATGCAACGCCCCAATCGGAGGCCACAACCATCACCCTGCTGAAGGAGTCCAGCACGCAGGTGACATCGAGCAGGAGTTCGGCAACCTAAGAGTTTGAGCCTGAAGGTAGCAAGGCATACCCAGAGAGTGGAAAGTGTCAAGGGTTGATCATGCTTTGCTTTCTGTATGTACTATTAGACTCTGTTGCTACCGTTCCGTAAGCTTCAATCAGCGCTCAAAATGCAATCACGTTATACTGAATCACATTCGATGTTTTACAGGTAGCATCCCGGAGCCCAGACAACAGCTTCTGTTAGATAATGGTCGAGATCATGTCAATAGGAACTATAAGCGCTAGCCAATCAACTGAAGTTTGTGCCAGGCGACAGGATTCGGCCTTGTCCACAGATCGAAAATTGTCGTCATGCTGAAATTACTTGGGCGACATCGATCTATTCGCTCGCTCGTAAACGTATTGCCAAGACGGGCTAGTCTATCACTACGGCTCTCGGCGAAGCGAGGCTCCACCTGCATTGCAACAACAATGCCTCCAAATACCTCACCAGGCGAACGTAGAACGCAGGAACATATTGTAGTATTTATGGTAGGTTAAGCGGAGGCGTTTTGATGGCATAGCCACGTTTGATGAACGGCTGGTGCATCCTACAGGCTTGTTTAAATATGTGTGTAAGGTAACGATGATATTTCCCACTTCACATTCTCTCAAACAAGGCTCTTAAGATGCTTCGATTTAAATTACCTATTGCTCTAGTCGCACTCAGCGTTCTGACGACTGTAGCTTCGGCTCAGCGCTCTCTTTATCAACCTTGCCCACTCCTTGGTCCATCCTTTCCCGCACCTCTGATCGATCCTGCGTCTCCAACTTTGAACAAAGTGGCACAGAGTCTGAACAAGCTCCTCGACGACTACATAGTCGCAGGCGATGGTCGATTCGGACTCATCACGCCGAACACTACGAGCTTCAGTCTCACTCTATTCGCTGGCTCGAATTACGTTCCTGGGCCTGATGATCTGCCCTTATTTTACGAGTACCATCATGCTGCCAATGATCTGGACGGCCGCAATTTGAGCAAAGACTCGGTGTTTGCCTTGGGAGATCTTACACAGCTTTTCACGATCTACATTCAGCTGGCAGCGCTCGACGATGAAGTCTGGATCCACAGCATTGTGAATTACGTTCATGAGCTGAACAATATTTCTGTGGCGGCGTCGGATGCTATCAGTCAGGTGCAATGGAAGGATGTGACGCTCGGCGCACTTGCCGGTCAGGTGTCAGGCATCGCTCTGGATTGTATGGCTCGATAACTCTGACCTGTTTCTGAAACCTTGCTGACATTCGCACAGCCAACGCGTGCATAATTGACCAAGCTTACGACCAAGACGCTTTTGTTTCTGCTCTTGGCAACAAGCTCCCAGTCAACTTGCCAGACACCACTCCGTTGAGATCAGATGCAGCTTTTCAGTTGCTCGCTCTCGCAGTCGAACCCGCAACGAAGAAACCGTTCGAAGTCAAGTATCTGCTTAGTAATGAGAGCAATCACATATAGCTCCTCATACACACGTAGATGATCTTGCAAGGGTAACTTGGAAAAGGCCTACATTCGATTTGCATTCGCACATATCATGAAAGATCTCCACTATTGACTACCTACAACTCTTGCGCCTGAGTCTGTGTACGGACTCTCGATAGCAAGCAAGGCTACTTAGTCTCTGTGATCAACGGTACCAGCACACTTGCTTATGACCCTGATAGGCAGAATGTATGTTATCCTATTGGCCGGCATACCCGAAGATCTGCATAATGTCTGTGGTACTAGCGCATTAGGACAACTCTAGAACCGCAGCTAATGTGTGTTCATCAAACAGGAACTTGAGCGGAAGGACTGTAGGTATGCGGCACGAGCCCAGTGTGAAGGCGACTCGCAAGAATTGCGACGGCAGTGAAGGAGAGAGCCAAAGACGACACTTCGCTATGGACCGCGATTGGTCAGCTGGGCGGCTTTTTCACATACGCAGTAACTTGAGTTCGCAGTCCTGTAGACTTCGACGCGCCTGTCGCCGACTTTTCAACAGTCAAAAGCAGCCGTTCACCATGAAATTTAACGTGTGCCGACCACTGGAACTGTGCAAGCGCAGCTACGCAAACCTTCAACATGGGCGAGCAGGAGACCGATCGCTCCTACTGGAGCACAAGCACGCTCGCTGAGCAGAGGTCGTACTCGAGAGGAAGGAGAGATAACTCAGAGAGCGACACTATTACCACCACTAGTGAGAAGGCTGTCAACGTGGCTGGAAACTTTGGGAAGAAGGCTAGACTCGACTTCAACAACATTCTTGAGATCCGAGTCGGCGAGGAGGGATGCTTTCTAGTCCCAGTGAACAGGATCACCCAGCGTTCGAAGGTCTTGCGAGGCCATTACCTGCAACAAGCGGCAGTTGGAGATGAGATACCGATCGTTGACCTGCCAAAAGACCGATTCCTCTTCGACATCTACCTTCAGGTCGTTTACCAGAACGAAGTCATTCTGCCACTGCACGTCGACGAAGGAAGAGATCCCCACTGGGTAATTCGGGTGATGATCCGGGCATATATGCTCGCCGAGAGGATGGATGACATGACCTCCTGCAACATTCTTGTTGACGGCTTGACCGAGTTCTGTTCTCGTCACGAGTTGGCGTTCGAGGCTGATGACTGGAAATTGATCTTCCATGACGACTACAAAGGTCCAGTCCTTCGGAAGTTGGCAGTCGACTTCTGCGTGTTAGCGACCCAGCCAGAGTTTTTGAAGACCCAAATGCGCCGGATGCCGGCGGAAATGGCGATTGATTGCGTTGCGAAATTTGCGGACTTGCGACATGAGATGCTGTTGAAAGTTGACCGGGACGAAACGCCATACACCATCACCACTCTGGCTGATCTGAACCTCTGTGAGCATTATCATCAGCATGATGACAGCTGCCCGCCATGCGTCCCGCCGCCTCGAGAGGCCAAGCGTGAGGCGTCAGTCCATCGTCGCAGCAGCTCCGCCAGCAGTGAAGAGTGTTCGGAACTCGATAGCTATTACTCGGCGCAGCAAGAACAGTGCGACTAGCGGTGTTCGGTGACTGAATGAGAGCGGTGTCGTGTGAAGGGAGTCAGAGAGGTTGGAAGATCCAGTAGATGAATAGTGAGGGAACTCCTTCCAAGAGGTCACGATCTCTGTCAGCAAGAGAATGCATCGCAACCATCTTTCCTCTCGGTGTTATCTCTGCCGTGCCCGTGAAGTCCAACACTTATGCACATTCATAGTGGGAGGGCAAAGTGTTTTGCTTCACGCCGACAAAAGTGTAATTGTCCACGAAGGACCTAGCCGACTACGGAAGGTCCCGCTCTCATGTTTCTCGGCTGCTAACGGCCTCAACAAGGATGCACTCGGTGCCTCCGTCTCCTCATCTTGCAGAGGCCAAGGGCGGACAACCATGTCGTTACCCGTTGCGCGACTACGCCGACTCCACTAGTGCTACGGTATACGCGAGAGGCAGGTAGGTGTAACTGCCGTCCATTCTCTTTGCAGGCATCCCTTCAGTCCCCCTCACACAGTCCCTTCCGCACTTACGACGACAACATGGCCCCTCCTACTGCGATCGTAACGGGCGCATGCTCAGGCATCGGCCTCGCACTGACAAAGCACTTACTTGCGCTGCAATGGCACGTCTTCATGGCTGACATTAATGCGCCACCCGAGACGCTCGAGAACACAACATTCGTGCGCACCGACATCTCTTCCTGGTCCGAACAGGCCGCTCTGTTCAAACAAGCATACGATGCGCAAGGCCGTCTAGACTTCTGTGGTCTGAATGCCGGCATATCCGATCGCGACGACATCTTCAACAACATTTCCAGCGACCCGTCGAAGCCGCCCACAAAGCCAAACCTGAAGACCATCGATGTCAATTTCACTGGCCAATACTACGGCATCAAGCTCGCAGCGCATTACATGAACTTGGAGAGCAGCGCTGCGGGAAAGAAACAGCTGGGAGGCAAGGTTGTGATCACCTCAAGTGGAAACGGCCTCTTTCCACTTTCTGCGTGCCCGATATACGCGGCCACCAAGCATGCGCTTGTCGGACTAGTACGCAGTCTGGGGCCCGTCTCACAACCCAAGAACATTTGCGTCAACGCGATTGCGCCAGCCATGGTTGCGACAAACCTGCCCGAGCCAGGTTTCCTAGAGCTCTTCCCGCCCGAGCAGATTACACCTATGAGCACCATCATGCGCTGCTTCGATGCAGTAGCAGACTTTGAGGACGTGGAGAAAGATGACTGGGTGCAGAAGGGCAAGAGTGGGGATATTGTTGAAGGTAATCTGCAGGAATTGATCTGGCATCCCTCGCCAGAAAGACCGCCTCAGTCAGAGTACCTTAATGAGGAGGGTATGAAAGTGTGGACAGACACATATGCGAAGAAGCTCGCAGTAAAGCAGTGATGAGATAATGAGGGAACTGGGCATCTTCAAGAGCATTACATATAACACTGTTCATTTCATGATTCGACGAGGCGACTAGATACCATATTTTCAAGCTCGCACCCAGGCAGTCCTGTTTTCTCAATGTTCCCTCGCAAGCTATTATTGTATAAAGATACATTAGAAGTCCATCGATCTCCCATCATGGTACTTGCATCACAACGAGATCGGCATTTGAAGCGATCTGCGTGTCGTCATCGTGGTGAGACCCTGAGCTGCAAAACATCAAAACATCCCACTTCCTGAAACATTCAAGAGCGAGAGCAACCCCACGTTCACCAGAGAGCTTCCCTCACTTCCACCAACCACGACTCTTTAAACGCAGATCGCCTATATCAACATCAGCAATAACAATATACATCTGTCTCAGCCCACTCAATACGCATACCACACCCACCATGGACCGTCCCAACAAGCCCAGTGCCATCTCGCCCAGCGCGTCTGGCCCGCAGCCTTCCGTTCACGTCGAGCAGGGCCGTGTCTACGCATCCCTGCCTACGGGTGATTCGGTCGAGGTCTTGCTCTTCGGTGCTGGCGTGCTCAGCTGGAAGAGCAACGGCAGGGAGAACCTCTTCGTGAGCGACGCTGCCACCTTTGATGGTAGCAAGCCCGTTCGCGGAGGTGTCCCCATCGTCTTCCCGGTATGTTACATGCAAGCTCGGCTTAAGATTAGCAATTATACCTGTATACTGACACATCTTGTCAGGCTTTCGGCCCTCCTCCCAAGGACCACGCAACTGGTGCTCTTCCCCAGCACGGCTTCGCTCGTAACTGTACCTGGGAGTACCTTGGCAGCTCTTCATCGGAGTCTGGCGCTCTGTCCAAGGGCGGCGACGACTCTGTCAAGCTCGACTTTGGTCTCAGCCCTGCCAACCTTTCGGAGGAGCACAAGAAGGCCTGGCCGTACGAGTTCGGCATCGTGTACAGTGTTACCCTTGGCAAGGATGGTCTGCAGACCATGTTGAACGTCCGCAACGAGGGCAAGGAGGCTTTCGAGTTCCAGATGCTGTTGCACACTTACTTCAAGTGTGATGTGAGTGATGACTAGATTGGCTTTCGATGGAAGATCTCGCTGACCATCATCTGCAGGACGTCACCAAGCTCCAGGTCAATGGCCTTGGCTCCACTACCTACACGGACAAGGTCCTCGATGCAACCGAACACACCCAGACCGACCCCTCCATCACCATCACCGGCGAGACCGATCGCGTTTACAAATCCATTAAGCAGGACACCACCTCCGTGCTGCAAGACGGCAAGCCTTTCCTCGACGTTACCCGTGACAACCTCGACGACACTGTCGTGTGGAACCCGTGGATCGCAAAGACCAAGGCTACCGCCGATCTTAGGCCTGAGGATGCATACAAGAGATTCATCTGCGTGGAGGTCGGCGCAGTCAACGGATGGCAAAAACTGGAGGCTGGCGAGACCTTCGAGGGCGGCATGATTGCCAAGAGCCACCTTTGAGCGAAACAGAATATCAGGAATGGAACACACCGCCGCCCAGGAGATGAAGACAAAAAGATCATGAGGTCACGAATAAATGAGATATGGGACGGCAGGGCAAAAGCGTCTCGGCATCAGCATAATACAGTGCATCTGGCATGATGAGTTGATAGGATTTTCTACCAATTCTTCAAAGTTACACCTTCTTCCAGCATGTTGCGTGCAATGCCGCCGCAGGAATACAATCAAACCATTTGCACGCTCAAAGGAGTGTTGTTTGCTAAATTAATCTTGAGCAGATGAACCAACCGCAAGCTTACCACCCCTTTCACGCTTCACAATTCTCAGCAAACTACATGGCGACATGCAACACTGTGGGAACGATTGCTGTAGGGCTGCATGCGGCAGTTATGCACGCCTGACAAGTCAGACACGTTCATATCATGCAAGGTATCTTTGAAAGGCTGGACATACGAACAACCGGCAAGGTTTGCGTCTTTGTAAGGCCTTTGATAGGACTCTAAAGCGTCATCTTTTGCGGCAGCATCAACAAACATTCATTTGCCATGGTAGATATAACGTGGTGACCATACCTGCAGTGGAATGTCCTCAACACCAAAATCAGCGCATTGCTACCAAGAACATGGCAGACAGCACGGCAGATAACCCGCGGCCTGCCAAGCGAGCGAAGTAGGTCAACACACCCACTGTCTTGTGAGATAAGCTACTGACGATAGTCAGAATTGACCCTGCCGCGGAGCTCAGGAAAGCCTTCGGTAATCCAATCGACCCTCAAGAGACCTTCGAGGTGCTCGTCTACGACCGACTGAGCCGGGATCCAATGCTCCATAACATCGGCATACGGCCCGCAGAACAGAAGAAACTCTATCGCCTAAATCGCGACAAGTACAGTCGTCGATCGAAGTTTTTCAGAGAAGAGCTCGAGAAGGCTGAGTCTAGCTCATCGGACCCAAACAAGCGAAAGCGAATCAGATTCGAAAACCACTTGCCCGACGATTTCGAGGCATACATGCGTTACGTCGACACTGGATGGTCCAATCTGGCTGCTGACGACAACGACCCCCTCTTCCCGCTGCTCAGACTGTACGTGCTCGCCGATCAGCTCCGCGATTTCACAATCGCCAATCTCATCATGAACGACATCACCCGAGCCTCGGATGAATTCGATCACACTCCCAGCAAGAAGGAAATCTGGTTCGTCTGGACGATGATCGAAGATTGCGATCACCCTCTGAAGAGGCTCTTTGTCGACTATCAAATCCACCAGGCACCCACAGACAGCCTCGTATTCGACGAGATGGAGAACATTCCTTTTGAATACCTCAATGATGTGGTTTACGAATACTCGACTCTTTCTAAGCAGAAGGGGTGGCGTGGGGAGGCTGAACGATCTGATGACATGTTTGGTGTTAAGTGTTCGAGAAGACCTCAGTGCCGCTACCATCAACACAACCTGGACAGGAGCCACCCATCTTGTGAAGAACTTGGCCTGAGCGGGGGACGGTGAGTAGGATGATGGGCATCTGGAGTATGACATGGGCCTTTGGGAGTTCTCTTGGGTGGCATATGAGGCGGTGTGTCTGATAGTGATGGTAGAAACAGGAGCCGTGGGATGGACATTGCGAGGAATCTCAGTACAACCTCACTGCATCATTCAAATGACTCCAACTGATGTTATTCATTCACATGCAAAGCGTTCCTCGGCTCACTTCCATCGGTTCATCGGTCAATGCGGACATTTAGTAGCTCACACAACCGGTGGACAGCTATCACGTGAATGCGCATACTCAGAGGCCCAATATAAGAACGAGTGTTGACACTATCAGCACCATACCTCTCGGTCTCCACACTTGCCTTCACACAACACTCCAACTACCACTACTGAAAACTCAACATCCAAAAATACCACATCCCCGTCGCCGATATGACAGACAAACCGCCGCCCGCTAAACGCATCAAGTACATCTCCCAAGAATTCCGGCAGCTTACGGGCATTACTAACCGAAACAGACTCACCTTCAAAGAGACTTTCGAAGTTCTTACCGGCAAACAACCCAACCAGCAGTGCTTCACCGTACACCGAGAGCTTTTCGCTGATCGATCGAAGTTCCTGGAGGCGGCAAGCGCTTCTCGCTGGAATCCGGGTAGTAAAAAACCAGTGGACCTTATCGAACACGAACCGGAAGTCTTTGCCAGCTACATGCAATGCGTATATCTTGGAAGCGTGACTGTGCCCGAGCTCCCGAAGTACGCCGAGGAAGAGTTCATTGGAGGCTTGATGGCGCTGTATCTACTCGCAGATAAGCTCAACGATATCGCCACGACTAATCTCATCATGAATGAAATTTACGAATGTCCGAGGAGTGGAACATCATCCCAGGCTGGCATTGGGTGACTCAAGTCTACAATTCGACGGCACCGGGAATTCCTTTGCGTAAGATCTGTAGAGACTACTACGTGAACGAGTCGAAGGATGGTGAGCTGGAAGGTTTTGAAGAGGGCATGCTTCCCTTCCAATTTGTCAAGGATGTCCTTTTGGAGCTTGACAGATTGGCGAGCAACAAGGCACGACGTGATGGACAGAGTAAGGTTGCTCGCATCAGACGGGAGAAATGCTACTACCACCAACACGATGATGAGCATCCTGAATGCCCGTAAGCCTTGGTGAAACTAAAGTAAGAACTCCTGTTGCTTCCTACTGATGGTCTTGAGACTAACAATGTGACAGATCGCCACAGTAAGCATTCTGTACCGAAAGAACGACGCTTGGGGTGTTTTGCCCACGAAGTCGTTGGAACGGAACAATGCGTCTGAGCCCAAAGAACTCAAGATTTGCTTGTGTCGATGCTTCATCATGTTGCATGTTTCATGCATAATGCCAGAGCCACTTGGTTCTTTCGGACAAACAGAGAAATCATCTACAAGCACTCACGAAACGTGCACATGCCTCAATGGTAATGACACTCTTTGTACAACACTGTCAAGAAGTGATGGTACAGCTATTGCGAGGATAGGTATCCATTCGTAATGATCATGTGCAGCATCTCAACCTTAAACGGTCTCAACATACCATTTGTGCCTCAATGTCTTGGTACAACACCACTATAGATTCGGGAGAATCCTTGGGTATCTATGGACAAGAGTCGCGCTTGTGACTGCATTTCCAATCGCTACGTGATGTACACTAACGAAGGATAGTTTGTGCATATGCATCTATCATTCATTGGTGGTTCACGCAATGCATAAACACGCATCTATGTTCATGCAGCTGCCATCTCTTAGCTCTCCAGAAAGATCGACTCTTGATCCGCTCGTCGTGCAGTTCGAGTCTCAAATCCGCACAGATTCCGACCTTACGCACCGCGCCGCACGCTCATGTACTACACAAGTCAGGTCTGGTGGCGCATGCTGCACTCTGACCAGAATAAGAAGGAAGAGGAGGGTTTGGATCCTTCATGCTGTTAGCTAAGCACAACACGTCGAACGCCTGATATAATGACTTACGGAAGCAAGAACCAGACCATCGACGATCATGAACGGAGACATGTTTTGGCGATCTGATTTCCGAGGCGTCGATCTCCTGTGACCAGAGGCTGTCCATACATGTACGGGCGAATGGGCGTTTTCTATGGCTGACGGTGTCGCATTGTGGGCTGGTTGGCGAACGTGGGCGCGGAATTGCAAACATGCAAGAACGATTCCGGCAATGGCGAGCACAGTGGCAAGACATCCAAAGACGATGGTCAAAAGGTTTTCTGTCATTGCTGGTTCCTTTGAATTGGGAAGATTTAGGTATGATGGCAGTACTCGACTGAGGTTCCCTTACAACTTATGGTCATGAGTTTTCCGGCATGACAAGCTGGCACGAGAGCCACGCTGGTCTAAACGTGACAACGTCGCGATGCTTGTGCTGCAATGCTATCGATGGGAACATACACTGCCTGGAACACTACTTTTCACCTATGGGCTCCATTGGTTTTCTCGAGATCCGGAGGTCCCAGCGTGCATCATGCAGGGTGGCTGCATGCTGCGACCCTTTTCCGGCAAAGCGTGTCTGGTCAGCCACCCAGCGCGCTGGCACTGCCTGATTTCCCGACACGCATCCATTTGGAACACTTTGGGCCTCACCTGTGAGAGATGCTGCTGCAATACCGGCACTGCCTGAATCGTGGCTTGCCACCGACATTGCTTGCGATTGAGCATTCGGCCCCGAGTAAAACCTGGCTACAAAGATTTACGTGCTTTCAGTTGACTGGTCAAGTGTACGACCTCTCCTGGTAGAGTGGCTTACCTCAGCTGTTGGAACGTGGGATTACACTGCCTGCTTCTCTCCATTTTCTGTGTTGACAGGTGAGAATTTCACTTACATGCAACCACTACCTGGGGACTGTCACTGCCTGGAATCTAGTGCCAAAAGGACGCCCTGATAAGTTGTGCAGGCCTTGTTACTATTGGAGCCACGGTCCATTCGTCTTCAAAGGGATTTTCCATTCGCTGGTTTGCATCGCAACTTCGAAGTTGACAATACCGGGCACACTCACAGTGGCTTGTGAATCTGTCACACGAGTGTCAGGGCCCACCTTAAGACATATACCATCGATCCGCCTCAATCACCACTCAGCAAGCTTTCTATACTTTGAACATCTCGAATTCCAGTATGAGATCTGAGCTTGCTGACGAAAACCGCTACCACGAGCGCAAGAGCAAACGACCTCGCCTCGAGCGCGCCACCATTGCTGATACAGATGATGATGATCATTATTGTGATGAACAACGGACGCACAAGGTCACCAAGTCCCGTGTATGCACGCCATTTGCACACTCAAGCAACCGAGAAAGCATTTTTGGACTCGACGACGGGGAAGCACAAACAACCTCCAACATCGGACTCCATGACCTGTTGGACTCTTTAGAAGAACAAGAGAAGGAAGTGACGCAAGCTCGAGGAAGGACTCCAGAAAGGATTGATCGCTCACCCTCCAATCGCTCCTCGCCGAATAGCAGTCGAGCGTCGTCATCATCTAGCGTGCGCACGATGATAGATGAACGTCTGGAATGGGCTCATCAAGATCGCATGCGGTCAGTCAGTCGGAGCCGTCCCGTGCAACAGTCTCCCTTCAACGAGCGTTCACCATTCTACGCGGAATATGCCAGAGATGGACGCCGACCACCACTTAGACATAGCACATTCCTGTGCAAGTGTTGTCCAGAGGAGCCAAAGGAGTTTAACACAGAGGTGGAACTTGAGTACGCTATCAAGCAACTTGACTACAGACATTTGTCAATCTTCGACTAACAGAAAGCAGTTACCATACGTTGAACAGTCAGTTCAGTTGCCCTTACTGCCCGCAAGAAATGTCGCACATTCACGAGGTTGATCATCATTTACTATTCAGGCACTTGAAGCGGGAGATCTGGTCTTGTGCGGGTCTGGACAAACATTCCTTTGAGATTTCGGACACATTGCATCCCGAGTCTTGTTGTGGCGTCGATGCCTTAGAGCCACCGGAGGAGAGTTTGAAGACACATCTTGAGCAGACGCATAGATTCGGCGAGTGTGATAAGGCGAAAAGGTTCTTCGACGTCGACCGCTTTAATGAACACTTGTCTGACTTCCATGGGGTGCACAAACCCATATGGCTTTTCGCGTTTTGGTCTGAATCTCCATTTTTGGAGCGAGAGTTTTCGCCAAACATGCGCGCTGCGATCTGGAGCGACCTGAGTTCTTTTCTAGAACTTAAGCATATGCTTGGCTTGGGCAAGGTAGTCACCGACGGAACAAGCAGCATTCCAATCTCCTCCGCTAGCAATACTTGTGTGCAGTGCTATGAAGAACAGAGCCAGTGCGATGGCTTCGAACCTTGTGGTCGATGCATATGGCACCAGCGCGAGGAAGCTTGCGCATTTTGTGAGCCCACTCAACATGCGAGCTCCTCAAAGGAGTAAGTCTCGATGAACGTTGGCTCACATCAATCTGTATCCCTGACACGCGATCGCAGGTATGTACCCGGCCCCCAGGCGCATATGGAAATTGAGGCTCCAGCTGCGCTAAACTCTGCAATCAACGGCCTGTCGGAATCCCCGTTGTTCGCGGACTCGGAGTCTTTACATTCTCTGTCATTGTCAGTCCGGCAATGTGACGACAATTTCAGCGCAGCGGACGTCAATTGTACGGCAGCGTTGAAGCAATTTCAAAGCATGTCAGATGGAGGATCGAAAACTTCTGATGAAGTGTCAAAGCTTGTGGAAGATGACTCCCAAGCTCCCAAAAATGCTCAACAAGGGCTGCCCGGGCCACCGAGAGTAGCTCCAAGCCATGTGGTAGAGGACCTTGCGACTACTACGGTCTCGCCAGCCACATCAACGCCCACATCAGAGGGCAGCAAGCGGAGCCTTCGATTCGAATGTCCAACGTGTCAGCGAAGCTTCGCAAGGCGCGCGGTCCTCGTAAACCATGAGCGTACGCATACCGGTGAGAAGCCGTTTTCTTGCGATTTCCAAGGCTGCAGTCAGAGCTTTGCACAGCAAGGCGATAAGACCCGACATGAGCAGACGCAACATACCGAGAAGACCTTCATATGTGGTAGTTCGCAGGACGAAGGTCCGTCGTGGGGCTGTGGGAAGAGGTTCCGCAGGAAAGATGGTTTGCTAGAACACCATAGCAAGACCAAGAAAGGGAAGCAGTGTGTGGCGGATCGCGATAAGGTGATGGGGCTGGAAAGAGGTGGCGATGAAGACAGCCTCACTTTTCCTTAAGGGGCTTTGAATGATTGCGCTGTACTTGAAAGTGCGGGAAGGAGGCCTGGTTGGGTTAAGGAGATGGCTCCTTTTACTTGCTTTGCTCGTACTTTTACAGATAATTTAACAATGCTGTGAACATACCACGAGTCTGCTGCGCCACGGTACTCTTCGCATGGCTTGTTGTAGCAGCTCAATGCTTCCACGCGCCTCTTCATCGTGTGTCCTTTTCCGTTGCTGAACCCTTTCTAATGATTACGCACACCCTTCTTTCCCATTTGCATGATCATTGAGGTGCAGGGCCGCGTCCATCAGCGCCTGCCGCCAGCGTCTGCGTCTCCCTTTCCCGCTGCTCCCCTCTTTACCAGCATAGCCGCCAATCTCGAATCCTTTTCCTCATACATGTACGCATCGATGCGGACTCTGTCACCAAAGTCTTTGACGCCAGCCTTGCTCACGTACATCTTCTCTGGGCTCTTCCGGCGGCCAGCAATGGCGGTCCTGGAGCTTGGCGCTCCTCCGTTCTGTTTCAGGACGCTGTAATACTCGAGAAGAGCATTTGTGGTCTCTGCGGCTGTCGGCAAGGTCTTTACGGAGGCCTTGTTGTAGCTGTAGGTGGATGTTCGCCATTCCTGGGCACCGGGCACGGGGCGAGAGAAGCGCACGCCTAGCAGACGCGTGATGTTGCTGTGAGATGGAGGCGGAGGGCGCGCATTGGGGTTTGAAGGGTGGTGTCTGATCTTGCTCTTTGTGATGTGCAATAGAGGCGTTTCTGCGGCCTTGGTGGGTTGCTGGGTTGAGGCTGAGGGTTCCTTTGCTGCCAGTGTGGTCGGTGCTGTCGCATAAGTGCGCTGTGCTGGTGATGAGGTGATTGCCGTCCTCCTAGCGAAGGTACGCGCAAAAGAACAGCTGGGACAAGCCATTGTGGTGTGTGTGTTGGGTATATGGGGCCTATTGAATGGCTGCTGCTGCTGTGGGAGTGCAATGAAGCGTCGCTTTGCGGGAGTGAGGTTGCCCGATTCGGCAGCGAGCCGCAGACCCTTCCAAAGTCCATCAAAGCGGCCCATCAATTTCAATCAATATATTGATTGATTGATCGGCACTCCCGCGGCGAAGTCCAGTCGAGGTCGCATCCCATACCAGCACCAGCACCAGCACCAGCACTAGCACGACGAGCAATCGCCCAGACACGCCGTCACCACCACCGCCATCATGTCAGCAGCTCCCGCCGGTCGCGCCGCGAGGCAACTGGCAGCCGATCTCTTCAGTCCCACCACACAGAGACCCCTCCAGTCGCTCCTTTCACAGGTGTACGGCAAGCCCGTCGAACTCAACCTGGTCAAACTCCAACGCCCACATTTGAACTCCGAGATCCTCGCCTCGCTCGTCACCCAAAAGCTGAAGGACCGCCGCAACACTCCTCGCCGCGTCATCCGCGAGGTCGTCTGGAAAGCACAGCTGCCCATAGCGCAATCGCAAGTGCCCTCGCAATCCGACCACGCCATCGCCGCGACCAAGGCTCTCGCAAAGGACCCCTCTACCTCCTCCATGGCCCGCGCAAAGGCCCCCATCGGTCACATCATGCACTCCCTCAGGCTCAAGCAAGTCAGCAGCATCGCCGTGGGTGCCAATGGTCGTCTCGGCAAGCGCATGACCGCCAACAGAGCAGACAAGAAGACTGCCAGGAAGGGTCTTACCAGCAAGGGCCCCGGCTTCCTCGTCAGAGGTGTCAGGAAGAACCACACAGATTACAGCTTCCGCGCTGGCAAGAGGAGAGTTGGTGCCTTTGGTATCAAGGTCTCGGTTGGCCATTCATGAACGTCATTTTAGCAACGGAGTTTGGATCTATTTGGGCATGGGAAGAAGGTGGCGAAAAGATGAAAGCGCAGAGAACATCAGATTTCAGGTCTGCGATGGCGGATATATCAAGATGAGAGATCCCGAGAACATGAAGCTGTGGTACAGCACCCCGAAAGCTGGCATGCGACGGCTTGAATCCTCGAGGAAAAGTCATATCTCTGTTTCTGTCTCTGAGAGGGACTGTATACATAACACGCTGTATTATACAAGCAATGAAGTGAATTCCCAACAGCCCTTTGTCTATCACCGCAACAGCCACCGCGAAACAGCCACATGGGCCGCCAGCAAAAGGCAAGCCGTCTCAGGGCTGGAATCAGCATCTTCGCGGTGAAAATAGCCTGACTTTGATACTGCATTGCCATGAAAGACGTGGCTCACCTCTTGATCTGAGACGATACGCACTGATTCATGTTTAGTACTGGAACAGCAGCTCTCAAGAGCACAGCCTCGAGAACCACCTCCGGAACCCTTTGACACCCTCTCACACGAAACTTGAAGTCTCGGGGAGAATAAAGGATAAAAAGATGTCTTGCAAAACAGCTCCCAAATCTCTCCTCCATGGGAGGCATGGCGTCAAGACCTGGCGGCCATGTCTCGATCTTGAACGTCTCGAAGGGTGTCTGTCGCTTCCTGGAATAGCTACTCTGTCTTAGTTCTACAGTCTGTACGGCAATAAGAATCCGGCGCCCTCTCACTATTCGACCTGAGTTTTCGATCGATAGACCACCGGCCCCAGTTGACCTGGAGCATTGAAACCACCAATACTTCGTCAGATCATCAATTGGCCTCGCACGACAAACCTCTCCAACCACTCAACGCAAATCACTGACCTGCAACCCATCATGCGCACACAAAACATCAACCTGGCTTATGCCGCGACCATGGGGACATGCTTAGCTGTCGAGCACAACCAAGAGTGATTATACAATCCTCGCTGGATCGAGGAAGGCTGGTCAGAAGAACGCCTTCATGTTCTACAGCGCGAGCGTTTCGCTTTCGAATGCGATGCGGAGTCCTACAGCCGCGGGCAACGGGTCATTTTGTCGAGGCGTATCACTCATGGACAAGTTTGTCTTCATCACAGTCGCTATTGCGCTGAGCGTCTTCACATCCTGCAGATGATACGTGGGGATGCCAGGAGCGACCTGCATGAGCCGACAACCACTGGTGTACGGAGAGGCCGGGTGCGGACTGCTGCAGCTCGTGCAGCGAGGAAGAGGGCAGTGCGGGCGGCGAGATCCTTGACTCCTGAGCAAGGACGCCTGGGTTCTGGAAATCTGCAGGATGAGCTCGAGAGTGGGCCACCACTATTCACAGGTAATTTGATTCGCATTGAAACAGCGCGAGTAGACACCTACGACGTTTGTAGCTTATTCAGCACCATCAAGCGCTGCCTCATCTTCAGGCGCCAGCCAGCAGAGGTCTAATCGCGGTGGCATACAAAGGGTTATCGATCATGTCGACACAAGCCCAGCGCCACGTCCAGTCACGTCACAGCCAGCGTCGTCACTGGAGCGCCTGATGTTGCTTGGCCATCTTCAGGAGAGCGAAGACAGGATAAGACACCCCGAACACCACGCGTACATCTCAAGCAACGTGATTGCTGGTCTGAGACACCAGAACGTAGGGTTGAGAGCGCAGAACTTCCAGCTAAAGCTAGAGAACGTTCGACAATCCCAAGAGCTCATCCAGACGCAGAACCTCCTTCGCAACGCTGGCGAGCAGTTCCTAAGCTTCCTCGCAGCAAAAAGTCGATAAATCTGGTCGAGCTGCATCATCGTTGTTATTTGGCACGACTGGACCGTGGGCATGCAGACGAATGACGCTGCGCTGCTTCGGGATGACTATCAACTGAGAGCTGGCTGGCCAGTCTCACATTTCGGCTTCCCGCATGGAGGCGAAGCACCTCCTATGTATATACCCGATCTGGTCTCGCATTATTAACTTGTTTGCCATTCACTTTCCCCATCGGTCTTCACTAATCTGGTCCGGTCTAGACATAAAAGCTGTCTATGCCCACGCAATATCTTTATCATCCTTCCAACACATAACATAACGCCTACTTTCCATCATCTACACATCCCAGACACGCCATCGACAATATGGCTTCACCAAACTATCAGACAAAGGATAATATCCTTCCAATCTCCAACGACGACTTCTTCAGACACCACCACTGTCCCATGCGTGCTGTCAACACGCGTTGCCCGAACCTCTCTGCTTGCGAGCGTGTTCATTTCGGTGACCAGGCCGCTCCTCAGAAGGCCGCAAAAATTCGCGATCAAATCATGCAACAGATCGAATCATCCAAGCATGAGGCGTCCATGCCAGGCTCCCGCATCTGGACCGACATTGAGCCAAAAGTCGTAAAGCTGATGAAGTGGGTCTTATGTCAGAGACACATGCCTCACTACAACGCAGCGGCGAGTATGGTTATACGATTCCTGAAGGAAGAGAATGGGGTGTTTGTCGAAGAGCAGAGCGCTCAGGAGCAGTCACACTCGGATGAACCTGCCCGAATCAACGACAACTCAGCTTCATCCGGATTGGGCTCGGGTGCTCCTTACTCAACGTATACCTCTGCGACTTCACATCTGGTAACGCCGCCGATGTCACCTGGAACAATCGCTCAAGAAAAAGTGTATCAAGATCAATCGGCTTTATACGTCACCACATCATTCCGTGATGGGGCTGCATTCAATCTGCCGCCGCAATCTCCATTCGTCTTCCATATGGACGGACCAGTCAAGATTGGGCTCAAAAGCAAAGCACCCGACACGGACAATCAATGGACCCCATGTAGCATCACGCCGCGAGCCGCTGTTCAGAGCGAAGGTCCACCGGGCACCAAGCCCAGTAGACAGCAGCATGAGCTTGATGGCTTCCGGGTTCGCCAGCGATCAAGGTCACGTCAAGCCTCCGACAACGATCCTGCCGCGCAGCCTCCGACGGACACAACCAAAGAAACCCCACCATTTGGGTTCACTGTTCGTCCTCGTTCTGGTACAACAACTCCAAAATCAAGGTCCAGGAAGCCGCAACCGCCTTCTGGGCTCACAGTCCGTGAACATGCCGCAGACCCTGCCCCTGTTGCGCAGCCCTGCTCATCCAGTACCTCTAACTACTCAACCTCCGCCCATGGCAAGCATCGTGACTCGTTCGACCTGGCTGGGCAGAACGTTTCTGTTCAGTCACCGCGATCAGAGGTGGATGAGTTGGTCGAGAGACTCAAGAAGGCCGAACTCCGCAACAAAAAGTTCAAGGAGAGGTATGAGCACGAAAAAGAGAAGCTTGAGGAGAAATTCGACGAGGAGAAGGACAAGATTGAAGAGACATTCGAGGACGAGAAGAAAGAGCTTGAAGAGGAAATTGAGAAGCTCTTGGTCGACAACGAGATGCGCTTGGCAGCCAACGAAGCCCTTTTGAACGACAAGAAACGCTTGAAGGCAATGTACCACGCTGCCGAAGAACGGATTGGAGAACTGGAGGGTGAGGCGGAAAGCTTGAGAACACAGGTTCATGGCTTTAGGGAAAAGACGACGAGGATGGCGGCGGAGATTGTTAGGTTGAAGAGGCACGCACGAGTCGGCGAGTGAGTTTACGAGAAGATGAAGCAATCACGTGCGCCTGTTCATGTGAGCGATCTTACTGTTTATATGAGCAATGTCATGTGATCAAATCATATCAATCAGTGGCTCTACAGGCTCCGCCCTCATCATTGCTGAGGCTTCAGTGTCTCATGTCTTTGATGTGTGCCAAGCTCTTGTTCGAGCGCCGTGTCAATTCACACAGAAAGATCTTTCACCAGTGACGGATGGTCGATCATGTGAATACCACAGACAGGATGGCACGCTTGTTTTGCAACTTGACATGTGATCAATAGAGCGGCTAACATGGTTGCCCATCCTACACCACTTACAGCACTTTCTTCCTAGACTGTTTCTCACCAATATACGAAACAACTTCGGCCATTGTTTATCCTCTATAAATCAGACAATTGCAACAGAAAAATATAGAGATACATTCGGTAAACTTGTGACCGCTCGGTCTACCTAATAGATGCTTCACCTCAACATGATCTAACATCATGCAGAAATTAACAGATCCTATCCTCGGTCTTCAAAAATCTCACCTCATCGACTGGAACAGTCAGCATTATGGTTGGTATCAAAGCAGGTCGAGGCTTCAAAGAGCTATATACTGTTGACCAATTTGCCCTTTGCGGGATCAGTCCGAAGACTAGGCTCACTTTCGAAGAGCTGCTCAAACAATCCATACGCATCTCAGTACTGCTTCACACGGACTTTAGAAAGCCGCCGGGGGTCAAACTACCGTTCTCAAGTGCCACCGCAAACGACCTGAAAGGGTGGCTACAAGCACAGTCTTGCAGTGAATCCGATAAAAGCAACGCCGTCAAAGTATTCTACAAAGATACCACTGGTCATAAGGGACTCACTTGGCAGCCATACCTAAAAAGCGTGGACGGCGAACTGCTACCTCGTACTGATCCAAGGATCTGGCAGTCACCTAAGGCGACGAGAACCGAAGCACCGCCGAAGGCACGTGAGAAGCGGCAGCGGCCTGGAAACAAGGAGGACGAGAACGCCAAACCCAGCAAGAAGCAAAAGTCACAAAAGACTAAGCCTAGCGCCAGTGAAGAGTCAAGCCACTTTGAAGATACCAAGGGCCCGATTCCAGAAAGGAAACGAAGTGCTTACGCTGCCACGCCTGGATCTCGCGAAGAAGTTAAACGGAAAGATCTTGCTGCTGCTGGTACGCCACCTCGATCCCCACGACCAGGCAATGAGAGGGCCGACAAGCCTGAGTCTAGGGAAGAGCCCAAGAGATCTGAGCGTGCTTATACGCCGACGCCGCCATCTGTGCCAGAGCGAGAGCGCAGGACGTGTAGCAAGAACCCAAGTGCTCGTGCGAGAAGCAGCTGGTTCGAAAGTGCCAACGGTGCTGTGCCAGAAAGAAAACGGAGTACTTACGCTACCACACCTGGGTATCGCGAGGAACCCCAGGCACGAGAACGTGCTGAGACACCTCCACCCTCCTCGCATGCATCGCCGAACCACACTCCACCGGAATCTGATGAAGGGTGTCAGGAAGAGCCACGGGAAGAACCTCAGGAAGAGTCGCAAGAAGAACATGAAGAGAAGCCTGAGCAAAATCGTCGTGACTCGCTGTCACCATCCCCTGAGCCTGTTCCACAGAGTCCATATGGTACCGAGTACTCTCTCGACGATCTCTTCGCATTGGCTCGTATAGCCGGTGACCCTACTGGTCTTCGCATTGCAATTGCGTGCTTGCCAGATCAAGACCAGTGCATCGTTACCATGGCATTCGATTCCAAACGTTTTTTGCGGTATCGTGTCGACGAAATCGACATTGTCGGCCGTACAGTATCCAACGACTATGGCAGTGCTTATCCAACTACTTACAAAGAGCTTACAACGAGATCGCACACTTTCCTGGGGCGCTTTGCCGATGTGAGCGAGGTTGAGCTCAACCATTTCGCGCTGGCTCTGGGATTCTACGAAGACCATAGCGGACTTCCATTGGGCGACAGAAGCCCAGTTCGGGATACATATGAATGACCGAACTTCGAAGTACCGACTGTGGGTATGATCTGAACAGCTCCGCCGAATCGATAAGTCCACAAATGTCCGGTCGGTGCTTTTTGGCTTTCGATCGAGTATCAAGTTCGTATTGGAAGATCGAACGGCTCAGGCATGTCTTACGGCTGGTGTTTGACGAGGCGAGTGAAAGCGATGCGATACAAGAAGTTACCCTTGAGGGAGCAATACATGCAGCATACAGAACATTGACATGCTACAATAACCTATCAAGAATTCAAGATGTTGTAAAAAGCAAACCCGTAACATTAGAAAAGGCCCTAAGATTCATAAATCACATCACTCCCCACACATCGGTTACAAACCACCAAATTCCTTGGATCGATCCTCCTCTTGATCTTCTCCAGCCTGTCGTAATTCGATCCCCAAAAGGCTTCTTTCCAATGCGGCTCATAAGGGTTGGCCTCGTTTACGTATGTGCCACCTTCATGACCGACGATCTTCTCAAGCTCCAAGCTAATATCGACGAGATTCTGCTTGCGTTGCTTCTTCTCCGCATCGGTAGCGTTGTTGGGCCAGTCGATGCCATAACTCATAACGGTGCGGGCGGATGCCCAGATGGGGTGTACTGAAGTTTTGGATCGGTGGGTGGGGTTTACTTTGCCGACTAGGTTGTTTCAGTCAGTATATAATACGCAAGTGCTTCAATACCGACAGACGAGAGCAGCAGGATAGTACTTACTGAAGTTGTGCCCAGGAGCAGCGTCTGGATAGCGTAGAGCGAGATCGACAAGCGCATCGGCCTTTTCTGACAAGATTTCTGGTGTGAGCAGCCTACTGGCGTCCTGTATGTTTGTAGCGATGTTTGGGTCGGTGAGGAACAAATTTGTGTATGCCTCCCAAGAAGGAAGGGTAAAATTACCAGCACCTACGCTCATGCCGGCGGTACCGTTCATCTGCATTAGCTCGTCGAACCCCTGAAAACCCCTCTCGAGATTCAGATCCGTTCCGTTAGGTTGCAAGAAGATAAATTGTACAATTTCGCCCACAGTGGTCGAGCCATAGCCGGTATAGCCGGCATCAGTCATTGCAGGAAGAGCTCTGAGCGATGCCGCATATGCCTTGCGCCAGGTTTCTGCTGATGTTGTGTTCGCTTGAACGAAGGCCACATGGACGTGACTGGGAAGTGGATGGGTCTTGTAAGTCACGCTGGTGACGACGCCCCATACGCTCCCTCCGCCTCCGCGCACGGCCCAGAAGTAATCTGGGTCAGTGTATCTGTTGAGCCTAACATGTTCGCCAGTAGGTGTGACGATCATCATCTCCAAAAGATTGTCTGCCGCAAGGCCATAATGATAGCTCCATGGAGAGTGACCGCCACCGAGAAGGTAGCCACCAGCAGCTCCTACAGTACGTGCGGAGCCTCCAACGACAATTCTACCATGTGCTGTGGCATCGCGATACACGTCCAGCCACTGTTCACCGGCCTGCAATGTCACAGCAGGAATGCCATGTGAAGCTTCCGGGGTGTTCGTTGGGACGAACGAATCGTGCCATACCCGACCCTTCAAGTTGTGTGTCCAGATTGCAAATCCACCAGCGCCACTAGACCTGCCAAGATGATCGTGCCCGGTGTTCTTGATGGTAAGGTACAGGTCGTTCGTTTCAGCGAACCGGATCGAGGCTTGTATGTCTTCCACTCGGCTCGCGTTGACAGTCATGTGGGCCACTAAGCCTTGTTCACATAGTTGTTCTTGAGGGTTGTCAGGGAAGCATTGCCCGTTGCCCACTTCCCACAAGATCGCAGAATATGCTCCGACTTGGGAAGTACGCCATGCAGAATTAGTCCAGTTGGCTGTTGCTTCTTTGCATTGAAGAGTGTCGTACGTTGGATCATGACAAGAGGCAGCCGAAGGACGAGAAGCAATTAGATGGCCCGAGACTGTGTTGTTGAATCGACTCCAGGTTTCTTGACCAGGCCAGCAGGCATCGTATGCAGTGCATCGCGGTCTCAATCGCGCTTTCTGGAGACCATGTAGACCAGAGGGCGAAGGTACGGCTATGACGAATGAGAGCAACTGCAGCAAGAAAAGCGGCGTGTACGTCGGTGAAATCATGGTGGAGATTATACTTGCCTGTGATCAGACGTGGCACTTGTGTGCAATTTATACTGGTACACAAATATGCCATCCGAGCCATATCATATGAAGGTCGTGAATCGCGCGCAACGACATTCCGCCTTTTGTGACATACATGTCTCCTGATGTGGGTTGTACAAGTGCCAATCGTGGCTTAGACAGTCGCGCAACGTCGTTGCGAGCCAAGCCAAGAAGATCTCCACTCAAGCGCTGACTACTTCTGCTATGGTTTATAGAGACGTACCTAGGTACCTTACTGCCTGCTGATACGAATTGCAGAGACAGACATCTCTGATGTCCTGGAGTTGGCTTTGAAACAGCCGATTCGCAAGTATTAGTCATACAACATCTTGTTGAAACTCCATTGGCCAAGCATCAATCATATCGTCCCATAGATAATCCCAAGGGACGTCCAGATCCAGAGGAAACGTAATGGAATCATTTACCGGCTGCGCTGCGCCAGGGTCCTGTATGTGACTTACGTTCGGAAGCGCCGCGACATCCTGCAACGACGCGCCACCTTCACTGCCTGCAGCGTCCGGTCTTAGCTCTCGGTTGGTATTCAACAAGCTGGAATTCACTGCCGCGAGTTTCTCGATCGGCTGTCCGCATGTATCGATACACAGTTGTGCAAGATCCCAGCCGTAGTGTTCTTGCGCCGTCTTCAATGTCTCGAGAAGGTTAAGAAGCTTGGAAGAAGCTTCAGCCTCATAGCAATCGTCATGAGATTCGACCAAGAGCCTAAGCAGGGTAGTGGTGGCTGACACGAGTAGATATGCTGTGTCTGTGAAAGGTCAATTTCATGTTCACTTGCAAAGGAATAATCGAAACGTACAAGGTAGCCAGAACTCGCGGAAATGCTGCTCTTTGAGGAAAGCAACATAATCTACCAACGACAACGCAGATTTGCGAAGCAAGGCAAGCCGATAGCTGTGTAGTTCTTTCTGTGCCCTATCATCTTCACTCTTGGTGACCTGTCCGAATGTTAGCGTGCGAATAGCGAGACCATGGACAGCGATCTCACCTTGAAAGCAAGTCTGTTCAACATAAGCTGTAATGAGAGATAACAGAACCAAAGACCACTTGCTCCTGAACTTTTACGGACCTGGTCCGTGGATTCCTTCGTCGGATTGAGACAGTCCGGTAAAGCGTCCAGCCAGTCGTCAAGAGCGCACTCAATCCGACGGATTTGCTTCCAGTGTTGCGCATTGTTTGCCCGGAGTGAGTAGATGATCGGAAGCAGTTCCCCGAGCAGCTTTGTCAACCGACATAAATAAGGAAACATTTCCGTCACATGCCTTGAGCTGCCACTTGGAGCCATTGCTGGGCTTGGTACTGTCGGTGGCAGGTCAACATCGTAATTTTGGCATGAAACATTCGGAGGTGTGCCATGAGATAGACTGGACCTAGTTACGGGTCAGCTGCAGTATATCTAGGCTGGCAGGTAGGGCCGTCATACCAGTGATCGTGTATCACAAGCGCCCACCAGATCTTTGTCCGAAGCTTTTTCTCGGAATCACTGAGACGCCATTTGGAGGGATCTCGATGAAGGCCCTGACTATGAGCCAAGTTTACTGTGCGACCAGCATTAACAATGTTGCCAGTGATATGGTAGATAGGGCGTCCCAGCATGTCTAGTAGCGCAGCGTGGATAGTGGCCATTGATGGGGCCATAAAATCGTCTCGTAGAGCTAACACTGCCTGGTTCCAAATAAATTGAACGTCAGGTCGAGAGTGATCGCGTAACTTTCCGGAGCAGTCCCAGTATGCGAGTGTCACAGCGTACAAATCGCACAGTAATGTTGGTGAGATGCGGCGAGGGTCTTTGCGCCGGAGAGACCAGAATGATGTTTCGTCGATGACTGGAAAGCACGGATGCACCACATCGAAATATCTACATGGCATCGTCAGGGCAGCCCACTTTAACTTTGATGGACGCCGTACAATTTGATAACTTCGGTCTTTAGAGGGCCAAGGACATTCTCAATGATCTCTAGTTGCGACAAGCCGGGCGTTGGGGTTTGCTGAAGTCCTTCTCGTCGCCTAGCCACCGTGCGGTATACAATGGACTCGCCATTGGCGCTAGACAGACGAACATATGGGCGTCTCTCAGCTGTGTTGGATCCATTCGGTGTGGCCAAATGTTGCTCAAGAATTTCTACGTCCTCTGCCATTGCAGGATTGATCATGACCGGGGAAGACTCCTCGCCCTCTTGCATGTTGCCCAGAAGCTGTTGGCCGGTGGAGGAGGACGCTGCATTGGCCACCGCAGCACTGCCAGCTTTACGTGCGCGTTTGGCTGGAGGTACGCGGTCAATTCGAGCCAGCTGTTGTCCTACGGCATGGTCGCAGTCGAGTTTGCGCCTGCGGCAATATTGACAAGGTACAGATGGGTCGTCGACTTCGCAGCGTCCTTTGCGTTTTCGACATGCGCTGCAAGCAGGAACTTTGTGCGAACGATAGGGACGCACTTCAGGGTGCTGCAAGCCTTCTGTGCTAGACTCCATTACGGACGAGAACATGAGTGTGGCGAGTGAACAATCACGTCCATGAGGACAACAGCTTTCCGTTGGAGTTTTCCGAACGGGAAACTTGACGGCGACTTTCCCGAAGCCCCACAAGGCAACACCGGCGGCCATTTCCTGGAGCTTCAACATCTCTCCTACTTTCATTCTTCTACTGTGTAGTTTCCCGATATCTGCGATGAATTTGCACGTGTCTTCGGAAAGGCTGGCTACGTTGTCGAAATGCCTTTATATAGAGCTTGCGGCCTTCCCTCATCCGGTTCAAGACTGATTCAATCTCTCACGATTTCTCTACTTTCAATACCTTCATCATGACGATCACCGAGACCATTCCTGCAATTACTACACCCGTCAACATCAAGGTGGACGAAGACAACTTCTGGCCCCGCGCCAACAAGTACCTTATGTACACTGGCGTCCCTCCTTCACCCGTAGTAATCACCAAAGCTTTAGGGACTCGCCTCTACGACTCCAATGGCCGTCAGATCCTCGATTTCACCTCGGGCCAGATGAGCTCCTTACTCGGCCACTCACACCCTGAGATCGTCGAAGTCGTCAGAAAGTACGTCGGCGAGCTGGATCACCTCATCAGCAACATGATCACCGAGCCCGTAGTCGAGCTCGCCGAGCGTCTTGCCCACATCCTCCCTGCAGGTCTCGATAAGTCATTCTTCCTCAACACCGGCTCCGAGACGACTGAAGCCGCGATCAAGATGGCCAAGTGTGCGACTGGCAAGTTCGAGGTTGTCGCCTTCTCAGCTTCCTACCATGGCTTGACATCTGGGTCAGGCGCCGCTACGTACTCTGCCGGACGTAGGAACGGAGGCCCTACCATGCCTGGCCAACTCGCTTTTCCCGCTCCTTACCCTTACCGCTCACCTTTCAAGAAAGCCGACGGTTCATACGACTGGGAGACCGAGCTCGAGTTCGGCTGGTCGATGATCGACAGACAAAGCGTCGGCTCCCTCGCTGCATTTATCATGGAGCCCATCCTCTCTACCGGCGGCATCCTCGAGCCCCCGAAAGGCTACCTCACTCGCATGGCCGAAGAATGCAAGAAACGCGGCATGCTCTTGATCCTCGACGAAGCACAGACAGGTGTCGGTCGCACCGGGCAGATGTTCGCATTCGAGAACGAGGGCATCGTACCTGACATCCTCTGTCTCTCCAAAACTCTCGGCTGCGGTCTTCCTTTGGCCTCCGTCACCACCACCGCAGAAGTCGAGCAGGGCTGCAGAGAAGCTAAATTCCTCTGGTTGACTACTCACCTCAACGACCCTCTGACCGCTGCTGTTGGCTGCAAAGTACTCGAGATAGTCGAGCGAGACGACGTCCCTCAGAAAGCCGCCGAGCGCGGCCAACAATTGCGCGCTGGTCTCCAGAAGCTTCAACAGAAGTACTGGTGTATCGGCGACATTCGCGGCCGTGGCCTTCTTCAAGGGGTTGAGATCATCAGCGACAAAGAGACTAAGGCACCTGGATCAGACCTTGGTCAGGCTGTTTCCGAGGTCGCGATGGCTAGCGGTCTATCGTGCAATGTCGTCAACCTGCCTGGTATGGGTGGTGTGTTTCGTCTTGCGCCTCCCGTGACTGTCACTGAAGACGAGATTGAGGAGGGTCTGCAAATCTTGGACATGGCTTTCGAGCAAGTGTTGACGAAGCGTGGACAAATGGCTCCTGTTGCGTAAATATACAAACCCGTTATCAGCTAGCATCAGTAAATTATACACGGCTGCCGTCAAGTTTCCGTTGGGAATCAGTCGACTTAGCCTCAGCGTTCAAATTGCTTTTGATCCTCTCAATCAATGTTACACACAAATGTATGCATGCATGCAATGTGACACCGACTGCAGAGTCAACCCTAATTCGTGACCCTTGCAAAACGATGAACATGGTACAAGAGGTCCCTTTGCGAGCGTAGCAGCAAAAAGAAAACAACATGTATCGATCACGCATGATGACACCGTGCAGCCTCAGGCTGTATCGAAAACAAGGATCGTCCCGGTGAATAACCATCAGGCCAGAACATGTAGGCGTGCAAAAAACACACTTTACACGAACCCCATGTCAGCAAGAGCTCACAGCCGAGCAACAAGGCAGAAGCAAGAAGCAACCCGCTCGCTTACCAACAAGCGACCGGTGTAGAGACAACGCTAACCATCAACCAGAACCTTCAACGCCCTCAATCGCGATGCATGCATGCTACTGCACGCGTATTCAAAGGAACTCTTTCTGAGTCACATACTGTAGTTAGACTATTAGACGCAAAGCATCGCTCCGCTCACGCCGGTGTCACGTTATCGAAACGGTGTCAGATGAGGTGAGGTGACTCGAACAATTTAACGTTAAGCTCTCGGTGTTTGGGAAGCGGTAGTGTGTAGGTTCGCACGCGGTGTCCTGTTCGCATGCGGCAAGCAGACACTTACAGCTCGCACCAAGATGCAAGATGGAAGCGTGTGGGGCGTGACTCTGACTCTGCCACCACCTGTGGGCACTGCGTGCAGGCTCTCAAGAACTCAGCCTTGTGCTGCGCCGAGCTGGCGTGCAACCCCACTCGCACGCTCGCACGCGGTTTCGAACGGTCGTGCATGAGCGCGCGCCAGATCAAACCCAGACTAACTCAACTGTTAAGGCTGAGCTGGCTGGGAGTCGCATACATCGTTACAAGCGTTGAGTTTCACGCTATCGCGATACAGTATCAGCAGTCAGCACAGCCCGGCACGGTTCGTTTTGCCTTGCGCCTTCGTGGTAGGGCAGAAGCAACTCGACAAGTTGCGGGCGCAACGTGGGCGGCGATTTTGGGGATCACGAGGTCTGACTCTGCCGCGCGCGCGCAGGCTCGCAGATAAGACAAACGGCGAAAGGGTCCGCGCGGCAGGGCAGAAGCGTGCCTTGGGAGCCTGGCATACGCATACAGGTACGGTACATGCCAACATCAGGGTAGGCAGAAAGGTGCTACCACGGGGTTAGAGCGTTGACAAGCCGGATGGGCATCGGGGATGATTGCGCTCGTGTCTGTTGCCAATCGCGTCAGGGCAATGGGTTCACCGGACCTGCCGTCTCGGCTTTCGAGGGCCAAGGCGCCAGTCAGTAGATTACGCTTGGTGTGGAGAAGAAGAACGAAGTACGAAGGACGGCGGTCGTGAAGACCGTTTGGCGGGACGGATCAGAGAGGATGACGAAAGAGAGTGCAGGGTGTCGACGTGACGTGCAGAGACAGATGCGGGCTGCGGCCGTTGATTTGGCAGGTCAGCGTGGCAGATTCCGTGCGCAAGCTCGCAGGCCTTGTTCGCCCTGTTGATCGTCGGCATGGGAGCCTTGGAGCTCCGGGGGGTGATTTAATTTGGAGTCATTGGGAGGGCATGGATGATGGCGGCATGCTCGAGAGACGGGCGAACTCTGCTGGCCATACCATTGACGGCGATGGTGTGAGCCCACGCCGTCACCCGTGAGACTTTCAGACTTTCTCACACGAAGAGGCCGCCCTCTGATGAACTCTCGTGCTGTAATCGAGTCCAGGCCAACACGCAGGAGGTTGCCTCTTCTACGCAAAGGCTTGTTCACTGCCTGCCTGCCTCAGACCTGCAGCTCCATGCATCTCGCGCCATCTGCATCACTGCACTGCACTGCTGCTGCGCGCACTCTTGCCTGCTCAGCCCGTGACGCCAGGGCAAACCTTGCTTTCGCTTCACCTCTTCGCCCCCCACCAGTTCGGTTGAGTTGGTCGTTCGTTCGCAAGCAATGCCTAGTCCTTCTTCGTGCCGGCAGCAGTAGCAGCACGCGCGCAGGCATTGCCACACACCCTGGCCAAGTCGTCACCGGCCAGTCACCACCCTACCACTTGCTAGGCGGCGTCGCAATCGAGTCCGCCGGCCGAGCCCTTTCGAGGGACCGTGGTTGCCTGATGTGTGCTAACTAAGCCTCCCAAACATCCGGATAGTCGACCACACCCTACTTGCGAAAAGTAGTAGCTAAGTCCCCTCCCGTATATATCTCCTGCCTTCTAGCCCGTGTCGTCGCCTTGCCTTTTTCCTTGCTTCCCCAATCACACTCAAACACCACACCTATTCGTCGCCTTGCAGTCAGCGCTGAAGCATCACTGCCCAACTCAATCACCACCACGTTGTCGACAGCCTTGCCACACTACTATTGGTCCAGCTTGCCGCCTAGGCAGGCCACACAAGTCACCATGCCGTCGTCACGCCAGACAAAGCCCATCATCATCGCCGCCTCAAAGGCAACCCACAACCACTCAAACCTCTCACCATCCACTCCGCCTTCACCAAAACAAGTCCGCTTCGCACCTCGCTCCGCCGAACTAGCTTCTCGCCCTCTCACACCGCAAGAAGCATGGTCACTCTACCACTTTGAGACTCACGCTCGCGGCTGCCGTCTATGTAGCAACCACTCACTATGCAGCACAGGCTACGGCCTAGCGCAAGACGTCCAGGTCCTCGTCTGCCAACACGGCGGTGAAATCTGCAGCACCAGGCCCGACGGCGAAGGCAAATGGATCCGCGTCGAGATCCCCCACGGCTATGATCGAGCGAAGTCTATGCTCGGCGTCGAGCGCAAGCGTGAGAAGAAGCACGCTCCTATTGTCAGCTACGACACCGATCCTCGCCCCGCTCGCAAGAGAGAGGCGCGAGAGAATGTCTACGTCGAGCCAGCGCGTACGCACAGAGACGACGAGAGGCGTTCACGGCACAAGCCAGAACGATATGAAGTCGTCGAAGTGACTCCAGCATCCAAATACGAGAAAGGCGAGCCTGTACGGCTACCTGAGAGGACGAAGAGGGGAAGCCTGTACGAGAGCGATATGAGGCGACCTCGACGAGAGTACCGCATTGAGGAGCGGACGCCTGAAAGGAAGGAGAAGAGTGAGGACCGAGAGTGGAAGGAAAGGGAGCGGGAAGAGCGACGAGAGAGGCGTCGCAGGGAGCGTGAGTGGCGCGAAAGTGGTCGTTGAGCGGACTTGGTGACAGTCCTGTCTGTGTATGAGTTCATGAGCGAGGGCCGGTCCCGCTAATCTTGTTTGCTTGGTTCTTTCTAATTGTGGTTGGAAGGGAGGTTTTTTGGAAAGATACCCCAGGGATATATGTCCTGCCTTTATTGTGAGAGAATATACGAGTACGATATGCCGATGATGACGGCCGTATTACCAAGCGCGAGCAAATTCCGCGAATACTTATTTCATTCTCAATGGTCCTTATCTCTCCACGCTTTCCGGAAGAGTTGGTATGCCGTCTGAATATACCGGCGGAGGCCATCACGGTATATGAACGGAATAATGCGGACGAACAAGATAGCAATAAAACAACTCGATCCACCAGCACGCGCTTTACAATCACATATAGTGTCGGCAAGATCGCAAGGCAAATCATCTTTCCGAGCGGACGGAAGACATACCATCACGAAACGGCCCAACTCACGTGCTTCCGCTGCACGAGCCCGGCTTCGCCCGCCGCAAAGCCAATAATCCGAGCCTCGCATTGGCCAGTGGTCAGCGACGGAGGAATTACCACCGCGCCAGGAATCCACGGCGGTTGACCGAGCAGAGAGCAAAAGCAGAATGGTCGATAATCTATCGTTGCAAGCGAACATCCAGCAATAATGCAATTCCGCCTTGGAGGGCAGGGCAGTGTCTGTGAGTCAACATGGAGATGGAGGATGGTGATTGTTCCGGGTTTGTCCTTCGGTGGCTTGCTTGCTTGCTTGCTTGCTTGATCGCTTGTCGCACGGATTGAGAGTGTGCCTGGCTGTCATGTCCGACGAGAGCGCAGGATTTAGGCCGCGGCAACGTGAGCGACGCTGCTGGGCTTTTTTTGCCCTTTCCAAGACAAATAATGGTCACGTTACTGGACGTGTGCTTTGCTTGCTGGCTTACGGACAAGCCAAATCGAGCCAACAGCCAAACCGGAAAAGGGTGGGGGAAAGGCCTCTCGAATTAGAAGAGCTCGAGCAACAATTAGACTTTCCATCCCCGCATGCACGTGCGGAGTAAGGTAGTCGGTCGGATGGGCATAACCAAGGCCAGAGCTTCCATCCAGCCCAGCTCCAGCTAGCAAGCAAGCAACCAGAGAGAGCAACAGATCTTGGATAGAGGAGCCCATCCAGCCGTTGCGCGGCGATCCGGCAAGTAGTCATGTGTACAACGGTACATCCACGAAAACAGCTGTTTGTGTATCCTCGTCAACAACTCCGTTCATAGAACGCTGCCCATCATCGCATGATTATATTCCTGTTGAACGTGGATGCATTGACCGTCCCAGCTGCAGCGGAGGCGGTCGTTGAACTGCGCGGGGTCCGTGACAGAGAGCTTCGCACCGCAGAGAGCACATGTGAGTAGTGACCACACGGCTTCTCATCTCCGCCTTTCCTTCGTTGGACGAGACGTGACGGGGATAATCGGGCGAAGGTTCCCATGGCGCGTACAGGTACCTTTCCGAGGGTAATGCTGTGTGCTGTAGTGGTGCACTCAAAAGCATGCTCAGGGTCACACACTTTACTTGTCTTGCTTGCTGGACACCTTCTTTGCTCTCGTTCCTGATCCTGCTCGTGTGCACTGCTCTCTACTTCTTACAGCGGCAACCGACTGACCGATCAACTTACCCACCTTAGACCACCATCGTAGCAGCGTAGCAGCATTGCAGCTCTGAACCCTGCGTGGATAGCTTCAAGCTTGGATCCTACCACCGCCTCTACTGCTACTACTACTACAAGAGCAGCAGCAGCATTCAGTCGCCCTTCGGCGCAGTGTACGACCCTTCCATCCTATACTTCGACACCTCTTCACCCATACACAAGATGAGTTCCGCCGTGGAAGCGGCCAAGCGCAAGGCGGATGCTGCAGTCACAGCCGCCAAAGACGTTGCCGCAGACGCTGCCCCAGCAGTCCAGAAAGTCAAAGAGAACCCCAAACAGGCAACGCAAGATTTCCTCCACACGCCCTTCGTACGTGCAGCTCTGCCCTTCGTCAACGGCGGTATCGCGGGCATGGTCGCGACCACTGTCATCCAGCCCGTAGACATGATCAAGGTCCGCTTGCAGCTTGCGGGTGAGGGTATCAAGACCGGTCCCAAGCCTACGCCTCTGAGTGTCACTCGAGAGGTGATTGCTGCAGGTCGTGTGTTGGATCTGTACACTGGTCTGTCGGCGGGTCTTCTCAGACAAGCAGTCTATACGACCGCACGAATGGGTCTCTTCGGCACATTCATGAACCAGCTCACCGCTCGCGCCGAAAGCCAGGGCCGCAAGATCGGTTTCGTCGAGCGTGCTGGTGCAGGTCTCTCCGCTGGTGGTATCGCCGCTATGATCGGCAATCCAGCAGATCTGGCCCTCATCCGCATGCAGTCCGACGGCCTCAAGCCTCGCGAGCAGCGTGCAAACTACAAATCAGTCTTCGACGCGCTCGCACGTATCGCCCGCAGTGAAGGCGTCGGCGCGCTCTGGAGCGGCGCATACCCAACAGTCGTCCGCGCCATGGCGCTCAACTTCGGCCAGCTTGCGTTCTTCTCAGAGGCTAAGAGCCAGCTGAAAGACACCAGTCTCGGTCCGCGAGCCCAAACACTCACAGCGTCTGCGGTCGCCGGTTTCTTCGCTTCGTTCTTCAGTTTGCCATTCGACTTTGTCAAGACTCGCTTGCAGAAGCAGCAGAGGGGACCTGACGGCAAATTGCCTTACCGCGGCATGCTGGACTGCTTCCAGAAGGTCATCAGAGAGGAGGGTCCGCTCAGAGTATACCGTGGCTTCAGCACGTATTACGTGCGCATTGCTCCACACGCGTAAGTTAAGCTGTTGTTTGATGAAAACTTAATGTTTGGTTGACTAACTGTTTGTTTAGCATGGTGACCCTCATCGTCGCTGATTACCTTGGCTTCATCACCAAGTGAAGATAATCCGGAGAGAAAAATATGATTGATGATGATCTGAGCAACAAGATGTTGGTCCTGCGATTGCGATTTGAGGGGAATGTGATGGACAAAGCGAAGAACAAATGATACCTAACTCGATATTGAAGCACGGCATGAGCAGCCATAGCCATCAGCGGCTTGGAGGTTGTGAATAGAGTCCGTATGGCGTAATGAACTTTTTTTTCGGCAAACGTGTTCTTTTGCGTATTCATTTCGTGCATTGTGTTTTGTATGTCGAATGTTAGAGAGTGCTAGCCTCCAGAAATGTGAAGGCATCACCAACGGCGTGCAGAACAGGGTCCAGCAGTCTTGCGCCGATCAATTCAAGCTGCCTTTCACGCGACGCGTCGGTACTTGTACTTTTGGACTTTCTAACCAGCACATTACAACAACCACCCACAACCACATCCGACCATGTCTAGACGAGCTCGACAATCAACGGCCTCGGTCGCGCCATCGCCAATGCAGCAGCGATCAGGCGCCACCCAAGCGCCCTACGAAAAACCACTCTTCACTCTCAACCCCGAAGCACAACGCGCCCTCGCCGATCTCACTCGCAAACACAACCTCAAACAACTCGACAACAAATTCGAAAATGCCGGCGCGGCGATCATGAACTCCGCCGCCGAGATCAACGAGCGCTTGAACAACAAGGAAGTCGCGGGCAAGAAATACCGCCAGCGCCAGCACCAGCAGCAGCAGGCGTCGCAGCAGGAAAATCCCGACGCGGAAGCTGCGGTGGCGGCTGTGGAGGCGGATTTGGAGCAGATGAGGGCGAAGGTTGAGAGCATGACGAAGAGGATGGAGGAGGGCATGAGGAAGATGATTGATGGGCGGCTTGCGGTGGAGCAGATGAAGGAGTCGGTGGCTTTTGCGGCGGAGGCTGCGAGGGCGGAGGCGAGCACGCAGGCGAGTACGCTTGCGACGAGGAGTCAGGCGAGGAGGCGGAGGGGTGGAGATGATGAAGAGGAGGATGGAGAGGAGGAGTATCAGGATTTCACGCCTACGGATCCGTCGGGAGGCACGCAAGCGGTGGCTAGTGTGAGCGAGGCGTGGATGCGCAAGCTGGATGACGAGAAGATCAGGTATCAGAACCTGTCTCTCGGACAACGATACGCGACGAACAACGACTACATTCAGTTCAAGGGCGTTGTGCACAGTTCGCGCTTCCCTGAGGGCGAAGTTGAGCTGCCGCATGCTAGCGCTTGGTTCACGGAGAACGGAGCTGCGCCGCAACCAGGTGTAACCGGTGCTGGTGCAGATGAGGATGACGACGACGATATTCAGATTCAGCGGACCAAGACGAGCACGAAGTGTCCGCTCACTTTGCAGGAGTTCAGAGACCCAGTGACCAGTTCCAAGTGCAAGCACAGTTTCGAAGCCAGCGCGATCATGGAAATGATCAAGAACTCCAAGGAGCTGGTTGGTGCGAAACCTGCAGGTCGTGGGAAGACGACGGGTGGCGAGAAGGCTGTCAGATGTCCCGTCCCCAGCTGCGACCACATGCTCACGAAGAACGATCTGCACAAAGATAAGACGATCATGTACCACATTGCGAGACTGCAACGTGCGCGCAGACTTGAGGAGGAAGACGATGAAGACGATGATGAAGGCAATGGCAGCAGTGGGAGGCAGAGGGTGGATCTGATTGAGAGCGATGCACCGGATGTTGACGACTACATTGCCGAGCCGGTCATGAAGAAGGAGCCCAGGGGGATTGCCAGGTCGAGGGCGAGTGTTGCTCCACAGAGCTCGAGGGCTTATGGAAGAGATGAGGACGGAGATGAGACGATGGAGCAATGGTGAGGAATGGGGGGGAAAAAAAAGTATAGACCCTTAACGCGAACATGTAAATTATGAACGAATGAACGAGTGCATGATGGATGTTGTTACATTGGTCATGATATAATTAAAAGGCTATACTCATATAATGTATCCATGCTTAATAAGGGTCCTCGGTCTTCAAGCAATAAAGTTGGGCGGGCTCGGAAGCGGCAGCTAGATTGACGGTACCCCAGACGAATGGGCAATCTTGGCTCGCTCAAAGGTGTCAAGTAGCTCGAATGTTCTATACATCCACCGCATCTACATCTACTCCCTCCATCCTCACCAACAGCACCCCCCAGGCCATTGCCCTCCCGCTCCATCTCTACCCAACTCTCCAGTGCCCTGCGCACCCCGACCTATACCACTCGACACCCGTGCATTCGAAAGGCATGCACTGCTAAGCTCCACACCGAGCTCACTTCTGTAACCTGGTCTCCCGGTCACATCGAACGGCTTCTATTTCTACCGGTCGCCTCTTTCTTGTATAACAATATACAAGACCCCCGTATCAACTAGACACCATGTCTGCTGAAGGTTCCAACGCTGTCGCCGACGTGCCTGCCTCGGCCGCCGAGCGTCTCATGCAGCAGCACGCTGCCGACGAGGCCCACAAGGTCACGGTATGTTTGAACTTATGAGCTAGCTCCATTAGAATGAGCAAATGCAAGTATGGCTAAAGTGCATTCACTAACACCGCATCCCCCAGGTCGAAGAAGTCCCAGACGAGGACGCTCCTCACCCCATGCTCTCCGCCGCCCCCTCGCTGCCCATCTCCACCGACCCGTCTCGCGCCCACACCCCTGCTCCGGATGCCAGCGTTTCCGCCAAAGCCGCCGGCAAGCAGCCTGCACGCGAGAACAAGCTCGACACCCAGTCCGAGGAACTCTTCCCGGCTCTCGGAGGTCCCAAGGCCGCTGCTCCTACCGCCCCGTCCATGTGGTCCCGCAAGCCTGCTGCTGTCGGCAAGGCTCCCAACGGTGCCTCCAATGGCTTGAACATTCCTCTCGCCAGCAACGGCTCTTCTCGTGCTTCTACGCCTGCCTCCGGTCTCCAAACTCCTGGTGTGCCGTCTCGCGGACAGCCTCAGATGACCCTTCCTGGTCGCCAGTCTGAGCAGATTGTCCTGCACCCCAGTATGCTCAAGACGAGGGATCAGCTGAAGAAGCCCGTCTCGGAGGTCATCAGAGAGATCAACAAGAGGAGCAAGGCCAAGGTGGAGATGAAGAACGGTCCCAACGGCGTTTTGGTTTTCGAGGGCACTGGTCCTACCGATTCCGTCAGAGTTGCGCTCAAGGACGTAGCCAACCAGATTTGTGCTGGACAGAACATCACTCTTCCCATTCCTGCTTCGATCCGCGGCAGAGTTGTCGGCAAGCAGGGTGCGACCATCCAGGCCATTTCCAAGCGTACTGGTGCCCGCATCAACATCTCTCGCCAGGAGGCTGCGGAAATTCTTGAGGACGACGATCTGGACCAGACTGTCGATGTTCAGATTGAGGGTGACCCCTTCGCTGTCCAGATGGCCAAGCAGGATATCGAGAAGATCGTCAACGAGCACACATCCACCGCCAGCACTCGTCTGAAGCACATCCCTGCCGAGTACTACCCATTCTTGGCTGCTCCTGGAAACCAGCGTCTGTCTGCTCTCCAGCAAGGTCGCGACCTTCGCATGCAGATCCCCGAATACACTCAGTTCGCCCAGCAAGCACCTCAGGTTCCTGCAGGCCGTGGCCCTGCTTCTTTCTCGCCCCAGGCTGGTTACCCCATCCAGCTTTCTGGTGACCGCCAAGCAGTTGCTGAGATCAGGGCTGAGCTCGACCGTCAGGTTGCTGAGCTCCAGCGCCAGCTGACAATGGAGGCCATTGAGATTGAGCGCAACAGGCACCAATTTGTTGTTGGTGAGATGGGCGCTTCGATCAACGACTTCTTGGCTGAGACCGGCTGCTCCGTGATCCAGCCCCCTGGTGGTCAGGATTCCGATGAGCTCCTTATCGTTGGTCCGGCCGACCGTATCGACCAGGCTGTTGATAAGATTCAGGATCTGGCCATGCGCATGTCGTCCTCGACTGCCGACATTGTCAAGCCTCACGCTGCTGCTCCCCGCGGTGGTCAGCGCCACGCTCGCGATGTCACCAGGTACCTCCAGCGCCGCAAGGCCATTCAGGATATTGAGCGCCAGCACAACGTGCGCATCGTTCCCGAGGAGTCTGGTTCATGGCAGATCTTCGCCGCTGATGGCAAGAACGCCCTCAAGGCTCGTGCCGACATCATGAACCTCGTCAGCGGCCACCCTCCCACCCGTTTCTCCCCTCTCGAGGTTGACCCCTTCTACCACGAACACATCCGCTCGCAGGCTGCTCGCCAAGTCCGTGACCAGTTCGGTGTGCACTTGATCATCCCTGATGAGTTCGACGACTCACCAGCCCTTCTTGTCTTCGAGGACCGCGTGCCCTCGCCCGACTACGAGCTTCCCCGCAAGGCACCTAGCGCACAGGATGCTCAGGCATACCAGCGCGCTCTGCAGGAGGCGCAACAGCACATTCTTGGCCTCATCAGCGGTCAACAACAGATTGTCTCCCGCGACGTTGAGGCTCCCATCAAGTTCCACGACAAGATCAGGAGGCACGTCGACCGTCACCACCAGTCCCTTGGACAGGAGCACATCCCTGCCCAGGTTGCCTACGGTGGCGCAAGACAGTCACCTTCTGCCCCCAAGAAGGCTCCTCAGCCTACTGTCAACCTCCGCGGTCCTCAGGACAACGTTGACGCTCTCGTCCAGAACCTGCTTGCCTTCATCGAGCAGGAGAAGCAGGATGAGCTTGAGCGTGGTTTCACTCTCAAGTTTGACTTCCCCCAGAAGTTTGCTAGCCACTTGATTGGCCGTGGCGGCGAGAACATCAACAAGCTTCGTGACGAGTTCGACGTCGACATCCAGCTCCAAGAAGGCGTTTGCGAGATCAAGGGTCCTGAGGCCAAGGCCAACGCCGCGAAGAAGCACATCCTCGAAGTCGGCAAGAAGCTCGAGGACGAGGCTACCCACCACCTCAACATTCCCGCACAGTACCACCGTGACTTGATCGGCCCACAGGGTGGTCAGGTCAACCGTCTGCAGGACCGCTACAACGTCCGTGTCAACTTCCCTCGCTCCAAGCAGGCTGGCAACGAGGACGAGTCTGGCGACGCTACCGCCACTCGCCGCTCCAACCAGGGCGCCAACGAGGTCATCATCAAGGGTCCCAGCAGGGGCGCTGATGCCTGCCGCGACGAGCTTCTCAGCTTGCTCCAGTACGTCAAGGACAACTCTTACTCGGCCACCGTGTCCGTTGCTCAGAGCCAGCTTCCTTCCCTGATTGGTACTGGTGGTCGTGAGATGGAGGCTCTCCGTCTCGACACTGGCGCTATTGTTGACGTTCCTTCTGCCAAGGATGCTCCTAGCGCCGATGGTCGTGCTGAGGTCAAGATCAAGGGATCCAAGGCTGCTGTTGAGGCTGCTAAGAAGGTTATCGAGGAGAGGGCTAAGGTGTTCGATGACACTATCACCAAGAACATCGAGGTTGACCGCAAGTTCCACAGATTCATCATCGGTACTGGTGGTAAGTTTTGTCTTTGATACTCGAGTGACGAATCCCGCGCTAACTTTTAACAGGATCCAACCTCACTTCGCTTGTCGAGAAGGCTGGCGGTCCCTCCGACAGCAGGGCCCGTGCCCGTCTCGCTCGCTTCCCCAAAACTGATGCTGAGGGTAACACTATCCGTCTTGAGGGCCAGAGCTCTGTCGTTGAGAAGCTCGCCGCTTCTATCTTGGCTCTTGTCGCAGAGCAGGAGTCACAGACCACTGAGATCCTCGAGGTCAAGCCCGACAAGCACCGCCTGCTCATCGGTCGCGGTGGTGAGAGCCGTCGTCAACTCGAGCAGCAGTTCGGCGTTACCATCAACGTCCCCCGCCAGAGCGAGACCGGCCCTGCTCGCTCCCAGGTCAAGGTTGCCGGCCAGCCTGAGAACGTCGAGAAGGCCAAGGCTCACATCCTCGAGCTCACCAAGGAGGTCGAGGGCGAGACCATCCAGGTTCCCCTCAAGTACCACCACGTGCTCGCCGACAACGGCCAGTTCTTCCGTCGTCTACGTTCCGACCACAAGGTCAGCGTCGACCACGCTGGCCAGAAGCCTCCGGCTCGCCAGTCCGCACCTGCTCCCAGCCGCGGTGCCGCCAGCACTGACATGCCGCTGATCACCGACGACTCATCCGCCAACGCGAACACCCACTCCTTTGAGTCCCACTCTCTCCACACATCGACCGAGGAGGGCGACATCCCCTGGGTGCTCGTCGGCCCCTCTCCCGAAGCCATCACTGCCGCTCGCACCAAGGTCGAGAAGGCTCTCCAAGAGGCACAGAAGCAGGACACCGTCGGCTACCTCATCCTTCCCGACCCGCGCTCCTACCGCCACGTCGTCGGCCCCGGCGGCGCCGAGATCAACCGCATCAGGAAGAAGACCGGCACCAAGATCCAGGTGCCCCGCGCGCAGAGCGAGGGTGAGGCGATTGAGATCGTCGGCACCAAGGCTGGCGTCGAGGAGGCGAGGGATATCATCTTGGAGATTGTGCAGAACAACAACTAAGGGGAGCAGAAAAGCCTTGGTTGTTACCGGACTTTTGTTTTGGTCCGTGATGTTGTTGAAAGATTGCATTTTCCTGTTTATTGTTTGAGCGCGTGGGGAGCGATGAAAAAATCTTGTTCTTCCTATTTGTTTGGTGTATGATTGCTCGTTCGTTGTTGTATCATACAGATCTTGTTCTACTTTTATTACTTGGAAGAAAGATCTTCTTTGCTGGGATATCCAAGAGTTTGAAAAGTTGAATCTATAGCAGAAATCGTCCTATCTCATATCTTGCACCTTTTGGTCGTTTGTGCTCTCAAGGGGGTTTCCTTCGTATAGAATAAGTGATCTGACTTGCTGGCTTGACACATCCACAGCCATAGTCTCCATCTTTGCAAACCAACGAGAGACCAGAAACAGAATCGCAACTCGCAAGGTGTCCCAGATTAGATCGTACTGCGATGCATCTAGATCACACAACCTCTGAGATCAATCAAATCTACTACAGACACACAAATACATCCGTATTACTTCATCTTATCTCATATTCTCTCCCGATCAACCCATGCCACCATCCTGCTTGTCCCCTACCTACGGATCTCTCTTCTTCACAACAGCGAACATGCTGATTCCGCGCCCTATTCGCTCCCCTGACTCTCCCGGCGACCAGATTTCCACTGAAGGAACAGCCACTATTATATTGGTTCTCGGCATTGTTGTATTCCTTGGCCTCACTTACGCTATCCAAGGCCTCATGGCGAGGTTCGATGACAAACGCAACAGGAGAGCGATGCCTGTGCGGCGGCTGGTGGACACTTAGCGATAGGTCGGCGGAGGTGACGAGAGCAGTGTCGAGATATTGATCGGAAACATGGTCAGTCAAATGCACTGCAGAACATGCACTCATTGCAGGCCTTGAGGGTCGGAGAGGCTTGCGGTCTGGCTTCGTAGTCCGTACCGTTCGCTCTACCGCTGAGAGGCCAGTACGGAGTTTGAATTTGGACCGCGAGAGAGGGTGACTTTGTCGGGGATAGTTTATTGGATACGTATAACGGCTCTGGTCAGGGAGGTTTTGGATTGGTGGACAGCGGTATATCAGCTCTGGTATCACGGTATTTCTAAAGGGTCTGAACCACAGGTCCGGTCTGAAGAAAGTTTGATTGGTGTCAAAAGAAGTACATTTGAATGTCAGGTCGGTCCGACCTATAACGCTATATACGCTACAATTCCCATTATGATGAACCACAGAACGTCGATGATTACAAAGAAACAAAATGAAAAGGAAGCAGGATGTCAGCAAAAGTGATCGATCCTCTTCAGTCCCCCCTACTGCGTCGCACGCAAAAACTGTATGCACCGACGCCTCGCTAAAAGACCACACACGCACATCGTCATATTTCTCCTCCACAGTCCAAACTCCCCTCCAAAATCATCAATTTTCAAAGTCCCTCTTCAAACTACAACCACGGCATCCAAAGCAGGTCCATCTGCGCCAGCTTCTCCGGGTTCGTCGCCTTGGCCACAAAGTCCACAACGCTCTGGTTGGCAGGCAAGTTGTTAGCACCCGGCTCGCGCGCAAGAGCCAAGGCGCGGTTGACCACAGCCTCTGCGTTGCGCTGGACGTTCTCGCGCAACTCGTTCTGCTGCAGCGACTGGCGGTGCGAGGTCGTGTACCAGAAAGTAAGCTCGTCGCGGATGAAGATGCTCAGAGCGTGCGACAACTCGCAGCTGGTCGGGTTGTCGGGTGCAGAAGGAGGTGCGGCAGAAGACGTGGCGTTGGGCTGCGCGGGTGTGGTGCCGGTGCCACCAGTGTTGCTGGCACCTGTAGCCGGAGCAGCTGTGCCGCCGGGCGTGGTAGTTGGCGCAGCAGTGCTGTACGAGCTGTCTGCTGTCAAGCAACGCGCAATAGCCATCAGAGCACAAGTGAAGATGCCTTCTTGATGAATCGGGCCCATGAGCTTTTGCAGGTTGGGCGTCAGACGGAAAGGCACAGCTTCGTTGTTGTTGTGGAACAATGGCCGAGTTGTAGACAGGTATGGAAGCAGCTCGGAGCCCCAGACGTTGCCGTTGCGACGAGCGATGGATAGCTTGTTCGGGTAGCGGTGAGTCATGTACATCGTGTAAGTGATGTACGTGAGAGCTGCCATCTGGTACGAGAACTGCCTGCGGAAGAGCCAGAATGCATCGAAGCTGGGGAACGTTCTCGCGAAGTATTCGCGCACAAGGTCGGTCGGCACGTAGCGTTGCTGGATGTAGTTGAGCGACTCGAGACGAACGTTGGGGAACTGGTCTTGCTTCGATGCAGTGACAGAGCGCATCTTGTCCATGGTGAAGATCGTTGGGTCGTCTTTGCTCATGTCATTGCGGCGGCAGTAATCGTCGTAAACGCCTTGGAGCGTGACATACGATGCATCGTCCTGGATCATGCGGATCTGCGGAGATAACGGAACCATGACAGGCAGGTGGAATTGCAAGTTGCGTCTGCGGCTCTCCTTCTTCTTCGCCAGAGTGGCGTTGAACATGCGGAAGAGCTGGAGGATGCGCTCTTCACGGCGACTGTGTCTCGGTGCTGGATGCTGGATCGCGAAGGGATGAACGCTACCATCATGGCCACGAATCTTGATACGGCGGTGGCAGCTAGCAACACCACGAACAAGATCGACAATAGGCAGGAAACGTTCAATTCTAATGAAGTCCTGGTTCTTGTCGCGGTGTTGAAGATATTGTCCAGGCACCTCCACTTCATCGAACCAGACGAACCGGAAGCCGCTCAAGTGCGGAACTTGATCGAGGTGGAAAGTCGAAGGTCGGCGATCAAGTTTCTCTGCGAGCTTATCACGCCACTTGCGCAGCTTCGTCATGTATTCGTTCATGGTCGGTTTCTTAGACACGAAGTCCTGCTCGAATGACTTGCGAATGTGGTGCGGCAAGATGGAATCGGCAAAGCGTGTTATGTTTGCCTCCGTCTGGGGTGGAAGCTTGCTGTCCGTGGCGAAAGCGTGTGGCGAGCGACTGACGTAGTTGAGCGCATCATTAAGAAGAGCAACAATCAGCCTGTACGCGTCCTCGTCTGGCGGGCACTTGAAGTACTTCTGGATCTGCTCTACCATAGCTTCCATAGAGGCGTAGAGCAATGGGAATGCGGTTCGAAGGGTGATGACTAAAGCTTCGGTGTGCTCCCATGGCTTCCTTGGGCGAGGCGGTTCAGCGGGAGCAGCGGCGTTGTTTGTGTTTGCCGCGCCGTCTTGTGCTGCACCATCGGTCGTTGCAGCAGCAGCCTGGGTCTGTTCGCCACCAGCCGCTGTGCCAGGCCTTGAAGCTCCTTGGCTGTCGGGTCTGGCTGGTGAGCCTTCTTGTTTGACAGCTTCGCCAGCGGCTTGTTGTTGCTTCGCCTTCAGCGCCTTCTCCTTCAACTCCTTCTGCTGTTGGCCACGTCTGATGACCTGCATGTCCTCATGGCTTGTGCGCAGCTGGAAGTGCAGTGCCTGTGGGTACGTCTTGGCCAGCTTGGCCAGAATCTCCTGCGAGATGTTTGCTTCGCCCTCACTTCTCGAAAGGTTATTGAGCAATTGTGGGATGAAGCTGACCCAGTACCAAAGCGGCGTTTCTCCCTTAAAGTTGTTATACGTCTTCGCCAGGGTACCTTCGGGATCATCCAAGCTGAGGAGCCAAAGAATGCGACTGAGCAGCTTGCGAGACTTAGCGCTCTTGTACTGGCCAGCGGCTTCCAGGTAGCAACTGATAGCATTTCCAGCAAGTTCGAGATCGTTGGGATCTTCCTTGAAGAGCTGGTCGCTGTATCTGCCCCACTCCGCCCAAGCCTTGGGCAACTTGATGTCGAAGAACAACGCTGTTCCGAATGCGTCCTGCGCGTCCTCCTTCTGGCTGAGCTTACTAAGGAACATGCCCTTCAGAGTGTAGAATTCAGCTTTCTGCTGCGGGCCGAAGTAGTTGAGGTTGGTATTGTTAATAACATCCAACCCACTCGTCAGCTCGCTTCGGTTCTGGTAGTGACACTTGGCCTGCTCACGGAGCTTCAGGAAAGCTTCTTGAATCTCGATGTTGGGCAGTGTGTAGATCTTGCTCAGTTGGTTGATGCACACCTCAGGCATCTGGTGCTTGCGAGCCACATGCGCGAATCGATTGATGATCCAGGCCGTTTCGTGGTAGCCGCGGTAGGCGTACGAGTTTCCAGTCGCGTTTCCAGTGCTGGCGGGCAGCAGGTTGAGGTAAGTGCCGTTGATGAGTTGGAAGATGTGCTGGCGCCATGTGACCAGATCCTGCCAGGCGTTGATGTCATCCCACAGGTTTGGAAGACGGTCGCGCCAAGTGGACAGCAATACCTTAAGCTCCTGACTCTTGACATCAAGATTACCAGCGTTCGTCTGAGCCAAGCTGGAGCAGATAACACTGGCGTCATGAAGCTCTACCAACTGCTGGAAGTTCTGGAGGAGCGTGATGTGTGCATTCGTGATGCGACGTGGGAGCTTGTGCCAGTTCTTGATGGACAGCTGAATGTTTTCATCGCACACGCGAGCGAAGTCTGGCGGTGTCTCGGTCTTGTTGTGTAGCTTGAGGAGCGACATGAATGCTTGGAAGAACATGCGCCTAGGTGTAGGAGCGTCAGAGACCGCCTTGACAATGCTGTCAAGTTGCTCGCGCTGCTCGGCACTGTTCCACGCCTCGAAGTTACGCCACATCGCTTCAAGGTAGAGGTCGTTGATGTTCTCATGCTTGGCGAAGTCGCCCAGGATCTCCCACTGCTGCAGCTTCTGCGCACACTGCACCCACTGGTCCTCCCAAAGCATGTACTCGCCTTGCGAGAACGGCAAGGAACCAGTGCGAGCCTTGACTTGTGCCATCTCATACATTTGCTGCGCCTTGTCCCAGATACCGTTCTGTTCGTAAGACAAGGCGGCGTTTGTCTCCACGAATTGTGATCGTCTACGCCACGTGCCATAGAACAAATCACTCTCCTCGAGTCTGGCGTAAAGCTCGGTGAGCGCATCCAGATTGCTCTCCTTGACAGTAGGCATGTCGATGACTGGGTTGATTGCGACCTCTTCCATGAACGTCGCGGCCGTGTACCAGGCGTCGTAGTTCTGCGCAAGGAACTTCATGACGTGCGGTGGGAACTTGACAACTGGTCTCGCGCGAGCAATTCCCTCGAGCAAAGTGGAGACGCAGTTGGGGCGCTTGTCGACTTGCCTCTGGTGCATGTCCTTGGTGAGGAGTGAGATGAGACCTTGCTCGATGTCCTCCTTGTCGTCCTTGGACAAGACCGACCAACACATTGGGAAGTAGGCGACCCATACGTCGTGGGCAAGCTGCCAGTCCGTGTGCTGTAGGTCAGAAAGCGGGACGAGAATGTCCTTCGCCTTGACACTACCGACCTCGGTCATGAAGTGCTTCTCGCCGGCGATCAAGGTTTCAAGGGAGTCTTCAAGTATCAACTCGGCCGCTCTGGAATCTCCCTTGTAGGTGCCATAGATTCTCGAAGCAGACAAACACCTGAAGTCATCTTGATGCAAGTGCAGAGTTGTGTTCTGGTCGATCGATCCAAACATGAGCTGGATGATTTGACTCAGCCAGAAGCTGTCGCCCAGGACCTCCCATTGCTGCTCCGCAATGAGCTTGAAGAATCTGTTGCTGGTCGATCTGCTCAGAGCGCGATCGAAGATGGTCATGAAGCGTTGACGCATCTCAATGTCCGGGCTACGGAGGCCAATGAGGAATGCCTGCTCCATGCGCACCGCGAGCTCTGAGCGGAAGATCTTGGGGTCTTCGTAGATGCGGATGACAAGATTCATGAACTTGGAGTACATGGTGTTGTCAGGGCGAGTCTCGAACAACAGCATCTTTTGCAGCACGGCTGTCTTCTCCTTCAACGTAGGAACAGGCTCCGTCGGGCTGAAGACCCAGGCTTCAACCTGGTTGAGGATCTTCTCGCATAGCTTGTTGTCATTCGAGCGCTCAACAAGCGATGCAAGCACACTGAGATACGGCCTTCTGCGATCGACCAAAGCGCTGATGCATCCAGAAAGCATGTCGATGGTCTTGATGATGAGATTGACGATCACCTCCGACTCTTGCGCATTTGGCAGGTTTTGTGCTTGTAGGCCTTGTGCTGCAGCAGCTTGTGGGGGCAGTTGAGAGCTGAGGTGGTCCTTTGCCAGCTTTGTCTGGAAGGTCTTGAGAAGCGCTTCAATGTGCGTGTGAATGTCCTCAGACTTGCGTTGAGCTATGACCCAGAGGATGTTGATACCAGCAACATGGTTACCGTTGTTAAGTGCGTCGCTCGCTGTCGTGTTGAGGAAGGTCTTGAACTCTTCCGTGGGGCTCTCAGCATCAGGCAACTCGTCTTCCGGCTGCTCCAGAGGAATTACTTCCAGCGCACGCTGCAACAAAGGCGGAAGTCTCGGCGAGATATTCTCAGGTAGCTCCAGGCCGTGCAACGCTTCTTGAATCTCGAAGTTTTCGTTCTTCAAAGGTCCGGTCAGTAGCTTCTGCAACTGCGGCAGACGAGCAGTGACCCACTCGTCTGATCTGGAGTTGAGCAAGACCTTCAGAATCTGAATTGTGTTGATGATCCTTGTGGTCCCAATCTCAGCCTTCTCGTCGGGCTTTTGCTCACTGCACAGAATCTGCTCGGTGACCTTGGGGAACATGGCATCCACGTCAAGATCGTCCCAAAGTGGAGATGACAACAGTCTGTAAAGCAAGTCGATGGCCTTGACGACTGTATCGGTCGGCGGCTGATGGGGAGGTGTCGCCTGTGGGGTGTCGGGAGTCTTGGGCGCTGCAACAGGGAAGCGCTCAGGCACGGTCGCAATGAACTGTACCAGGTATTTGATAAGCATCAGTCTCATCTGGGGAGGTGCAACAGCGCCTCGTTTGTTCTGAGGCTGCGGTGAGCCAGCCCGCTCAGCTGTGGGCGACTCGACACCTGCAAGGGAGCCCTGCTCGCGCACAGTGCGTTCTTCCCACTTGCAGATCAGGCTGATCAAGTTCAGTGCCAGTTTCCTGTTCTCGGACGAAGTGTTTGGCAGCGAAGCGACCTTGTTCATCGATGGTATGATCGTCTGCGCAAATCCCTCGCGTGCTTCGTAGAACAGATCGGGGTGGCGGACAAGGAAGTGGTAGATGCTGGTCAACTGCGCGACGTTCGAGATCTCCTCGCTCAAGATACGTCGAGGCAGCTTGGACCACATGGCTTGTCTGCCATCCGCCCCTCCAAGGCGCTTCTTCAGCACCGGCTCCAGGATCTCCAGAGACTGCATGACGAGATTCTTGCCTTCGGGCTGATGCGCGCGGAGCAAAGCACCATATACTTGCAGGGCGATCTTAGCGGGCGTCTCGTAGTGGGCGATGAAGTATGCAATCAGCACATAAGATGCGTACTTGTTGATGACATCTTCCAGTCTGATGTAATTCCAGCCAAACTTGATGATGTCTTTGCGGGCGTCTTGCAGCATGTTGTGGTGGTATTTGACAAGGAATGCCGTCGTCTGTAGTAGCTCCATGCGCGAATGGTCGACACCTTGAGTGGAGTCATCAGCAACGTCGGCGTGTGACTGTGGCTTCCACAATTTGTTGTGGATCTGGTCGGTCATAGAACGGTCAAGCAGTGCAGTACCCTTGCTGCCGTCGAACAGAGTGTCCCAATTGCGCTTCACGTCGTTCGCAAGGATCGGGTTCAGCACGTTGTGGAAGACGAACCACTTCAAGCTCTGTGAGCTTTGTCTGTTCGTGTACACGTCAATGCATCGAATCATAACAGATTGTTGATACTCGATGGATTCGTTCGTGATGACGTTCTTATAAAGATACGTGTACAGCTCCGGGAATCTTGGAAGCTCGCCCGTCGCGCACGCTTCCAGGACGTCGAACAGGGCATCTAGATCGTCGGGCTTCTGCTGGAGGTACAGAGTCATTATGTAGGTGATCTGCTCGGAGGCTTGGACTGCTGATAGACGGAGCGAGCCTGATAGCTTGTTCTGCTGATCAGCAGTCTGCAAAGACTTCGCTGCACTGAAAACGGCTTTGCGTAACTTGTCGTTACCGAGCAGTCGAAGGCCTTGTTCATCAAATTTGCAGATCGAGTAGGTGATGTGAATGGCATTCGCAGCGGCTTGCGCCTGCTCATCACTCATCTCACCAGTAGTGAACATGCCCACAAGGTTGTCCGCCTCTGAAATGACCTTTTCGCGCAGCTCGCTGCTTGTCTCGTTGGCGAGTATCTGAGCGAAGAAGCGACCCTTGGCCTCCTCCTTCAGTGCACCACTGAAAAACTGCCACGCCTCCTTTGAGTAGTGGTTGAGATACTGGATCAGAGGCTCTCTGAAAGGACTGTTCCTGGTACGACGCAACGATGCTTCCAGTTTGAGCACACGATCGACCAAGTCAGGCAAGAACTGCACAGCTGTCGGAGGCAGCAGATGGAAGACACTGAAGATGGCGGTAACAACCTTCATCTTGGGGTTGGCTTCGATCAAGGTGAAAGAAACCTTTTGAAGTATTGTTGGCTCCGCAATGGTCCGCATATGGTCCAGGAGGCGGGTGCCAATCTCCACCTTGAAGTAGTTTGTGAGCAACTGCAAAAGTGTCCTCAAGCCTTCAAGGCCCTCAACGCTGAGCTTTCGCGGATCCTGCACGTTCATGAGGATTGGTCTGAGACCATTTTGAAGGAGGTCCTTGGGCAGCTTCTGTGTCGCGGCCAACACTATCTTCAACCCGGCGTTCGCAGCACCAGCAACATCCTTGTTCTTTGAATAGAGCGACTTGAAGAAGATGGAGATGATACGAGCACGATGTTGCGTCTGTGCCTGCGTGTTGAAAGCAGTGTAGCGTATAGCTGTTGTCAGAAGTCGCAGACATGCAACACGCAGGTTCACGATTGCCTCGGAGTTCCTATGCTCGTAAGGTTTCGCGGCCAAGCTGTCGTCCTCTGCATCAACAAGGGCAAGAGTCTCGTAGAGAAGTCGGTTCAGTGGATCATCGAATGTCAGAACGTCGTTTTCCATGTCCAGACAGAAGTTGATGGCGTCGATGTATCCGATTTGTGCAGCGAAGGGAAGCGCGCGCAAGGGCTTGTTGAAGATTGGAGCGAGGAGCAAGTCCTTCACCGGCTTGACAACTTCATGCAGCTGGACATTGACACTTTCCGCGATGGTGCGCAGCGCCTCTTGTGCGGCGTGGCGGACGTGCTTGTTCATGTGAGAAACTTCGCCAATGACACGATTGCAGAGAATTTGGATCTTGCTCTCCTTGTCGCCCAGCTGATCTGCTTTGTAGTTTGTAGCGCATCGCTTGATGTGTTCGATGAGTGTATCCTTGGCCTGGATGCGGATGCTCGCAGGCAGATCCTGTGGCATGTCCTTGATAACGTAGAGCAATGCGCGCACAAAGTCGAGCTGGCGGTCGATCAGGAATGCATCACTGAAGTCCATCTTGGAGATGATTATGCTGATGCCGGCTGTACCGCCAGACTTGACGAACCATTCTTCCTCGTAGCATGCATGGACAAATGTCTCAGCCAATCGAGAAAAGAAGGGTAATTGCTCAGCCTTCTCTTCTGACCCGAAGATCGTGGTGGCGATACTCTTGCATGATCGCATTGCACGTTCCGCGACCTCTCTGACGAGACCATGGTCAGACGCGAGAGAGTCAGAGATGACATCTGCAAGAACGCCGGTCTCGACGTAGACAGGTCCATCTCCATCCTTCGAGTCGAAGGGACGTTTCTTGTGCTTCTCTTGGCCAAGAGCAGTGCCGAGCTCGATGATCATGAAATGCCTGTATACGTTCTGCAAGAATGCCTCGGCTTCTTCCTGCAAAATCGGTACTGACGCAGCCACCATGCAAGCTTTGAGCAACTTCTGAAGGGTCTTTTGTTGCTCGTCGCGCTTAGTGACCGATTTCTCTCGTTCTGATATGGCGAACAGATCGGTGCCGGCGTCGTACTTCTTGTCACAAGTGTCGTCTGCCTGAAGTCTCACCAGCCTTGCGAGGTTTTCAGGTAGATCATCACTACCAATGAGCAGCTTGACATGTGAGGTAACGAGCTTGAATGCCTGCTTCTTATGGTGTTCGTCTGATGCCTTGCCTGATCCTTGTTTGGGGGTTTCGCGGAGCTTGTCTACGGCAACGTCGATTCCGAGACGAGCAGGCAAAGCACGCGGACGTCCAGCGCCGATAAGTCTGACATCGAAGCTGGGCTCATCATCTGAGTATGTCTTGTAAGGCAGCTCGGGCGGAGCGCTCATGAACTTTCGGTTGCGTCCACCAAGCTTGCCCAAGATCCGCATGGTAGAGTGTGCGTGGAAGTGGCTATAAGGGCTTGGCTTGAGGTGGTCCCACAGAGCAGACATCAGCTCGTCGATTACAGGCGCCATGATGGGGTCCAGGTAGTCTGCAGTGAGGTTATCGATGCACAGCTCCAACGTCCGCAGGCCCTGTGCGATCAGTTCGCTGCCAGCTCTCAGAGCAACGACCAGTGGACGCATCAGGTAGCTCAGGTGAGGAAGCAGATGACTGAGCCGGGCAGGTACGGTTAGAGAAAGCTCCACGAAGAGGTCACGTTGCTCTGGTTTCTGTGCCGAGATGAGCAAGTTGTTGAGAACCTCGAGCAACATCTCAAGCAGAGGCAAGATCTCCTTGTACAGATGCTCAAATCTACCTCCTCCGATGCTACGGAACAGTGATCTCAGCAGTAAGAAATAGTTTGTTGGCTCATCAGCAGTGACAGACAGCTCAATCGATTTCGTGATAAGCTTTGTCACATGAGGCAACAAGACCTGCTCGTTCTGGGGCGCAAAGAGTGTCACCGCCATGAAGCTCAACTTGAAAAGTCGGAGCAGGATCGAAGACTTGAGTGTGTCCCGCGTGCCCACCTCATCAATCTTGTTCATCAAGAATTGTAGCAGCATGCCCGCGAAAGCGGGACTCGTCGCCTCACTGGCGAGAAGGAACTGCGGAATGTGTAGCAGACCTGTGTGCTCGAAGCTCTGTTCGTACATGAATGGAATCTCTGATTGGAAGACCTCATGGAAGGTTGCAGGGTCCAGGTGATGGAAGATGGTGGCAAAGGTCTCGAGCAAGTCCTTCTCTTCCTTGCCACTCGACGCCATGTGCATACTCGATAGTGTTTCGGGGGAGCCGTCCGCTTCAGGCTTCTCCAAGTTGTAGTACTTGAAGACCTGAGTACCCTCGCGGAACAGCTTGATCAGAACATTGACCTCCTCTGCACTGAAGCCATAGGAAAGATCGGGCCAGTTGACCGGCACGTTGTTCTGGTCCATTTCTTCCTTGACTTTGGGTGAGTTTGAATTCCGAAGCTGGAAGAAGAACGTCTTAAGTCCATGTAGCAGGTTCTTGAAGAGGAACTTGTTCTCGGTCACAGGATCATGTGCTCGATCGCGTGGGTTGACCGTTTTGATAGGCGTTGCTGAGAATATGTCGATCTCGTCCCAGTCAGGAGGTGAGTCCTTGTCCGCCAAGTAATTTTCGGCCACAGCATCGATGCCGACATTAGGTTGGTTCTGTTTGGACAGCTTGACCGCGTTGGGGTATTGGCGATTCATAGCTGCAAACTTGTCGGCAATACCATTGAGCACTAGCATCATGTAGTGCCTGGCATCGTTCTTGTCCTTAATCTTCGACATGCACTCGGCCATGTTCAGCAAGAGCTTCGCACTCATAGTTTGGTAGCTCGTGCCGGGGAAGTCATCGTGCAGGTTCCGTACGTAGACCACAACGGTTGCTCTGATTTGGTCGGGGTCCAGTTGGTCACGGACGTGATGGATCAGATCAGCGAGCATGGTATATGCTAATGGTCTGAGCGTCTCATATGATGTGAGTCCATCTCCAACAAGTGTTCGCTCATCCAGCAGCTCGATGATCTTTGGCAAGAAGATGTGACGGAAGTTGAAGTTGATGATGTGTCTGATGGCAACCAGAAGCTCCTTTCGTGTGGCAGATCGTTCACGGGGACAGTCTTGCAGCAGACGGACGACAATACTGGGAAGCTCCACCAGGAAGTCCGTGAGTTTGTTCTGGTGCGCTCTGAGCAGATAGGCCAAGAAACTCATCGTCTTGACTTGAGAAGTGACAAGCTCGCCGAATGCGGCACGGTTCTTGATCTCCTTTGCAACTCCTGTGAAGATAGTGCCGTTCGCTCGAGCTTCTTCGTGTGCAGCCTTCTGAGGACCCGCCTCGAGCTGGAGGGCTGCCTTGATCCGAGGAGTGAACTTGGCAACGTTGTCAGGAGCGAGTTGACGGTGTGCTTGGAAAATTGACACAACGATAATCGGGCACTCCGCAACGACCTTGAACGATTGCATGCCCTTGACTAGCTGTCGGGTCGTTTGTTGCTCGGCTCCTGGGTCGGTTCCAATAGCAGCAGCTGTCGATGCGACGGGTGATCCGGGACGTGGCGAGTTGGCATATGTAGACTCAAGAGCGGATCCATCCTTTGCTTGGGCGGAATCGAATGTGTCGTGAACGGTTTGCTGCATGCTGTCGAAAAGCTCGAGAATGAGATCGAGGAATGGTTGCGCGCGACTGCTTAGTGCTCTGATGTGGAATCGCTCAAAGTCCATGATGATCTTGAGACAAAGTACAGCATTGTCCTCGTTCTCAGTCCTGACCAGTTCCAAGCACTTGTCCACGATAGCAACGCAGTGAGGTTCAGTCGCTTCGGCTGAGTTCATAGGCAGCCGATGTAGAATCTCAAGGACGCAGTTCCGTATCTTTTGTTCCGGAGAAGTACTGATGAAGACGGGTGGTGCACTGAGTATGTTCAACCATATGGGAACGAACTTTTGAAGGAACAGGGCATAAGTCGAGCCTTGACACCAGCTTTCGAGACCATCGCGCAGGCCAGTGAGGGTTTCGATTTTGGTTTTGGCATCTGTTATGTAAGTGTGAGTAAGTGTTCCCTAACCAATTGACTAAACAGCAATGTATACCGGACGAAGCATCTTGAAGGCGCGCCTCGAGGGCATCCAAATTGCGGTTGTCTGCCATGGCGCGCTGGCGAGGATCGAGTTGCGCCGGAGAAGATGGTGTAGGATGCGCTATCGCATTACGGTGCTAATTTAAAACACTGGTAGTCGTGGTCGAGAGAGAAGAAAGGCTGTCGCCAATTGCGTTATATGTGGCGAGTTGCGGGAGTGGTGGTGAGTGATCGTTCGCTGTCGCGAGACCACAGTGCAATCGCTCAAAGTCCGCAGCGCGCGAGGCGGCCAGTTGAATTATTCGTAGAAAGTGAGGCGGTCGTTTGTTGGTGTGAGAGCACGGCACAATCAAGTGGTGCTGATGTGAGGGGTATGAGGGGTATCCTGGTGCGTCGCAAGGCTGAGATGAAGTGAAAGGGCGAGGCGGAAGAGTGGTGGTGGTGCTGCTGGTGGTGCTGCACTTTGGGACTGGATGCCTCAAGCGACGCGCAAAGCGAACAGCCTCTCTAGAAAGACCAGCCGACGCGGGCATCGTGGAAAGTTGGAGCCGGGAACCAGTGGAACGGCCCACGCCTAGATCGTCCGGGGCCGAGACAAGATATTAGATAAGTGATCTGCGAACCGTTGCCTCACTTCTGTAATTCTTGTCCATGAATCTGTATACGACACATAACCCATTTTTCTCATTACGCTTGACAACAATCTACCCTTTCCTGATGCACGAGGCTTTGCAATCATCGTTCAGATCATCTCGTTGGCAGTGGTACCACTATTACGCAACACGACAGATTAAGTAACCATCGTCCAAATTCGAACATCGAGGAGGAGAATCTGCGTGTATACACACTTGTGGTGTATGTCGAACAGTCTTGATCGTGCTGACCATCGAATGTACCTGACATGAGTGGTAGCCACATGGCTGGAATTACCACGTGTAAACAACAATGAAATGCTCGTGGATTATGTTTTCACACTGAATCAGTTATTACTACCTTAGTCAACTATTCGAGATGCAAGCATGCATGCTCTGGTCATTTGGTAAGGTATCCACAGCAGCAACCCGTCAAAACCGTTGATCAGTCACAACACCGATAAAATCACCAGTGAGGTTCCACGGAACAACTCAATATAGCCAAGCGTATGCAAATTTCCACCTAATCAATCAAATACACCATAGTACCTCTCTTCGATACCATACACGATTACTCGGATTCCATCGCCGAGAAAGAGCAGGGTTAGGGTTGGGGCGTCCTTCAATTGCATGTGCTTATCGACCACAAAATTGCATGTTCTCCCTATGGCTCTGGCCCAACTTGTAGCGCTGGCCATGTTGCCTTGAATACATGTAGAGCGCCTCCTTGGTCACATGCCGTGCCACTTGGTGCTCCCATACTTTCCCGTCATCGTAACTCCATCGGGCCCAAGAGCAAGTGACCGCGCCACTTGCAAGAGCAAGAGGACCAGCAGCATGACGACGATAATGCCGAGCACGATCAAAGAAGTGGTCGAAAATGTTTGGTTGAACATGCCGTGCATCGTGCTGAGAGTTGCTGGTCAAAGTGGACGTGATGGGTGACGAACTTGAGATCAACATCCCACCAGGTTAAGAAGTGCTTAGCTCACCGCATGTATTTACTGCGTCAGCAAACAATTCATGGATCATGCCAGAGAGATGATCAGTCAGATTCGCGCTTGACGCTTGTAGCCTACAAGGTTTGCTCGTACTTCCTGAAGATCTCGATTGGAGTCATCCCATGTGTGTATCTATATATATGTCTATCAGCCCGTATCTCATCACTATACATATGACCATCGCCATGCAATCAAGACGGGAAAGAAATTCAAACACAATGCACAACACATCCTTGGAAAAACCATGATAGGCCATCAGCAAAGTTTCGTTTCGACATATTTCACTTTTTCTTTCTTTCTATCATCTAGAACTGGCCCTCCTCGCTGCCGGTGACAATGACGTTGTTGATCTTGAGCACCATGCGGCAAAGCTGGGTGGCGAGCAGGAGTTGCTGGCGCTTGGAGATGAGTGGGTCGATGACGAAGTTGGCCTTCATGTCTGTGGAAAATTGTTAGTAAATAGTTTAATGTTAGGGAGGGAAGGCGCAAGTAATGCTCACCATTTGTGCCGGTCTGCATGCAGTCAACACCAAGTCTGCCAACACCCTCGCCCTTGCCTTGCCTGGCCTTGAGGTCCGCTAGGGTCTCAATGGGGCTCAGACCACTGTTCTCGGCCAGAGCCATGGGGATAGCGTCAAGAGCCTCGGAGAAGGCGCGCATGGAGTATTGCTCCAGACCCCTTGTCTCGAGTGCCTCCCTCTCGATGGCGAGAGAGCAAGCAATCTCTGCGGAACCGCCACCGTAGACGATGCGGTTGTCGGTGACCAAGTTGCGGACGACGCAGAGAGCGTCGTGCAGCGAACGCTTGGCCTCGTCGATGATCATCTTGTTGCTACCACGAACGAAGACAGTCACGGCGCGAGAGTTGGCGCACTCCTCGATCACCAGCATCTTCTCTCTTGTTGTGCCGAAGCTCATCTCACGCACGATGCCAGCAGTTCCGAGCTTCTCAGCGCTCAGGTCCTCGAAGCGAGGCACAATGCGGCCGTTGGTAGCAATGGCGATGAGCTCGATCTCGGGACCACCAACCCACCTCACAGCGGGGAGCTGGTTGGTGAGCAGGAGGTGGTTTGCCTCGTCGTCGAAGCCCCATTGGCAAATAACGACGTTTGCGCCAGTGTCCTTGATCTGCTGGATCATCTCTGTGAACTTGGTCTGCTCGTACTTCTGCAGCTCCTTGTATTCGGCGACCGAAGTGATGTCGAGCTTGTGCTTGGTCTTGGGCTTCGGGGGCTCGAATGCGCAAGTGAGAATGGCGAGTTTGGCGTCCTTGACCTCTGAGGGCATCTGGGGGTGCGAGAAGTCCTTGTCGACAATCACACCCTTGACGAGAAGAGTGTCCTCGAGTGCGCCACCGACCTTTCCGTCAACCTTGATGAGCTCAAAGTCCACGTCTTTCCTCTCGAGATCAGCGACCGACAGCACAGCATCGACGGCGATCTGTGCGAATTGGTCGTGTGCCTTGGAGACAATCTTGGATCCGAGCGAGGTCTTAGCGACCTTGAAGAGGTTCTCAGTGTTGTCGCGGCCGAAAGCGATCTCGTCGCTGATCTTGTCCAACTCCTTCACGGCAACCTCGCAAGCTGTGTCGTAACCGTCCGCAATCCTGATAGGGTGGATTCCCTTGTCTATGAGCTCTGTTGCCTGCTCGAGAAGAGCGCCCGCCAAAACCACCACACCGGTAGTACCGTCTCCGATCTCCGCATCTTGTGATTGTGACAGGCTGACGAGCAGCTGTGCGATGTTGTCCTTGATCTCCATCTGTCCGAGAATGGTCGCGCCATCGTTGGTGACTGTGATGTCGCCGTCGGGGCTAATGAGGATCTTGTCCAGGCCGCGAGGTCCAAGCGAGGTCTTGACGAGAGATGCGACAGACTTGGCGGCGAGAATGTGCTGCTTCACCGCCTCGTTTCCGTGTACTCGCGACTTCTTTCCCTGGTCTCTGACGATAATGAACGGCCTTCCGGTCTCGTCGGTCGTTATTTGAGCTGGTTGAATGGGTTGTTAGTCAGGTATGGAGGGGTTGCACGTGCTCGTTGATTCGTACCATTGCTCATGTCGAGGTCTGCGATTCATTGTCAGTATATTGCTCACTTGAACACATGTTCACTCCGTATTCTCCTCACTCACTCAAGTTGTTCGCCATATTGACTCCCTAACAATCGACTACCAGCGGCAGTCTACTTTTGGGGTGATTTCTCTTGCTTCCTCCAAATTCGCCGGGCGTGGTTCCAGGCGAAGAAATCCGGTGCAAGCAAATTGGTATAGTGTTGTGGAGGGTGTTGTGAATAATTTGGCGGTGCTGGCTCAGACTTCCAGGGTGCCGTTCGGGCGTGTTTCGATGTTCGCCGACAGCCCAGGTGCCTTTCAATTTTCCCCTCCAAAAGGTTCCATCACTCTCGCGGTGCACAGACGGAAACTGCAGGTGCTCTCACTCCAGGGCAGCTCTCCACGTTCCACGCGCGACGCAGTGCAGCTCGTCTCAATCGCGAGATATATCTTCACCCGCCATCTTCACCACCACCAAACTGCTAAGCAGATTCACCTGCAAACCATCACACCAGCTAATCACGTGTCGCGTAAATCACGTCGACCTGATTTTAATTTCTGCGCAGTGCAATAGACACCTCACTGCCTCCACGCGCATACCATTCTTCACACACACGTAACAGCTACTCGAAAGTCGCAAACATGCCTCGTAAGTCGCGTTTCACCACAAACATTGCACGTCACCAACAAAAAGCAGCCATGATCAGCGACGACGAGTCCATGTCCGACGGCATCGATGTCCCCGAGTCAGTGCCTGCGAAAGCCACCACAACCACCAAGGCCAAGGGAAGGGCACCTGCGAAGCCCGAGTCCGAGGATGAGCAAGAGGATGGTAGCGATGACGATGAAGAGGCCGAGGACGAATTCGCGGTCGACAAGATCCTCGACCACAAGTTTGGGCCTCGCGGCGTGATTCAGTACAAGGTGAAGTGGCTAGGCTACGAGGCGGAGGACGATTTGACTTGGGAGCCTGCCGCGAACCTGTGAGTGATAGAGCTTTTCGACGATAACTGCGACGCGACTGACATATCTCTAGCGAAACTGCTGCATTGAAGGTGAAGGAGTACCACACATCTATCGGCGGCACGCCTGAGCCAGGGTCAACAAAGGGAAAGAAGAAGGGTGCCCAGAAGCGCACAGCCTCGGAAGCCCTCGAGTCACCTGCACCTAGTTCGACCAAGAAGCGTGGCGGTCGCAAGAGCCAAATCAATGGCACCGAGTCAGAGCAAGCTCCCTTCGTCCTTCCCAAGGGCAGCTGGGAGTCGGACGTGTCGCACGTTATGAGCATCGTCGAAGAGCCCGAGCCTGATGAGGCCAAGCCTGGCAAGACCAACAAGATCCTGATGGGCTTCCTGGAGTGGAAGGACGGCCGCAAGTCCAAGCACCCAATGAAGACCCTCAGGACCAAGTGTCCCCAAGCATTACTCACATACTACGAGAACCACCTGTAAGTATATTTCACTTTTTGGTCTACTTATTCTCGGTCACTGAACCATTATCCACAGGCGCTTTCAAAGTGATTGACACATCCTCAGGGTATTCGCCAAAACCGAAGATGTTCCAGCCCACCTCAAGACCGAGGAAGGAAAGTGAACGAAAGACCGATCGATCGATGCATAGCTCGGAAAAGAGCCGAATGGATCGGGTTGCTAGTTTTTGAAGATTTGCTTTTACTCATGGGGAGATGATGCGTGATGCGTTCGAAAGCAAGGCGTTCAAGCGCCGCGGCGTTACGGTAGCTGAATGGAACATGGGTGTATGTATATCAGCATTGACAGGGATTTTATTTTAAGCATTACTGCTGTGACGAGAATTATGTGCTGGAAAACAGTGACTCGACTTGTGACAATTCATCCTTTCGCTATGTACCTTACAACTCTTGCTCATGGGATCGCCGTATGTAGACTCATGCTCAGGAACCATTAAAGTTGTTCTGTCAGCTGAGGCAAAGATGCTCAAGGATCGATGATTCATATTGATCATGAGGACAGCAACAATATAGCGAAGGATTATGTGGTTACACTCGACCAAGCATTTATGCATGCCAATGTGCAGATGTCGTATATGCAGTATCACTCCATGCAGTCATACCTCCGGAGATAGCAGCGATGATGAGTCTACAGTATACCGCACGAAACATTGTTCCCCCGCGTCTCCAGAAATTTGCCGCCATTGAAATTCGAAAGACTCACATGTCTGCCCCTCACCGAGCAGGACTATAAAGTTGATCGCCGTTGTCGCAAGTCGTTTTCTTGCCACAACCACTAAATCATACCACACCATGTCTGCCCAAGGAGTAGTCGACGCCGTCAAGGACGGTGTCCAGCAAGTCGCCGACAAGCTGCAAAGCGCCACTGTCTCGGACAGCACCGCCGCCCCCACCACCACCGACGAGGCCAAGCCCAACGAGACCAAGCCTCAGACTCTCCTCGACGAGGTCACTGGCGAATATGTCAGCAAGAGCGAGCTGAAGAAAAGGCAGAAGCAGAGGCAGAAGGACATCCAGAAGGCCGAGAGGGAGTCCACCAGACAGGCTCCTCCTGCGAAGAAGAAGAACGCTGCTGAGGATGAGGCTCAATTGAACCCCAACGTGAGTGGATTGCACAAGCAGGAATACTTTCAGTAAGAGGAATGCGCTGCTAACATAGCCTTAGCAATACTTCGAGATCCGCAGCCGAAGAATTAAGCAGCTCAAGGACACCAAGCAGCCTTTCTCGCCCTACCCTCACAAGTTCCAAGTCACCTACGACCTGCGCAACCTCGAGAAGGAGTATGGCAACCTCAAGAAGGGCGAGGAGATCAAGGACAAGCAGATTGCCGTTGCTTGCCGTGTCTACAACATCCGTACCTCTGGTGAGAACCTCCGCTTCTACGAGGTCTCCGTCGACGGCGCCGACTGCCAGATCATGGCCACCAACCTCAACAACACCTCCGAGACTCCTTTCACAGTGCAGCACGACGACATCAGGCGTGGCGACATCATTGGTGTTAAGGGCTACCCTGGCAAGACCAACCCCAGCCGTGAGAGCAACCCCGGTGAGCTCTCCATCTTCGCCCAGGAGACCATTCTCCTCGCACCCTGCCTGCACCAGATTCCCTCCGAGCACTACGGCTTCAAGGACAAGGAGGAGAGGCACAGGAACCGTCACCTTGACCTGATCATGAACAAGCGCACAAGGGACACCTTCATCAAGCGCTCGATGATCGTCAGGTACATCCGCAACTACTTCGACAACAACGGCTTCTACGAGGTCGAGACTCCCGTCCTGATGAAGAATGCTGGTGGTGCCACCGCTAAGCCTTTCTGGACTCACCACAACGACCTCAACATGACCCTTGCTCTCCGTATCGCCACTGAGCTTCCCTTGAAGCAGCTTATCGTTGGTGGTATCAACAAGGTCTACGAGCTTGGCCGTGTCTTCCGTAACGAGGGCATCGATCTTACCCACAACCCCGAGTTCACCACTTGCGAGTACTACGAGGCGTTCGCCGATGTTTACGACGTTATGGAGCGCACTGAGGACCTTGTCGAGGGTCTCGTCAAGACCATCTGCGGCAGCCTCCAGACCAAGTTCCACACACAGACCGGTGAGGTCTACGAGGTCAACTGGGCCAAGCCCTGGAAGCGCGTTGAGATGATCCCCGCGCTCGAGGAGGCTTGCGGCGAGAAGTTCCCCCCTGGTGACACCATGCACACTGACGAATTCAACCAATTCCTCAAGCGCATGCTCAAGAAGACTGGTGTCGAGTGCACTCCTCCTCTTACCAACGCTCGTATGCTCGACACCCTCGTCGGCGAGTTCATTGAGGAGAAGTGCATCAACCCCACTTTCATCACTGGCCACCCCGAGATGATGTCTCCTCTCGCCAAGTACCACCGTGAGCACGCTGGTCTGTGTGAGCGTTTCGAGGCCTTCGTCTGCAAGAAGGAGATTGTCAACGCCTACACCGAGTTGAACGATCCCTTCGACCAGCGTCTGCGCTTCGAGGAGCAGGCCGCACAGAAGGCACAGGGTGACGATGAGGCCCAGGTCATGGACGAAGCTTTCCTTACTGCCATGGAGTACGGTCTTCCTCCCACCGGTGGTTGGGGAATGGGCATTGACCGCATGGTCATGTTCCTTACCGACAACTACAGCATCAAGGAGGCTCTTACCTTCCCCTTCATGAAGGACGACAACAACGCACCCAAGGCCAAGGCCGCTGAGGTCACAGATGTCACTCCCAAGCCTGTGGAGGGTGTCAGTAAGTGATGCGCTGTACCTGTTCGATATTGAGTCGAAACTAACATTTTACAGCCCACAAGTAGACGCATTGGACAGAGAGATATCGGAAAAACACAACGAACCTTATGGACATGACGGCTGATGCATTAGACGTGAGTGTGGAGCCTTGCACTATGATAGGACAGACTAGATCGGCGAGGGTTTACCGCTGAGACAAGGAAATCACAAATTACGTTACATCACCTTGATCATTACCCAGCTGGGGTACATGCAGTGTCTCTGAGATCATAAGGTGAATTTGCATGTGCCGTGAGTGTACCGGAGCTGATTACATGAGACTCCGCAATTGCCAGCCTCTCCGCTCAATTCTCTATCTTGGTGGCGAGGACAGACTGCTCCACCACCGACTCCCCACGAACGTCGTCTCCGGAGTTGACCGCCTCTTCCTGCTTCGCTTTCATAAACGGAAGACGACCATTCTTCTCCTGGAACCTCATCACAGCAAAGCTAATCATGACCAGCACCCAGTACAAGTTGTACGAAAGGACCGAACCATAGGTCGCCGAATTCGTCCAGCCGAACAGGGAATTGAAGATGCCCCATCCGCCGCCGCCGTTGGTTTCCGGCGAGCAGCAATTGACGTGCCACACGCTTTGGCGGATGTCGTAGGATCCTGGTCCGGAGCCTGTTTCGCTGGCGTCGCCTCCGATGGCGTGGTTCCATGCGTTGTTTTCGAAGAACCAGACCGCGCGGGAGAAGAGGCCGGCGGCTACGAGGTAGAGGAAGCAGGTGCTGATCACGAGGAAGACTTGCAGCTTTGCTGTGTTGCCACCACTAGGACTGGGTCAGCTATTGTCAATGTTTCGACCATGACACATGGAAGCTCACCGATAGATCAAATACCCAACCGCACAACCAGCCCCCAAACCACAGATAACAGCCAGCGGAAACGCCGTAGCCGGCAGACCCAAGCCAACACCGCCAATAAACACCACAGCTTCTAGCCCCTCGCGAAGCACCGTAATAAAAGGCAGCAAAAACATAGCATACTTCTCACACCACTGCTTAAACCTCGTTCCCGCACTCCCCTTAATCTTCTTATCATTCTTCTCCAGCGCCAGCGCAATCTTCACGCGCCACTTATCCTGCAGCTTCGAAACTCGCAGCAACGCCGCGCCCACCACAGAGATAATAACCGCAGCGAGCAGACCGAAAACACCTTCCCAGATGTCTTCGGTGCCGGCGAAGTGGTCTTTGCCAAAGCCGTAGAAGGCGCCGATCAAACCGCCCCCGATAATGAGGCAGATTGCGAGGCCGAGGGCGACGCCGGTCCAAATTTGTCGGACGAGGCGTTTGTAGATGAGTTGGTCGCGGTCGGGGCCGAGGGTTTGTTTGAGGAAGGCGAGGAGGACGGAGACGATGATGCTGGTTTCGAGGCATTCGCGGAAGCAGATGAAGAAGACTGGTTGGGTTTTTGGGTTAGTATGTGTCGGGAGAGTTTGTCATTTATTGGAGCGGTCGTTTACCTGGCACTGCAAATACATTTGGAGCCATGTTGTACTATTGTTTCGTCAGTCTTGCAATCAGTCTCACAAAATTGTTGTTCAGAATATCAGTTACAACAATCAATCGCAAAATCTGATAAGCTGGATCGGAGGAGCGACAAGGCGTCGCTAAATGTTCAAGCAACGGGATAAGCTTCTCGAGGGTGGGGCTATCACGAGCCATTGAGAGCTTCATCAGCGAGCTGCAGGTCTGGCCGTGGTCTAGCGGGCGCCATCGCTCGGCTAATCAGATCCAAAAGTGTGAAGGCAAGGCGAGCAGTGGTCTGATGTTCTTCTTTCCTTCGCAGATCAGTGTCATCTGATAAGCCGAGGACGTGAAGGTTTAATCTCTGTTCGTACTGCACGGGTTCGAGGTTGAGGGTTTCTGCGGGATTTTGCTGTGCTCTCAATGGAAAACTCCGGAGCACATCTCCAACTCCAAGTTTGGCGCGCTGCTTCGATCGCGCTGTTGAACGAGAGTGGGAGGTTTCACAGTCCAACGATGCCTCGCCGTCACGCTTCTATCCTCTCGGCCATACTTCTGACATAGAGATGTTGGTCGCCGAGACGCCCGAACACTGATCGGCGGGAAGTCACTTGTGAGATTAAGTCGCCGCCATTGGACTTGGCTGAGGCTTCGCCTTTTCTTACCCGCCTCGGTTTGGCGCAGATAAGCTCCCATAAGCTCCCCTGCAAGAAGGCATGAACCCTAGGCGATCCCAACACACCTGGTCCTGCGGTGTCGCAGATCACGAGGACTCGACGAGAAAGTGAGGTCTGAATGGTTGTCTTATCTGACCGGCTTCTCATCTTATCAATCTTACAATTCTGCTCGATACTCACAACGACGACATCGAAAGACGATACCATTGCAGTCGCCCTTGCAGTACTGTATCTGTTTAGGCCGTAGCATCTTTAGTGTTCTGTCAGCATGGCTCGGTCACTGAAATGCTTCCTGGCGGGTCTTTCTGCCTTCGTCACTTTAACGAGCGCGGCAACCGTTACGCTTGATTGGAACATTACTTGGGTACGAGCGAACCCGGATGGAATGGCTGAGCGTCCCGTCATGGGAATCAACGGACAATGGCCACTGCCCCTACTCAATTTCACAAAAGGCGACCGAGTTGTTGCCAACGTACATAACCAAGTGAGATGAATTCCAAGTCGAAGTCTTGTTACTCATGCTAATACATCACAGCTTGGAAACCAAAGCACGAGCATCCACTTCCATGGTCTCTTTCAGAATGGCACCAATGAGATGGATGGCCCGGTTGGCGTCACACAGTGCGGCATTCCTCCAGGCTCGAGCTTTACGTACAACTTTACCATCGAGCAACCTGGAACGTACTGGTACCATAGCCACACACGCGGTCAGTACCCAGACGGACTTCGGGGCCAGTACGTGATCAACGATCCTGAGAATCCATACCGGTCGAAATACGACGAAGAAGTTGCAATCACTTTATCAGATTGGTATCATGACGAGATGCCTGGCCTGCTTGCCAGTTTCATCAGCGTTACGAATCCAACAGGAGCCGAGCCAGTGCCAAACTCAGCTCTCATGAATGACACGCAGAACTTCACATTGTCGGTGCGTCCGCATACAACGTACTATCTCCGTCTGGCAAATATTGGCGCGTTCGCGGGCCAGTACTTCTGGATCGAAGGTCATAACATGACAATTATCGAAGTCGACGGGGTGTACACAGAGCCAGCAGAGACCGACATGATCTACTTGACTGCTGCTCAGCGCTACGGCGTCCTTGTCACAACGAGGAACGATAGCTCGAGCAACTTTGCTATGGTTGGGAGCATGGACACGGCAGGTTTCCTCACGGGCAGTCAAGAGAACATCGCTAATTCATCGACAGGATTTGTTTGACACGGTGCCTGAGTCTCTAAACCCAAACGTCACTGGCTGGCTCGTTTATGATAACAAGGCAGCCAAGCCGAGCGCTGCTGTACTGGACACCTTCGTACCTTTCGACGATTATACTCTCGTACCACAAGACGGACTAGAGCTCTACTCCAATGTCGATTACTCCTTCGATCTCGACTTGAAGATGGACAACTTAGGGGATGGTGCAAACTAGTGAGTCAATTCTCGCTCCACACAGCATGCCATGATTATGCTGAGTATGATAATAGTGCCTTCTTCAACGACATCACATATGTCGCACCCAAGGTTCCGACCCTGTATTCTGTCCTCACTACCGGAGATTCTGCTTCAAATTCCGCGGTTTACGGCCGTGATACCCACACTTTCGTCCTTGAGCAAGGTCAAGTTATAGAGATTGTATTGAACAACGACGATGCCGGGAAGCATCCGTTCCATCTTCATGGACACAACTTCCAGGTTATCTGGCGATCCGAAGAAAACGCTGGACACTACGACCCGAACAATCACACTGAGTTCCCGGCCACGCCGATGCGCAGAGACACTTTCATGGCGAACCCACAAGGAAACTTCGTGGTCCGATTCCGGGCTGACAATCCGGGAGTTTGGTATGTACAAACGCCAAGCAGGAATGACAGTGCACGACTGACTTTTAGACAGGCTTTGGCACTGGTACGGAACCAAGAAAGATCAATTGGTTGTTTGAATGCTAACATCATATAGCCACCTTGACTGGCATCTGGCATCCGGCCTCGCTGTCACTCTAGTTGAAGCCCCTCTAGAGCTACAACGTACATTGGCGATCCCTGAAGATCACTACCAGGCCTGCCGCGACAGTGGCACTCCTACCCAAGGCAACGCGGCGGGTAACACCGTCGACTTCATGGATCTCAAGGGCGAGAACAAGAGCCCGGCGCCACTGCCAAGTGGCTTCACCGCCAGAGGAATCGTTGCTTTGGTGTTCAGCTGCCTCAGCGCTTTCCTAGGGATGGGCGTCATTACGTGGTGAGTTATACACTGGCAAGATCGGTTTGCTAGTAACAGACACTGACTATCACATTCAGGTATGGCATGGCTCCTGTAGGAGTGAAGACGGCTGGTACTACGAGGTAGTGGCCAATGGTCTCGTGCCAAGGTGGAGACTCGGTGTTCGCATTTGAGTCGGTCAGATGCTGCGGTTTGGAGGATGGCTGATCTGCATGCCAGACGAACATTTGGTATTACTTCAAGTGCAGGATTCTAATACCTCTCTGAGCAATTACTGCAAACAGGCTTTGGTGACATCGGATAGTCAGAAAGTAAGTGCGGCTGATGTGACACGAAGGAGACCGCGTCACTTTCAGGCTTTCAGCTTCAGAATTCGAACGCGTCGGAATGTGTTATAAACTGATCTGACAACAAGTCGAAGGATTTGTTTCAGCGTTGAGCACACTGCGCCTTTTTGGGTGGCCTAACGAAGCTATCATTGCATCGAGTCTGGTAGCGAATCTTCGTTGCTGGCTTTCGGTCTCAGCTCGGAACCATCGTGTCTGTATCCCGAAATTGAACGATGCTGTAGTCTGGAAACGAGATCGATCTATACAGAAACCATCGTTTGTTGATCAATGTAACCTACAAAGAGTGTCTGCCAGCTCTGTGTCACCTTGGTGCCCTCTTGTTTCAGCTCTTATGTAATTGCAATCATGGATGTACAGGCATGAATCACTATACACCGCCCGGGCATTGAACGCCTATGGAGAGATTTCGAGGCGCAGCGCGCACATTATACTGCTGCGACATTCCCAGACCACCCAAGACGCCACCTGAAGTGCGTGTACGACGCTCTGCAAGGTGTGAAAGGCGGTAACCTCCTGTAACACAGAATTTAGGAAGAGACCATCCCGTGAGAAGCTGAGCATGACACAAAGAAATCCTTCTTTGGCCGCAGTACGCTTGGCGACCAAGTCCGAATGCCGTCGAAGACATGTATAAGAGAAGTCTCTTGCTTCAACTTAGTATTCGTCTTTCCTCTATCATCCTCAACAAAATTCTCAAGACGACCCGAATCCCAAAGCAAAAGCCCTCCAAACCAATAAGCAAAATGAAGACGACCTCAATCCTCGCTGCCGTTGCCGGCATGCTTTCCTTTGGCACCCAGAGCGTTCAAGCCAAGTGCTTCGGAGATGGCGCAACCTGGCCCAACAGAGAGGTGAGGAAACCCAAGTGTGGAGCCTGGAACGGCGTCTGGAATACTTGCTAAAGCTTCCATTTCGATCCATAGGAAGCTCGCAGCTTCGTCTACGATGCCTGCCACAGTAACGGCGGCATGTTCACGGGCAACTACGCCCCGCTCCAGTTGAAAGCCATGTGCCCCAGGTCCGGCAACATGGGCGTCGAGTTCGTAGTCCAGAACCAGAACAGGGATACTGGATTCGACCTTGGGGACGACGATTGCTCTGAACGTCTGAACGACGAGATCTTCGGGTGTGCCCACGGCGGCGAATCTGTCATTGCTGGATGGTACTTCCGGTAAGTGAAACCGGTTTGTGGGCACTTGGGAGGGAAGCTTGCTGACACACCAATAGCGCAAGACCTGGTGGCTGCTAGGCGCCTCGTCAATCCATGGAGACGTAGTTCATGGTATATGTGAGGTGGTAGATGGGCGAATTGAGGTGTTCACGAAATTGTGCTGAGCTACGCTGGCCTGAGAGACTATGCGCTGGCAAGGTGGATGGTGCGATGAGAGTGATCAGTCCCACGTAGACATTGTCAGTCATTACCAATAGCTTGCTTAGCACCTTCAGTAGTACTTTTGTTGATTCCACCTTCAGTTCTCTTGTGAACGTCTCGTAAGCCAATGGGCGGCTGCTGTCGACGACCACGTTGCTGTCTGTGAAGCTCGCGCTCCAGCGCTGCAGACAATCGATCCAAGATCCACTCCGCTTCCGATTTGCTGCTCATAAGTGGCGAATCTCTTGAAAGCCACGACCAGCTGCGTAAGAAATCTTCGGTGTGAGAGTGGTGTGTCTTGTGATGGTGGTGTCGGTTGGTTCGCAAGTGGTCAGTCGTGTCTTTTCCAGAGTGAAGAGGGCTGTCATTCTTCGTAGCTCCTCCCTTCGAAGACGAATGTCCATGCTGTGCAGTGGAGTCTGCAGAAACGATCTTCACTCCAGTGCCATAGTGCTCATTGGCAGATTGGGCGTTGCGAGTCTTATCGTTATCAGGCGAGCTCGATGGGCTCCGATCACTCCTCGATGTAGTCACATGTACGCCAGTGTGCTTCCCCAGACAACATATCGGATTCTCCTCATTTCCGATCAACTTCAAGAAATACTCCCAGTCCTCCCAGCTATATCTCTTCGGCGGCGACGCGTTGAGGTCACACTGGACAGCGCGACACTCGCGGGCCAGCACATAGTGGTAGAATTGAAGGTCGTCGCCCAAGCTGTCGCCATCCATGGCCCTGGCATCTCGCGTGACATGAGTAGAAAGTCTGTCTGCTAGCCGGTCTCGCATCAGGCCATCAAAAGTGGCTGGTTTCTCCCCACTTTGCGGGTGGCGAGGAATATCGCCGAACAGTCCAGGCATCGTAATGTCTGACGCGGTGTTTTGTGCCCAGCCCAAGACGCGTTTCACCATTGTGGTGAAGCCAGCTCGGAAACCTTGCTCGCCGGGCAGAACAGTAACGGCGGCGATCGAGACCGTAATGTCGGAGAACGCTTTGACGATTGTATCGCCCATATTGGAGATCAGGATTGTCAGTGATGGCACAGCGAGTTGTGACCAGATGACGAAAAATGCCTTGCCGCTGTTGGATTGTGGGTGAAAGTCGCCGTAGCCGATAGTAAGCAGTGATGTGTATGAGAAGTATAGCGATTCTAGATAGCTCCATTGTTGTGTATATTCTGTCTGTTGGAAGACGGCCGCGCCCACGAACCAGAGCAGGAGTGCGAATGCACCTGATGTCAACAGCCCGAACCATCGTCTTTCTCGCTCGCCAGCAGCTTGGACTCTGCGCATGGCGGTGAATTCTTCTCTCCTCCTTTGTGCCTGCGAAAGCGAAGGGTCAGTGTTAAAGTCGGCCTTTGCGAACGGCGATATTCTGATTGTCTGCTTGCGCTCGTCTACATTGCGAGTAGCCTTTGAGCGTTTCTTCTCTACGATTCTAAGGCTCAACTTTTCCTTGCCGCGATCTAGAACAAGTGATCGAATACTGCCGACTACCAGACCGATCATCAGAATACCACCAATAGCAAATGGGAAAAGAAGCCCTTTGCCGAGTGAGGTTGATGGTGAGTACTCGCCTAGACCGACAGTCAGTAGCGTCACGTCGGCCCAGTAAACCGCGTTCAGATACTCCCAGCCCTCGATATGGCTGTAGACCAAAGCCCCAAGTAGCAAGTAAGCCACGAATGACATTGTTTGTAACATCAGTGTTCGTTGTGGTCCTGTTAGCGCGAAACGCTTGCGGTAGTGGCCTGTGTGGGCGCCATAGACAGTCAAGAACATCAAACCACCGATGATGATGTATATCGATGCGGCGAAGATGCCATAGTAAAATGCACCTGTCAGCGAATGCCGGTCACGTGGTATTGCTTCTGGTCTCGTGATGGCATAATTTGGAGTGCTGCCCAGCACGGCAAGATCCACGATCAGCAATATGCCTGCCAGCAGGAACCCAGTAATCGTTATCGGCTGGGCTACGGAGAAGCGAACACGCTGTGCCATGTTGAGAAGCAGCGACGCATTGCCGACCAAGGCGCATACAAGCGACGCGACGTTGAGTCCGATCAAGAATGGTGGGTCTGGTAGGGTCAGACCAGCTTGCTCGCTCGTCGACTGAGTGCCCCCAGGTGGTATATATTGTCGCCAGTGGTAGACCAGAGCACATATGTTGAACATGCTTGCTAGGGGTCCAAATGTACCTGCTAGAAGAGGACATGCCGTCGACGCGAACCACCAACGACTGGGCTGCCTCGCAGCCACAGCGTCTCTCGTATCACCACGCTCTTTCTGGGCGCCATCGTCGTCGTCTTCGACATTTTCGGCGCTCTGTTTGATGCGATCCTCGACGCCGGGGTCGATGGTGCTCATAATGGAAGAGAGTGGAGTAGAGGTAACATTAGTGTAGAGGCTCAGGCTGGTCGGAGGATGCGGGCGCGACCAGATTGACGCACCGATGATGTAGGACGCCACGCGCGTGTGTAGGAGTTCTCATAAACTTTGGGACTCGGGGCTATTTTCCGGCACCAGTCCGAGGTGTTGTTTGACGCCTTGTAAACTGAACATCTACAATATTACACCACAGTCTCAATTATGACAACGCGTTCACGCTCTGAAAGGGCCAAATTGGCATATACTCTCAAGAGCCCCCAAAGAAAGGAGTTCTTCAGAGTATGGGATGCAAGGCCTCAAGGTCAGAGTATGAGGGAGTTTTGCGCTATTCACAAGCAAGAACAGTGGTGCCCTTCACACAGCCATGGCTATAGGTGGTTGAAGGAGCGTGAAAAGATCATTAGAGAAGGCTTGGGAAGTCCTACACGCAGATTGCCACCGCAAAAGCCTCAAGGGCGTCCTAAAAAGGACACCAGCCGTACCCTTGAGGCAATGACCGAAAGACCACGCTCCCAGACAGTCAAACAACACGTTGCACAATCAGGAGTCTCTGCAGCTACCCTCTATCGCCATTTGAAGGCACAACGGCAAACCCAGGGCGAGCAAACAGCACCTGTCCTGCCACCACACACAGTACAATCCGCTGGCGATGTCAGTGCAGGGCGGCAAGATCGGTCCTCGGGACCTTCTGCCTGCCTAACGACAACCCAGATCGTTACTGACCACGCATCAAGCATCGCTGACCGAGACATGTTGAGCGTGCCTTCGAATCAGGACACATCGGAGGCGGCCTCCGGCCCCGGTGGCTCTCATCGACGACAGGCAGCCAAAAGGAGGGAAAACACGTCAGTTGCGTGCAGTACGTGTCGACATCGCAAGACAAAGGTGAGTGCTTATTGAAGAGCTCAGACAGGTGTTTTGCAATACGCTCACACGACTGACTACTTCAAAGTGCGATGGCGGACGCCCTGCATGTAAAGGCTGCAGCACGCGAAAATTGGACTGCCACTACGACCATGAACCCGGTGAAGGGCGGTTGCAAGTGTTGAAGCGCAAGTTCGACGCCTTGGAGGCCCAGAGTGCCAGCGCATTTGAACTGCTCGAGAACCTGCGCACGGCACCGTACGGAGATGCGATGCAGCTTTTCACACAACTTAGGTCGCAGACCGTGCCATTTACACCGCAGACATCTCGTACATTCCAAGGGGTAGCGACCACGACGATAACGCAAGATCCAGGGCCACCACGCTCTTCAAGCGGCATCGAAGCGCAGCATATGCCAGAACAAGTAGATGCGCCTGCCGAAGGCAATGACGCGACCACAGTCTATCCAAATCCATATGGAATTACGGAGGGATCTCCATGGACCATGGCCATCGATCCGTATGCATATTAACCATATATCATCAACGTCCCTCCACGGCAGATCATTCGGTTGATCAACCAACTCGCAAGTTTTCTAGCCACGTGGCACAGCGTGGACACTCACCAGGAGAATGAAAAGCGGGAATAGTGCTCGAACAAGTTGACGCTCGTAATTGAGATGCTAGGTGCACTCATTGTGAGTGTGATGCTGGTAAAGGTCTTTACTCATCAACAAACACGATCGGATTAGACTGAACGATCATGAATATAATGTCTAGGCCTCAAACAAGCCTTTATCCAGACTCTGACTCGGAAGCGGTGCTTCGACAAAACGAATGTCTTCCCGCACTTGCACAAAGTTCTCAGCACCGTATCTTAACAGCTCTGCAAATGTGCCCGCACCACAGTCACTCCCTTCATTCGCGGGATCGTCCCAGAGCTCGCCCAAATTCTTGTCGTGGGTCAAGTGCTTGCCATGGACAACCTTTTGCAAAGAAGACTCGCTCAACAACCTCCACACCAAGTTCTGTGCTTCATCGTACTGGGGCGATGACTGGTCAGCGTCCAGTGGAAGTTTCAAGAGGTCGAACATCTTTTGACCACACCCCTTGAACCCCAGCGTTGCTTCAGCAGCCCAGCATTCTTCAAGTACATCGAAGATGAGGACTTTGTTCTTCCAGTGTTGCTGTGGAACGAACCCGTCTCCTTCATCCTTAGTCAACAGGCAGAGTCGATACCAGCACATGACCTGACTGATATACTCCATGACGACGCGAGGCTCGACCGCAAAGTCCCAGTGAAACTTCGCGGCTCTGCTTTCGTCGAAGTCGAGATTGGCGGCAAAGGCGAGGAGGGGAGTGTTCATGACCCCTTCGTGGTTGACGTGTCCCTCCCACAGACTGACAAATAGTTTGTGCCAGCTTTCGATGAACGGATCACCTTTACGCGCTGCGGTGAAGCTGTTGGCGATGGTTGTGCCGTACATCCAGGGTACGCTGACCTGGAAGGGTGAAGAAGGATCTGCGAGTCGGTTCCAGCATATGCGATCCATCGTACGAACTAACAAACAGCCGACATCGAGGAACACGCCACCGTGAAGGAAGAGACAAGCTCCTCGCAGGAAATCGGCGCTGTGCGGGCCTACGTATGGACCATTGAGATTGCCCTCCACGAGCGCCTTTGGAAGAAAAGAGGCTGGAACGTAGTTGAGGAAGTAGTTTGGGGAGTCTGGAACGCTATCCAGCACGCGTACAGTCCACTCCGAATCGTGCATCCGGACCCACGAGGTCACATTGCGCAGGTTCCAGGAGGGCATCGAGCGGATGCCGGAATGCCAAAACGCCCATATGTTCTTCTCAGAGACCACGGGCTGGAACTTAGAGAGCGCGTTGGTGATCTGCTCATCAGATTGTGCTGTCTTTGGTTCAGCATGGCGGAGCTTCGAGCTGAGCTCATTGGGAATCTCGAATTTGGACATTATTAACGGAAGGAATATGTAGTAAACGGGAAGCCTAGGTGCGTTGAGTAGAGTTGAGTTGAGTTGCGAGGTGGGGTAGCGGTTAGGGAGTGAACACAAGTTTATATGTGTATGTGCGCGACTTCGACAACGTGCATTATCTTTCAGCCGCATGCGAATGCGAGTTCGTCTAGAAGTGTCTTGGTGTCAGCACCAACGAACTGATGTTGGTCAACCCTTGTCTAGCCGTTTCGTGTTCCTGCTCGACGCTGCATCCTTCGTGCCACGCCAGGTCTCGCAAGCACATTCCCAATCTTCGTGAAATGGTCTGTTCACCACAACAGCGGGTACCATGAGTTGTTGGACTTTCATAGGAGGTATGTGAGGCGAAGCTGAGCAAGGTCGCCTAAGCGGGCACTGTCGGGCTCGCAAATGATCTTATGTTCTTGTCTGATATGGACTTCGGTTAGAAGCACTCAGCCGCAAAGAAACCCGTGCTGCAGACCTTCGCGCAACATCCAGAATCTTTGTTAACGTTGCATAACAAGCTGTTACGCTTGAAAAAATGTCAGGAAAGTCTTTGTACAGCTTTCCTCTATGTTATCCATACTCTGCCCTCAAAAAGACACGAGCTGCTTTTCAGTCTATTTCTTTTCCTTATTGATAAGCATACATATACACGATGCCAATCTATCATCTCATTGGTCATAACACAAGGCTCTTAGATTCCCTAGAAGACGTTTTACACAAAAACAGACTATATATTTTGCATTACAGCGAGGTTATATACAAATAATGAGGCCCTGATAGTGTAGCGGTTATCACGTACCCTTCACATCTAGCTTTGATTAGCAAGATATGAATCCTCTTACCCGGGTAAGGTCCCAAGTTCGAACCTTGGTTAGGGCTATCTCTTTTGTTTTTGTCCTGTAGTGTGAAGAATCCTTGACTTCATGCTTCCAACGTTGTAATCCAATGCGTGGCGTATGAGATGTGCGAGATGATTGATTACTTGAGGATCTAGTGGAGACATGTATCGTAGTCTGCGTCAGACGTCGTACAAGACCAACATCTCGCTACGTCTTTGCTACATCATCGATTACAGCGGGATTTCGAAATAACATCGATGCATGTCAAAATTCCCGGAGAAAAGGAACACTAACTAATAAGGGCACCGTCCGCAATAGCCACACTCGATATCACACGCAGTAAAATCTTTGAAGCTGTCGTCCTCCTCCTCGCTCATCGGATCGTCCCATGCAGGGATTCCGATCTCGTACTCATCATCTTTGTCCTCATAGCTCTCAACAGACCGATCTCCGTTTGTCAGGCTTGCCGATACGATCGCGCTGTCGACTTCGAATCCTGCATCACCATCCTGTGAGACTTGTCAGTAAGCTTCCTTTTACACGTCCACGATCTGTGGTGTGGCACCTGTGAGTCCTCACCTGACCTCCATGAGTGCGGCGCTTCTGCCATGTGTCGACCCTTGCCGTTGAAGTTGGGGCTCTGGGACAATGCGATGCGCGCGGTCGTTTCTTCCTGGACCTTGGCCCACCAAGCATTGCCGATTTTTGCCCTGTAGGTGGAGTGTAGAGCAGGCATATGAAGCACGTCTTGCACACAATACTTCTGCATCGCAGGAGTCAAAGGACGTTCGTCAAACACGGCGAAGCTGCCACCACGAGCAGGGTCGAAGAGGCGATGCCCTTCGTCTTTGACTGCCCTCCACTCTCGCTTGTCAGTCAAGCTGATGGGCGCATCTCTCTCGATGCACTTGGCCAGACCGTTCAGTAGTCGCTTTGAAGAGGCCCTGGAAGCAACTTCCATAAGTTGTACGTCTTCGATCCCGGCAACATGGACGCCGAACAAGCTGAAGAGAGCGTCGGAGTCGTTGCGAATGTCGAAGAAGACTTTAATGGTGTCTTTGGATTCCAGTATCTGTTGGATCGACTTGCCGTTGGATTCCGAGGTTGTGAAAGCCGCGGCTTCAAGAGTCTTCACATCGATCAAGTGGACGGTGTGTCGTGGCTCGACAAGGATTGTGATCAGGGAGAGTGTGCCGTTGCGAGACAGGTCATTGCCTTCGAGGTCCACATAAAGGCTCGGCTGACCCTTGGTATTCTCTGGCAAGTCGGCGATGAACGCTTGCAGCATCGGAGCTGTGTCGATCATTTCGACGTCCATGATTGATCAATGGTTTGGATGGTTCGTTATGAGGCTTGATGATATGAAGCTTGAGTGAGTAGAGATCGAGCAGAGTTCTTATATGCCATTCTTTCTGTGTTTGACGGCTGCATCTTTGTTAAGCAAACTGGCCCTGTCTTGCGTGGCAAACATTCTGCACTGAACAAGGAAGCTATCATGTGAGGTGCTTTACTCTGATTTGAGGCCTACCAATACTCCTCGTTGATGGGACGTGCGATACATGCGCGAGGCGCTTTGATGTGTAACATTCCAGCGATAATGGCGAGCCTCGCGGGAAGAAATTGAGGCCTACCAATACTTGCTTGCCAGATCGGGAAGCTAAGCTCTGATGCCAGAATGGCGGTCTGCATGTGGCTAAGCGGCTTGCAGCTCTCAAATTGAGGCCTACCATAATTCGCCATGGCCAATCAATACTCCGCATGTGCAGAAGCTTGGGATGTGCAACTGTAATATATTCACATCGGATCTTGAAGCCTCGTTCTCTTCTTTCTTCCTTTCTTTGCGGACTGCTCCGCGGAGCAAAACAGTGTCCACTCTTTTCTATTGCTGTTTGCTCTTTGTGCTGGCCTACGACATTTCGACTTTTGCTTGTGTCTGCTCTCCTAGATCGATCATTAGCACCAGTTTACATCTCTCAGGCCGACCCAGATCCCGGATCAGAACTTCGTGAGCTCTTCCAAGGCCGAACGACAGGTCAATTACACTACACTATCATCATCGTCATCGTCTTCGAACCCAAAATTCGACCATGTTGATCCTTCGTGGCTCTGCTCTGGAATTGATGGGCCACTGTCACCGTATGAGTGGCAATTACAAACTGATACAACTGCTGCTGGACAGCAAGACACAACACTTGTCGAAGATCAGCCTCAAGCTGTTCATGACCAACGCCAAACTTCGCACAACAGCCGATCCTTACTACACACCACACCAGACGGGCAACCTGGCAGTAGAGATGTGCCACCACCACAAAGTCGCACCACGGACGGCGTGTACAGATGCTCGGAGTGTCATCTTGTCTTCCAAAAACGCCATCTTCTCAAGTACGTCTCCCCGTCTTCCTGTAGAGACGATCTGACACTGACTCAATACCAAGTCGACACCTCAGGGTCCATTTCCCTCCCAACGAGTGCCCACACCTCGGATGTGACAAGCGCTTCGGTCAGAGGCGAGACCTCGACCGCCACGTCATGGCAAAGCACGCCTCAGATGCATTGCAGCCGAGTGACTTGGTTTGTCCTTACTCGGGATGCAAGTATGCAGAAGGAGGAAGCAAAGTATGCAAGAGGAAGGACAATCTGGCGAGACACATTCGGACTAAGCATGAAAGAGGCACATAGATTGCGAATGCCATGCGTTGCCAGCTGTCTTGTTAGTCGTGATGTTTGTCCCAAGCACATCGATGAGATCTCATGTTTTTATAGTCGGGGTGGCAGAGTGATGAGAGTCGAGTGACTGGTCGAACATGAGGGCGGTGCCAATTGTTGTTTCCTCGATAGAAGAATGGATGGTTATACGATTCATCGCTGTTGTATGTGATACTTCCTCTCACGTGGCAGACCCTGAAACAGATAAAGTGGCGCTCGGGCCGTCTCGCGCGGGGTGTTTTGAGTGCCGCCTGGCGTCCTTCGCAACGAGACTTCGAATGTTTATTTGGGACCGAACTTGAACTCTCGCTTGCATCCCAAGCATGACACAAGCGCCCTCACGCCCACCGAACACCACCTCGCACTGACATCGCCTTCGCCATGGTCTCAGAGCGCAATCCCGCCGACACCTCTGCCGGCGCCAACAACACATCTTCACAACAGCGGCAACCACTCGCCAACATCAGTGCCAAAATGGCCTCCAACTCGCCCCAAAGCACGCCACAAAAGCCCAGAGAGAACCCGCAATTCAAACCACCCTCACAACCCGAGTTTGGCGTGGCCAGTCCTATTCGCAACCCGCTCAGGCAGGCACCAGTAGATCCGCTCGTCTCGAAACCGAAACCAAGGCCAACCGCAGATCCGTTCATCTCGAGACCGAAACCAAGACCGACCGCAGACCCATTTGTCCCACGCTCAAAACCCACAGCCCAGAGAGCGCCCGAGTCGCACTCGAATCGCTACTATGTGCCTGCAGTGCAGAGCGGACCGAATGCCATGGTGCAGCCGCCTTTCATTCCTCCAGAGCAACGCCAGTTCTACATGCCAGGCCAGGCGAGACCTCCTACAATCGCACCTGCACCGCGACCGGTGTTCTCTTCGCTTGGAAACAACACATACTTCCAGACAGCCGCTCCCAAGCCGCCGCGTAAAAACGTGGTCGACTTGACGAACAGTGACGATGACGACCAGTTTGACCCCGACGCCGCGATACGCTCAGACAGCAGAGCTTTCGGTTCAGCAGATCCTTACATGTATGTCGACTCGGGTCAAGCAAGCGAAAACATCAAAAATTTGCTTGAGGGCGCGTTCGACGACGAGGAGGACCGGTCTAAGACACGCCTACGAAGTCGTGCGAAGAAGGCGGCCAAGGCAGAGAAGAGCGAGGCAGACAAGCAAGCACAGAGTTTGGCAGACCGACTCGCGGCGTTGGAAGTCAAGGATAAGGAGGAGGAGAAAGAGAAAGAAAAGCCAAAAGCGGAAGATGAAGAGGAGGACGAGGAAGATGGCACTGTCGAGGGCTTGACTGTAAAGCTTCTACCACACCAAGTTGATGGTGTGAGTTGGATGATCGACAAGGAGGTCGGGATACGTAAGAAGAACGGTGTTCTACCTTATGGAGGCATTCTTGCGGATGATATGGGTCTCGGAAAGACTGTCCAGTCAGTGGCGCTTCTTCTTACGAACCCGAGACCTGGTCCAGACGCGAAGCCGGAACACCCCAAGCAAAAGCTGCCAAGCAAGGAAGTGGGCAAAGGAACGCTTGTGGTTGCACCACTTGCTCTGATCAAGCAGTGGGAAAGTGAGATCAAGACCAAAGTCACACGCAGCCACGCACTTAAAGTGCTCGTACACCATGGTCCAAGCCGTACCAAGTCTGCCGCAGAGCTGAAGAAGTACGATGTTGTCATTACGACTTACCAGATTCTTGCGTCTGAGCATGCTGGATCGAACATGGAGAAGCCCGGTGGACCGAGAGTAGGCTGCTTTGGCGTCCACTGGTACCGCATGATTCTTGACGAGGCTCATACAATCAAGAACCGCAATGCGAAATCAACACAAGCTTGTTGTGCGCTTGAGAGCTGGTATCGTTGGTGCTTGACTGGTACACCAATGCAGAACAATCTCGACGAACTACAAAGTTTGATCAAGTTCCTCCGCGTGAAGCCTTATTGCAATCTGCCAGAGTGGAAGACTGCAATTACCCAGCCCATGAAGAACGGCCGCGGTGGCGTCGCCATGAGACGACTACAATTCTTCCTCAAAGCGTTCATGAAGCGCCGTACCAAGGACATCTTGAAGAAGGACGGCGCTCTCAACTTTGGTGGCAAATCTGATAAAGATGGCGGTGCAAAGAAGGGTGGCATGCAAATCGTCAAGCGCGAAGTCTTCACGATGGAGTGCGAATTTGATTCAGCGGAGGCCGAGTTCTACGACAGGCTCCAGGCTCGAGCAGAGAACAGACTCAAGGACATCATGGAGAACACTGGCAAGAACGACTACATTGGCGCACTTGTTATCCTGCTTAGGCTGAGGCAAGCTTGCAACCACCCGCATCTTATCGAGATGGCCATGAACAAGGACAAGGATGCAATGAGTCTTGGCAGCAATATGCCCCAGTCTGGCTCACAGACACCCGCAAGGAACAGTAAAACTGAAACCGATGACATGGATGATCTTGCTGCCCTAATGGGTGGTGTCAGCGTGCAAAACAAGAATTGCGACGTTTGCCAGATTGAGCTTTCGAGCGCTGAGGCTAGAGATGGTGCATCTCGCTGCAATGAATGCAACGAAGATCTCCAGGCCTTGAAAGCTAAAGGAAAGAAGACTAGGAAGTCTACGAAGAAATCTACCAAGGCAGCGAAGTCGACAAAGAAAGAGGTCAAGTCGGAATCCCAAAGACCTGCGCGCAGCATGCGCAACCGTCGCGTCCTTTTGGACAGCGATGACGAGGACGAAGGTGAATGGATCGGTGAAGGCACAGAACAACACATAGATCTGGGCAAGGCTGGCGGCACAGACGACGAGGACGCCGAAGGCGGTGGTGACACGTTAGGTTCAATCGACTCGGTGACAGATGACGAACAAAGTCAGTCTGGTTCTGAGGAAGACCAAGAGGACGAGAGTGATGACGACACGCTCCCAATCATCTCCGGTCTGGCGCCATCACACAAGGCATCCCACAAGCCTTCCACCAAGATTCGCCATCTTCTGCGCATCTTGCACAAGGAGACACCGGAGCACAAGACGATTGTCTTCTCGCAATTCACAAGCATGTTGGATCTGATCGAACCACATCTCAAGCACGCTTCCATTGAGTACGTTCGCTACGATGGTAGCATGCGCCCTGATGCGCGTGAGGCATCGCTCAACTCCCTCAAAACAAACCCGAAAACTCGTGTCCTGCTCTGCTCCCTGAAATGCGGTAGTCTCGGTCTCAACTTGACAGCGGCCAGTCGAGTGGTGATCGTTGAGCCATTCTGGAATCCTTTCGTGGAGGAGCAGGCCATTGATCGTGTCCACCGACTCAACCAGCCAGTTGACGTCAAAGTCTTCCGTCTGACAGTCCGCAACACTGTCGAGGAGAAGATTTTGGCTCTACAAGAAAAGAAGCGCCAGCTAGCAGCTGCAGCGATCGAAGGTGGCAAGGCTGTCGGCAAGCTGTCCATGCAAGACATCATGCAACTTTTCCGTCGTGACGCCGAAGTGGGTGCCAACGACGAAGATGCTGCTTTCGCTGAGAAGTTTGGCGGCGATGCGAAGCTGCTTGATGGAAGTGGCAGTGGAAGCAGAGGTGAGAGCAGGCAGGGCTCGTCGACTCCACCTGAGCGGCCAGTTCAGAAGAAGGGAGTGGCGAGGAGGCCAGAACATTCGGTTTATGGAAGGCGTTGGTGATGGAATTGGATGGCAGGCGTGACGACTCTCTCTCTCTTTCCTCTCGGTTTCGTAAGTCTTTCCGCTTTGTTTTGCATGATACACAGGACTAGAATCATGAATACACTTTTCACGAACAACAGTTTCATTCGTGTTTGAATACCGATTCTTGGGATAATAACAGTTGTGTTGTTTGGAAATCGGTAAGTATCAATCTGCGGTTTCATCATCATCCGCAACTCCCAACAACGCTGGCCAAAACATCACAAGCCCGCCCGATGAGAGTCGCTTGGTGAAGCAGTGCAGTCCTACGAGGCAACAGTGTCGGCTGCCTGCGACAGTGCATGGTTGACTCCTGCAATCTGCGCGACTAGATTCACTCTGTCTGAGACATCCTGAAGAGTGACATGATTGTCAATACCGGGAGCACTCTCACTTACGCAGCTCCAGCATAGAGCTCTAATAATGAGTCCTCCACAAAACACTAATCACCCACCACCTCACAGACTCCCCAAGTAGCAATTCGCCCAGCATGTCGTCCACCGGCTTCGAAAAAGCCATCATGCTCACAACGCAAGTCCCGCTCGCCGTCACCGTCCCAGACCCCTCCCTCTCCATCGACAAAGAAGCCCGCAAAGACTCCAACGCCTACATCGAAGACCGCTTTGAAGCAGCCCTGCAGCACCGCCGCGAGTTCATCGAGCAGTTCGAGCAAGACACCGGCATGGCGCTCGACGCCACCCGCCGAGACAGTGTCGCGGAAGCCCAGCATCCTGCGTCTCTCGCCAAAGCCAACCACGGCGCCATCCAGCTCTTGCTCGAAGCCTGGTACGAACGAATCGGCATCCAGGACATGGGCTGGACGCGATATAACGAGAAGACGACGGCTCGTGCGTGTCGCACTATCAGAGAGATTCTGGAGAAGGGCGACGAGCAACTGGGGATTCCCATCGAGGCACTGGAAGACAAGGAAGTATGGGTCGCGAGACTGGACTCGCTGAAATGGTGGTTCTTCAATCTCAGCAGCGCTTTCGACTTCCTCTCAGCATACGGCATCGGGTCCCAGAAATTCGGCTCGGGGCTCGTCCGAGTGGAGATACTGAATCACGCCAAAAACGGACGTTGTGCTTCCGATAGCGACCACACCATTGCTTTGCTGGCCGCGAGAGAAGGCGACGCGAAGCTCTTCCCTGGGATCTGGCCTCCGATTCGTCCGTGCGGATGCTACGAGTACAAACTTTTCCTGAAGACCGTCGGCAACGCCAGAGGCCTCAACGTGGCTGGGGATGAGAAGTTACAAGCCCTTATCGGTGATAAGATCAAGAAGGATTGGCTGGCGGCGAACAAAGAGGCTGCGTTTGATGTCAATGAGTGGCCACGATATGCCGAGGACCAGAAACCGGCTAATGTGATGATGGGCGAGGAGCCGTTTGAGGTACGGTATTTTAAGCAGATAGACGAGGAGAAGGGGATTACTCTTCGAGTTTGTAGAGTTGAAGGGCGGTTTGGGGAGCTTTTGTGAGCGGAAGAAAATAGGCAGGTGGGACTTTCTTTCCCGGCGACGGAACACCATTCTTGAATTGATAGCACAGACAACGTCTTCTATACTGTCGATCCTACAACATTTGGGGTGTTAGCTTGTTCAACTGCTTGACACCGCACTGCTGCTGCCTGCTTATTTCAGGTCGATCCATCGGCCGTCCAGGTCATGCTTAACATGCGAATCACACGTGTGCTACCTGCTGGGGTAAGATGTGCATATCGAAATGGTGATTCGTTACTAATACTAGCTCCAGCCAACTTGCAAGCCTCCAACAAGATCATGCATTGAACGACCGACATCCGTAGCTGTGCTTCTGGTAGCCGAATATTCGGAATAGTGGACGCGTTGTTGGATGTTGTTTGTGAAGAGCCTCCTACCGCTGGACAACACTGGGTTTTCCTATGTCCGAGCAGTTCACAAAGGTATGCGACGGAGGCCAGGGGGCCATCTCTTGAAGGTGAAAGCGATGTAGTTTGGAAGCAAAGTGACTACTTGTTCAAGCGCACAAGCAATGCATAGTCTTGCAATTTGCGCGACAACTTGAACAAAGATGTTGATGTACAAGCTAAAACATACAAACCGCATTCTTTGAATTTATCCAAGAGCCTTATGCAATTTCAAGCAGTCAAGGCATCGCGATTGCTCTCGGTGATCGTATTAGAGCGTTGCAATGCTCTCTGCAACGAGCATCGGAATTATTCGCATCATTATTCCCACCTGAGCCAATGCATGCCCCTGTCATAAGCCAGCTGCTTGCATGCGATGTGCAACACGATGGCCATATGCACCGGTATCTCTTCGACGACAACACAGTCAGATATGTCAAGGTCATGACAGGGCCTCAAAACCACCACTTCCACAATCACTCATTGCCGCCCATACCTGCCGAAAATTGGAATTTGGCAACAATAGACGTCGATACCAAGACTGGCCAGCCGGCCTTCCAAAGTGCAGTCATACAACACCTCGACAGAGTCGAAAGCATATCCACAAAAAATTGGGACCCTCCCAGTATCGACCATCTCGATCTGCAGCTCTACCAAGGCAGGAATTCCAGTGGTCGCTTCGCAACCTACCGAGACTCTCCATGTGATATCTTTGGTTGTCCAATCGTCGTCAAAATCGCCCGATTCGACCATGAGATTCCAGACATCCAGCTAGAGTGCGACATTTACAAGAAGATACTAGGCAAGGGTATTGGGCCAAAGTTCCTGGCCTTTGTGACCGAAGGTGACAGAAAGATTGGATTTGTGTTGAAGAAGACCGAAGGCGCCCGACGTCCGAGACCGCGAGACTACAAGAAGTGCAAGCGTGTCTTGAACAAGCTCCACAGACTTGGGTTCCTTCATCAGGATTGCCATCATGGAAATGTGCTGGTCAAGAATGGCCGTGTGATCCTAGTAGATTTCAAATCTGCAACAGACATCAATGATGAGAATGTGGCCGATGGCAGGCGGCAAGACTTCGCAACTCTTCGGGCAGTGTGTGGCATGCCTGGCTGGACGAAGCTGGACGAAATCGAGGCAGGTGCCGGTATCTAGATTAAACCAGATATCAGCCAGCTTCCGGACTTTGTGATTATGCCTGAGATGCTTAGTCCCCAAGCGGGCCATTTCTAGAACCAGGTGATTGCAACTGTTCAGCTGTCAGCATGCTCGGATCTGTTGGCCACTGCTAGGATCTCAGTCCGCCAATTGTTTGATGGACAGATCTTAATGGACAGATCAGTCAAGCTCTGCGACATGTCTCCACCAAGGTTGATGGTTATTGAGAAGTCGTGTGTGGTAGTGCCTGGCCTGGAATGGCGTTGTAAACACAAATCGTTGTCGTTGTTGCTGTCGTTGTCGTCCGACGGAGATGGATGTCCAATGTCCATGTTCCGTTGCCGCACAACAGCCCACTTGCCCTTTCGGGCGATTCAGCTCTGGACCCCGCCGCTACGCCATCTCACATCACATCACTCCACTGCGCTCCGACAGCGCTTGCGTACAGCCCTCGCAGCTCATCCCAATTTTCTTAGCAGCGCCCAATGCAACCAGGCAACTCCCGCTCTAAATCCTCAATCGGTCTACTACTCGTCTCACTAGTCATCCTGGCCTTCAGCTTCTTGACACCCTCCACCATCCTCCCTCGCCTCCGCCTCTTCACCTCTCACTTCACTCCCACCACCACCGCCATCCGACCCCTCACCACCACCACCGCAACCATGGCCTCCTACTCGCAAGAACTCAACATCGCCCTCCTGGCTGTCCAGCGCGCCACCCTCCTCACCAAGTCCGTCTTCCACTCCCACGCCAAGGGCACCCTCAGCAAGAACGACGCCTCGCCCGTCACCATCGGCGACTTCGGCGCCCAAGCCCTCATCATCGCCGCCCTGCAGCACGCTTTCCCCAACGACGAGATCGTCGCCGAAGAAGAGGCAAAAGACCTCCGCGAGAACGAGTCCCTGCGCGACCTTGTCTGGGACCTCGTGCAGAATGCCAAACTCTCTGATGCCAATGCTGAAGAGACTCTCGGCGGCCCCGTGAAGAGCGCGGAGCAGATGATGGATATCATTGACAAGGGCGATTCCAAGGGCGGTGCCAGCGGCCGTATCTGGGCAATTGACCCCATTGACGGCACCAAGGGCTTCCTGCGCGGCGGCCAGTACGCCGTCTGCCTTGGCCTGATGGTCGACGGCGATGTCAAGGTCGGTGTGCTTGGTCTCCCTAATCTGCCCGAGTCCGACAGCGAGCCTCTCGTCGAAGGCATCGGTGCCGAGCAAACCGACGCAGCCGGCAAGGGCGTGCTGATCTCCGCCGTGCAAGGTCAGGGCGCCGTCTCTAGACCTCTAGGCAAGGGCGCCCTCGCCGAGGGCCACAGCATCCAGATGAAGCCCCTCTCAAAGGTCAGCGAGGCGACTTTCTGCGAAAGTGTCGAAGCCGGCCACAGTAGCCAGGGCGACGCCGCGGACATCGCGCGCAAGCTCGGCATTACCAAGCCCAGCGTGCGCATGGACAGCCAGGCCAAATACGGAAGCATTGCGCGCGGCGCCGGTGACTTGTACCTGCGTCTGCCGGTGAAGAAGGATTACCAGGAGAAGATCTGGGACCACGCTGCGGGTGATCTGATCGTGCGTGAGGCCGGCGGTGAGGTCACTGATACCGAGGGCAAAAGGCTTGATTTCAGCCAGGGCCGTACGCTCAAGGAGAACAAGGGCGTGATTGCTGCGCCTAAGAGCGTCCACGCTGAGGTCATTGAGGTCGTTAAGAGCGTGCTCGGAAGCAAGTAGAATTGCCTGGATCTTGGAGTAACGAAAATCTAAGAGACCAGGTTGAGGACATATAAAAAGCATCGTGTGCATATGAGACAGACAGGAAAAGATAGACAATCATGAACAGGATATCGTAAGGCCCAACGCAAAAAAGCGGGCAGAAGAATACAAACAAACAAGCACACTAAGCCTCTGGCTTCCTCCTCCTTTTTATGCGTTTGCGAATCTCCTTGCCCTGATTCCGAATCCCCACCCGATCTTCCTCCTTGACACACTGCAGCCCGCCTCCCAGCTCTTCCAGCGTCTTCGTCCTCAAAGCATGCGGTTTCTCCAGCTCGCGATCCTGCACGCTCGGAATCCAAGCCCAGCTGACCGCAGCACCCACCAGCATGAAAGCCGCAAACATGAAAATGATTTTCGCCAGCGCCATCGAATTCGGGTCCTTGATACCACCTTTATCGAAGAACAAGAACGCCAGTTGCACGAACACCGAGCCTAGTTTGCCGCAGGCAGCAGCGATACCGTAACCCGAGCAGCGATAGCGTGTGGGAAAGATCTCAGCGGGGATGATGAAGGTCAGAGTATTGGGACCGAAGGCGAAGCCGAACTGGATGAGCGCGTAGAAGATGACGAGGACCCAGTGTGCTTCTGTGTGGAAGAGGAAGTGGAAGAGGATCGCGAGGACAAGAAGCGCCAGGGCCAGAGCTGCAAAGGACCATATGAGTGCGCGGCGGCGGTCGAAACGATTGATCATGCAGATCACGGCGAGAGCGCCGAGGATGCTAGCGATGCTGGTTGTTAGGGTGGTGTTTTTGGCGTTGGCCCGCAAGACTTGACGGATCGTGCCTTCTTCGCCGAAGGGCGAATTGAGGAGCCAGGATGGGGTTGTCTGAACATTTGGCTGTCGTCGGCCAGTCCAGAGTTTGGCCATTGTGCCAGGATTGTTGAAGCCGAGGCCATACTGATATTGCGTATTAGTAAGCCGAAATAGTTGAAGATTAGATAGATGAACTTACGAAGGCGAAATCCAAGAGGAGCCATGACAACGACGTTCCGGCCAATAAACGCCAGTTTCCTTCTTTGATAAAATACGTATGCAGCTCTGCATACGAAAATTGATTGTACTCGTCGTCATCGTCGTCTTCAGGATTTGGGATCTCCCACATGTTGCTATCATTCGAACCTATCGAGGACCTGCCAAATCCATCAAAGGACGCGTCAGGCACTGACGTAACACCGGTCAATTGTGGCATAAAGCCCGGGTTGTTGTGATTTTCATGTATGCCTGCTTCGAGAGTAAGGTCGCTAAGCTCGGTGCCTTCGGATTGCATTGCAGTCTGTTGCTCGTAAACTTTTCGAGTGTCTTTCAGGGCAGTGCGAGCATCCTGCTTTACATCATAGGTGTAGCGTCCTGACTCAGGAATGGTCCAGCGGAACAGTATGGCAATCAAGGCTGGTACGGCTCCGACACCGACCACGATACGCCAGAAGATATCAATGCCGATTTTGGCGTCGTCGATCTCGTCGGGATTGGTCGTCAAAATTCCTACCTCAAGGTTGTAGTCACGCGACAGGCCTTGGAGCGCAGCCATACCCACAGCCCATGCTACAAGCTGGCCGATGGGCTGCATGATGAATACAGCAGCCATCATACGTCCTCGAGACTTTGTTGCAGACCATTCGGCGGTGATACATGCGCTGAGGGGATATTCGGCGCCTATGATGCGAGTCAGTTGTGTGAAGTGATGGGATAAGATGGAAGTTAGTATAGACCCACCAATACCAATGCCCATTACGAAGCGCCAGACCATAATCCAGCTGTGGGCTTGCATCGAAGACTTATCCTGCGAATGGTTCATCCAGCCAACGGAGCTTTGCGCAAGCCCAATGGTGCTGAAGATGACGATCATCAGCTCAACGCCATATAGACGCTGGCGGCCGTATTTGTCGGCGAGATAGCCAAAGATGATCATGCCAACGGTGGAGCCTGCGAGGGTCAAGGCATTGATGGTGATCTCGATATTAGCCTCATGTTCGGATCCCCAGTATACGAAAGCCAGACAGGGTAAAATGATGTTTGAGGCGAAGAGGTTGTAGGAATCGGTAAAGAAGCCGGTGGCAGCGACGGCCCAGACGCGCCAATTGAAGCCATGCTCGTCTATTATGGAGACGAGCTGTTTGCGCTGGCCATCGATGGTCGGGATGTGGCCAGTGTATTTGGTGGGATCGAAGGGCCAGGCGCGCTCCTGCAGATGGAGATGGGCGCGATGAGATTTGGGCGCCCTGTTGGGCGTGGCCATGGCGAGGCTGAAAACAGAAGGTGCCGTGACACACGCGTGCAGAAGATGTCTCGGTGTGTTTCGGGGTGTGCAAGCGCCTGCGAACGGCGGCGGGAGATCGTCTCCTCCTCGCTCAGACGCCAGTGCTGCATGGCATCGTAAATCTTGCAAGGGCGAAGTGGTGGCGAGAGTGGGTGCAAGAAACGGGGATTTCTCCAGGGAAAATAAGGTAGTGAGCAGGAACACACGGCACAACAGGGGTCTAGTAATGCAAGCACAGCAAGTAATAGTTCAAGGGCACCGTGATGGCTTAAGGCTGGGCGGCAACAAGGATAAAAATCACAATGAAGTATAAGGTATGTGATAAGGTAGGGCTGCCATGTGCTCGACTGCTCAGCATTAGGCAATGTCCCACGTGCTCGCATATCAAGCCCTGCTCTACAACGCCTCGTTTCGGCAATGGAGCACGTGCGTTGGCGTGTGTTCCAGAAGCCCGGGATGCAAGGCTATTAATGTTAGTATTATGTTAATCTACCCGGCGAGGACAACCGGCGACGCGAGGGCGAAAGTGGTTTGGAAGCGAGCATGACATTAGTTATGCTTGTTGCTAATAATGCCCCGCTCGAACATCCCACTTCATCCTCACCCTCCCCATTCGAAAGAGATGGGCAGGCGTTTCGTCAAGCAGCAAGAGCAACGATCGAAGCATACTCCTGTCCTGCATTAGGCACTTCTTTGACTTCCAGCCTGATACAGCCAGCTCCTTTGCTACGATCGTTTGATACGAGCACACTCATGTACATATCTATCCCTGCCCCAGGAACAGCTCGGAGAAGCACCTTCTTCCCTCCGTGACCAGGCTGTCTCGCTGCCCTAGCGTCGGCCGCCTCCAGACACTGCATGCTACTGTACTATACTACTTCATCTTCTTCCCACACACGCTCCTCGTTCGCGTGCTAGCCATGCAAGGCAGATAACGGCAGTCGAGTCGGAGCTCCCCAGTATCCACTGAAGCCACCCCGTCGCACCCGCAGCAAATTCTGCTCGCCGCAACCCGGCCACTCACATATTCCAAGGTTCCTCGCCAGGGCACGCGCGAGAGCTCAAGTGCGCCCTCTATCACCGCCTGCGATTGCGAGTCGAGCCCTTCCGCTTCTAAGCTATCCAAGCTTACGCCACGCCTCCAAAACACTCTCAGTGGCAGCTCGTTGCAGATCGCAGTATTATTACTCTCTGCACCTGCTCAGCGCAAAGAGCCACACCCGCGAGAAACCGCCGTGCCGCCGCCATCCGTCGCCCTTCTGGCCCAAACAGTCGCGACGGTCCCTGAAACCAAGCTTCAAGCGTTCGTCACTCCCAAGCATTTGCCAGTTCCTGTGCCCGCCTTGCCCACACCCCATACACGCATCTCCTTGCAGCCCTCACTGTCTCTCCATACCACCCCCATCTATCACTCCACATGTCGTCACCCATCATGCTGACCCTCAGCGAAGATCGCACTTCTGCCATTCGTCCCGTGCCTTGAACTCTATTCGCACGACTCACCGCCATCGCTGCATCTTCGGACATCAGCTTAGGCTCATCCGGTGCCTGACTATCATTTGTTCGACTGCCGACAATGACGACAGGCTTGGGGTTCAGCGTATATGAGCTATACAAGTCGGCAACTAAGTGCGCACAGGCTTATCGTGCCTTTGCCAGCGAGTACGGCAATGCTTCCTCCCAGTTTGCTGCCTTCCGCGACGAGCTCGAACGCGTGGAGCAAGCCATCAGGCTGCAAGAACCCATCAACGCCTGGACTGGTCATGAGTACTCCGGTGCTGTCGCCTTTCGCAGCGTACTTGACGAAGCTCGCCATTTCGCTGAGAAGCAGCGTCGCATAGTCGACAGGGGTGTGCAAAGCGGCGGTCATGCCAGCTTGGCCGAACTCCTCCCAAACGCCATTGCCGCCTTTGAGGGAACACTTCCCAGACTTCAGGAGCGTGTTGTTCACAACCGTGTTGGACTGCTCACCTTTGACATCACTCAATTGCTACAGAAGTCTTTCGACCTCGATTCGCATTCGACTCTTGCCCAGCTCCACAAGGCTGTCACCGCTTCCGGACTTTCTCACGAGCAGTCTGCTCAAGTTGAGCAGCTGCTCAGGAAGCTTTCCAGCATCGGTGCTGCCTATGTTCGTCTGAGCAGCGACGTGACGCAGTCTACAGCACCGCAACTTCCCAAACCGGAGTCCCTTGATAGTGAATTTGAGGGTTGTTTGGCATCCATTTGTATGTTGATCGGGTTGCCTTGCCACCACCTCGCATCGATCCCAGTCAACTGCTTTGCTGGTTCTCTCCCACACGACTGGTGGTGTAACATTGTGCACAGCACTTCACAAATTTCCAGGGCCCCCGAGACGTTGATGCCCGAACCACGGACTGAACGTAGGTGCCGTGTCAAGGTCAAGATCGACGGCACATCGTTCATTGCCCACAGTTACGTTGTCTTCAGACGATGCGTCTACTGGCGGTCCGAGCAAGGCTCTGTTTTGATGGAGCACAGGCTATCTCAGTCGACACGAAAATGCTTCCCTTACACCCTGCCTCGCATGATGAACAAGCCACTCACATTGACTTTCCTAGAAATGCAGGACATGAGTATGAAACATCCGAGCGAGCGTGTCATGGCGTGCAAGCCGCGCTACACATTCTTGACCCAAGAAGACTATCAGGGCTTCCAGACTGATATTCGCGCCCGAGAACTTGTTCATGAGTTCCATATCAGCTCAATATCCCACAAGACTTCAAAGGGTGCAGACGCACACAATGAATGCGTCAAAGTCTGGGGGCCCCCTGCCAGTAGTGTGGACCGCTCGATATCATTCCCAGCGGTCTTCGGCTCCGGTACCAAAAACTATGAGTTCCCGCTGAAATGGTTCAGCCCACTAGCCACTCCTCTGCGTACCACAACGGCCCGCCTGGAATTTACCAAGGAGCCTGGTGGCATGAGAAGCGATGCTAGTTCCATTGGTGGCGATAAACCTTCAGGACTCAGGTCGAGCCTGAAGTTCATGCGTCGTGCTGCTTCCACCTCTACGGCGAACATTGCCGCAAGCTTCCCCAGCAATGCCAGCATCAGATCCGTCAGTTCCAACATGGCCAATTCGTCATATGCGCCCCGGGAGCTTGTCGACCGACTCGGCTACATAGAGATCAAGTTTGCCAGCGCTGCAGAAATTGGCGAATTCGTTGCTGCGATTGCCGACCCCTTCGTAGCCGCGACACCAGCCAGCTGGAGTAGCGCACCATCGCTTTACGCCGCCAGTTCGCCTTCACTGGCCTCAACCACCTGGTCGACATCGCCTCTGAGCTTCCAAGGACAGAGCCAGTCGAACACATCGTCGGCTCACGGTTTGGGCCCTATGACTCCGACTGGATTGCTACAACTTCCGGACGCTGCCATGGACAAGCCCACGCCAGTCATGGAGAAGTCTGCAGATGAATTTGACTTACCTCAAGCTGGTTTCGACCAATTGATGATACAGGGCGAAGACAGCATGGACTGCAGTCTGCCCAGTCAAGCACTTACACCAAGCAGCTTGATGCGCGATCTGAGCAGAGGATCAAACCGCACTCTCTAGCTGGATATGACGGAAATATTGCGAGACTGCAACTTCCATATGGGAGAATTTGACACGAGAAGGGAGGAATCTAGCGTTTCATTGATTTTTTTTTTTTTTCTATTCACGCGATTTCTGCTTTTCTGTTCCTTGTTTCTTTTTGCCGAGATACCAAAACACCGCGTCTGCTGTACTCTAATGATACCTTTTGCGAATGCTGTAGATATTGCGCATTGATGGCTACAACCAAAATATAATTAGGAGGTAGTGGTGACGAACTGGCAGCCGCCTTACTTGAGCAACACGTGACGCTGACACATCGTGGCAAATGCTCAATCCGCAACAATCAAAACATACTCGAGCCCAAGCCGAGGTAAGTCATTACCACACTAACAATTTTTTGTAGATGTTGCTGAGCACTGTATGTTTCACAGGCAAGCACGGATTGATCAATGCCCGTGTGCCACGAAGTGATGCAAGTATCCCCAACTACTTTCCTGTACCCAACAAGAGTGAACATGTATAAAAATCTCACTGTCGCTATGCCAGCCAGGGGCAGTAAAATTTCCTTGCACGAAATGTAAACATTGACGCAAGCAGGTCAAGGTTAGCGGTCTGCATGTGGTGTCATTTCCAGAAGGCCCCACTCAGCCTGTTCGCTAGGGATGAAGAACCCTTAGAATCTTCCGGGTCCACTCCGGGAACTTTTTTCTTGTTGACGTGGGGGGAAAACGTGCGACGAAAAAGTACATATTTGGATCGCGGCATCTGAGCAGCGACTCCTTCTCCCTCCACGACTCTCTTTTCTCTTTGTTTTACTGCTTCATCCTACCGCAATCATGGATGAACAGGAATTTGTCTCGCTCCTGCAGGCGCTTCTGCAGCCCGACACCCAGAAGGTCAAGGCGGCCACCGGCCAGCTCAACAAGACCTACTACTCCTCTCCTCAGTCCCTCCCTGCCCTCATCCACATCCTCACATCCCACCAAGACGACACCCTCCGCCACCTGGCTGCCGTCGAGGCCCGCAAGCTCGTCTCCAAGCACTGGGCTGCCGTCCCCGAGGCCCAGAAGCCCGCGCTGAGGGATTCGCTCATCCAGAGCACCACCAACGAGGAGCAGCAGCTCGCCAGACACAGCAAGGCTCGCGTCGTCGCAGCTATTGCCAAGTTCGATCTTGAGGATGGACAATGGGGTGAGCTGCCCGGCATGCTCCAGCAGGCTGCCACCAGCAACGTCGCCAGGCACCGTGAGGTCGGTGTCTACATCATCTACACCCTCCTCGAGGCGTCCCCGGACACCTTCCAGGAGAACATGACCGAGATGCTCCAGCTGTTCAACAAGACCATCCAGGACCCCGAGTCCGTTGAGGTCCGCACCAACACCATGCTTGCTCTCTCCGAGCTCGTCATGGTCCTCGACACCGATGAGGACATCAAGAACCTGAAGAGCTTCCAGAACACCATTCCCAGCATGGTCAAGGTCCTCCAGCAGGCCATCGAGGAGAATGACGAGGAGCACGCCATGCAGGCCTTCGACGTCTTCAACAGGCTTCTCTCTTACGAGTCCGCCTTCCTCGCCGCCCACTTCGGCGACCTCCTTCAGTTCTTCATGCAGATCGCTGCCAACGGCGAGGCTGACGACGACGTCCGTAGCCAGGCTCTTGCTTTCCTCATGCAGTCCGTCCGCTACCGCAAGATGAAGGTTCAGAGCTTGAAGGTTGGTGAGCAGATGACCAAGCTCTGCTTGCAGCTCGCCACCGAGCTCGGTGACCTTAGCCCCGACGACGATGACATCTCCCCTGCTCGCAGCGCTCTCGGTCTCCTCGACATCATGTCCGAGTCACTGCCTCCTAGCCAGGTCGCTGTGCCTCTTCTCCAGGCTCTTGGCCCCTACGTCCAGAACTCCAACCCTGACTACAGGCGTGCTGGTATCTTGGCTCTCGGCATGTGCGTCGAGGGTGCTCCCGACTTCATCGCCACTCAGCTCAACGAGATCCTTCCTCTTGTCCTTCACCTTCTCGAGGACCAGTCTGTCCGCGTCAGGAGCGCCGCCCTCAACGGTGTCTCCCGTCTCGCAGACGACCTCGCTGAGGACATGGGCAAGGAGCACGCTCGTCTGATTCCCGCTCTCATCAAGAACTTCGACCTCGCCCTCCAGGGCATGCAGAACACTCAGCCCGAGTCTGACGAGCACGAGGAGAACGTCAACATCCTCAAGGCCAGCTGCATGGCTGTCGACTCTCTTATCGAGGGTCTCGACCAGGCTGATGCTGCTCAGTACGTCAACGAGCTTGTTCCCCGTTTCAGCACTCTCTTCGACCACGACGACCACAAGGTCCAGATGGCTGCCGCCTCCGCTGTTGGCTCCATCGCTTCCGCTTCCGAGGCTGCCTTCAAGCCTTACTTCGAGAAGACCATGCAGAGCCTTGGTCAGTACATCGGCATTAAGGATTCCGAGGACGAGCTCGAGCTCCGTAGCATGGTCGTCGACTCTCTCGGCAAGGTTGCCAGCGCCGTTGGCGGTGCCGACTTCCAGCGCTTCGTTGAGCCTCTTATGCAATCTAGTGTTGAGGGTCTTCACCTCGACAACCAGCGTCTGAAGGAGACCAGCTTCATCCTTTGGTCTACTCTCGCTCGCGTCTACGAGGAGGACTTTGCTCCTTTCCTTGAGGGCGTTGCCTCCTCTCTCATCGAGTGCATGGAGCAAGAGGAGACTGACTCTGAGGTCCAGCTTGGTGCTGAGGCTTCTGACCTTATCGGCCAGGAGGTCACCATCGCCGGCCGCAAGATCAAGGTCGCAGGTGCTGGTGGTGCCAACGAGGGCGACGACATCGATGACTCTTTCGTCGAGTCCCTCATGGACGGCGACTCTGACGACGATGACGATGACTGGGATGACCTTGGTGCCATCACTGCCGTCGCCATGGAGAAGGAGATCGCTGTTGAGGTCATTGGCGACGTTCTCACCCACACCAAGAGCAAGTTCTTGCCTTACATGCAGAAGACCATCGAGACTGTTCTTCCGCTTCTCGAGCACCCCTTCGAGGGTGTCCGCAAGTCCGCCATTGGCTCCAGCTGGCGCGCCTATGCCTGCCTCTTCGGCCTGGCTGAGGACGCCGGCATGCAGAAGTGGCAGTCTGGCCTCCCGCTCAAGGTCAAGCCCTCTGAGGACCTTGAGAAGCTTGGCAGTGTTGTCCTCACCGGCACTCTCGCCAAGTGGGAGGAGGAGATTGACAGGTACGTTTGTTCGCTTTTCTTTTTTCTATTTCCCCATGTCGCTTTTATGATGAGAGCACTATACGCTACCCAGCTCACTTATATGCTACGGCACATGCTACGAAACCTTAGAGGCTGTTTCTGATATCATGCGACTTGCACCCACTGATTAACAAATATGTTATTGGATGGAACACAAGCTAACAGCCATACAGGGGTGTTGTCACTGAGATCAACCGCAACGTTGCCGCCACTCTCAAGCTTTGCGGACCTGCCATCCTGGCTTCCAGCGGCGCCGCCGGCTCTACTCCCCTCGAGAAGATCGCCGCCCACCTCTGCCTCATCCTCCAGAAGCAGCACCCTTGCCAGACCGATGACGACGACTTCGAGGACCTCGAGGTCCCCGCCGAGGAGACCGCTGAGTACGACTGGCTCGTTATCGAGACCGCCCTTGAGGTCATCGCTGGCCTCGCTGTCGCCCTTGGCGAACAGTTCGGTGAGCTCTGGAAGATGTTCGAGTCCCTCATCCTCAAGTACGCCTCTTCCCAGGAGCGCTTCGAGCGTTCCGCTGCCGTTGGCACCATGGCCGACTGCATTGAGGCCATGAAGGGTGGCTGCACTCCTCACACCAAGCGCTTCATGACCATCTTCGCCAAGCGCCTGCAGGATGAGGACCCTGAGACCAAGTCCAATGCTGCCTTCGGCACTGGTCTCCTTTGCTCCAACAGCACCGACAAGGACATCGTCAACAACTACGGCCCCATCCTCCAGATCCTCGAGCCCGTCCTTGACGTTAACAGCGCCAAGTCTACTGACGACTCTCGCGCTCGTCTCGTCGACAACGCTGCTGGCTGCTTGGCCCGCATGATCAAGGCCCACCCCCAGGCCGTGCCCCTTCCCCAGGTCCTGCCCCGTCTCGTCGAGCTCCTTCCTCTCAGGAACGACTTCCGCGAGAACGAGCCCGTCTTCGACATGATCATCGCCATGTTCCAGGCCCAGGAGCCCACCATCCAGGGCCTCACCGGCCAGCTCATCCCCGTCCTCGAGGCCGTCATGGGCCCTCCCGAGGACCAGATCAGCGAGGAGACCCGCGCCAAGCTCGGCGAGCTCGTCCAGTACCTGCGCAAGTAGACTGGATGCAGTGATCCCAACCAAAAGAACGAATTTAATGAAATAGGGGGAGATGAACGAACGACGATTGGCCGAGCCCTTTTACAACAATTGGGTCGGCGGAGCGTGGATATTCATATGACGGAAACGGCTTTTTTGATGGCATTAGATGTTGATGATACCCACTCTTACTAGTTTAGATTTTAGCATTTTTCCTTGTTGTTTTGATGAAGAACAAAAGTATTGAATCTTTTTACTTTCAATTACGAGTGCCCTGCGACATTTGACTTTCAAGTTTTGTTTTCTTGCTCTCAGTAGAAGGTTGGTTGGATTTGTAGGTTCAGAACCATGAGGACCGTCCGCTATCGACTTCGTTCCACTGCTATGTTTAAGAAGATCCGCCTGTTGCATCGAAGACACTCTGATCGTTATGCGTCCTATCACTTGGTCGATTCTCTGCTGGAGCGATATTGGTATAGACGCTTGATTCTCTCTCGAGCGAAACGCATACCTACACACCGGCGCAATGCGCCAATTGATGTATCCTCATCGTACAGCCTATGGTAATATTCGCAGGCGTAGCCTTTGCTTTAAGTCGATTTGCCATAGAGATGATACAAAACCTTGGATTTGTTCCTTAGTTTGTAGCATGCTCGTACTATCACCGTCATATCTTAAAACAGCCGTGCTTTTCCACTGAGATGCGATCAAATTCATGCATTGCAACTGTACCACCTCCTGCAGTGGATTGCCAGGAGGGCCAGCTCATTCATCAGAAGCCCTGTACAGCAGCATGCAGAACGACGGATATCATCAAAGAAGTGGATTAGGCCAAGCAATGATGGGGCCTCCAGGACCGCAATCGCGAGATTATCCACCAATCATCAGCATTGGGCTTTCAAGACGCCATACACCGAGCCGAACATCAGGAGTACTTGAATGTCCCTTGATCGCTGATCAAAAGCCTCAGAAACAATTCGGACTTTGGACGAATACAAAACAGAAACCAAAAACCAGAAACCAAAATGGCCGCCACAAGCCTCATCGACAGCCTGAAGTCCGCTTCTCTGCTTCCCTCCAAGATCATCCCCGCGAACTTCACTCCCACTTACGACCTGGCGGTTTCGTTTCCTTCGAAGTCACCCTCAAATGGCTCCCTGGTCCGCGTTAGCGAAGTCAAAGAGACGCCCAGCGTGACCTTCTCATCATCCTCAAACTCCGCCAGCGCGCAATCTTTCACATTCCTGCTCATCGACCCCGATGCGCCGACACCAGATGACCCCAAGTTCTCATACTGGCGCCACTGGGTCGTCGTCAACGTTCCTTCTTCTGCCTCTGGCGATGGATCTGGCGATGTCAAGGACGGAGAGACTTTAACGCAGTACCTGGCCCCTGGACCGAAGGACGAAAGCGGACCGCATCGGTACTTGTTCTTGCTGTTTAAGGAGCCGCAAGGCTTCAGTATTGAGAAGAGTGATGTTGGTGGTGAGGAGTTTGTTGACAGGAGGAGCTTTGGCGCGAAGGAGTTCGTCGAGAAGCATGGGTTGGAGCTTGTGGGTGTGCAGTGGATGAGGGGTGTTGGGGATGGGTGGAATGATGGCAAGGATGAGCTTTAAACGATGCCTCTGTGTCAAGCTATAGATCGACACTTAGATCATGGAATAATTGACAATGCCTGTTATGAGAATACATCTGGACTTATGTAAAAAACAGTGTTGCGGTGCCGATACTGGGTGCTTGGGGTTAGTAGGGTTAGCCTCAAATCACTTCCATTACATCTTACAACCCCCGACAAGGTCATGGATAGACAGAACTGGCTTACATCTCGATGGCTACTACGCTGAAGACACTGAGAGAGGGAAATGTCTTTGCTGGAGGCGAAACACATCTTATTGGAGGTTAAATGTTTTCGGCAGCATTGACATCTGAGTTTTGGTCTCAATGTTGTTCACTATTATCACAGTGCACCGATGTCGTCGGCGGATTCGTGCATTTCTCCCGCGATCATGGCCCTACCCAACGACCTACGATTGCCAGCGCCTGGCTGACAGCGGCAATGACACTGCCAGTATGCTTGCGAACTGTATATGCACCGGCCGAGCTCCTGAATCCATACGCCCAAGTCTCGTTCATCACTTTGAATCGTCTGCGGGACGTGATGCGTCCAACACCCCGTCGTCCACCGCAGCGTAGTGCTCCGATGTCATTCCCTCAAGGAATCGACCGCCAGGCCTTCCCCGATCCGAGTTGCTGCAAAGTTCTGTCTCAAGGACCTTCATCTCTTCCTCGAATGCGGAACTGTCGTTCGACTTCCGTGCAGTGGATAAATCGATCAAAGTTACGCCTTTGCTCGTGACGAGGATGTTGTACTTGACCAAGTCGCCGTGCAAGATCCCGAGTTCGTGGAGCTTCGCTAAGGCTTGTCGACATGCTTCCAGATCTGCTGGAGTCGCGTGACGAGCGTCACCAGTCTCGTCCGCCACTCGTTCCATAAGGAAACCAATTACTCTGCCCTCTTCGGTGACATGGCCCAAGAACTTAGGACCGATGTTGTGACCCTCGATCCATTGGTATGCTGTGCACTCGTCCTCCATGTAACCAATCTCCCAGTCCCAGCAAGCGAACTTGGCAACTAAAGGTGTTGTGAATTGGGGGCATGTGGCGTCGTATACTCCCGGCATCAACTTTCCACCCAGCACGAGATCCAGATAGTCTATCCTTGTCGGATGCCATGCATTGGAAACGCTCGAGAACTGTTTCTGAGCAACTTCCGCAAAGTGAGGGAGACCAGTCTCGGGATCCTTGTCTATGTAGCCGTAGTTCCAGAAGCCAGGAGGAAGGAGCGGCTCGAGCAAGGTCGTGATCACGGGTGCGAAGCACATGTCGTGAGAATTGTAGTTTCCTGCGGCGATGGCGACATATTTGAAGTGTTTGTTGTTGTGCAGCAAGCGCAAATAGCTGTCTTCCTCGCCGACATCAACCTCAGCGTTGAGAAGCCGCAGTGAAGATGAGCTTGCGGCCATCGTAGCAATCAGGATCCGTGTTGTAGAATGCAAGCAATGGTATGTGGGCGACTCGGGCGTTTCTGTAGCTTTATGTTTGTTGATGGCGAAAGGGAGTGTGTGACAAGCCGAATTGGTTATTATATGGTCGCGGTGCGCTAATCGAGGCACGTTGTACGACGACCAATCAATCACAGCAACAAACGCGCGCACCTAGCCAGTCACTGCATGAGTAACGCTCGGGCAGACATGTACATGTGAGACCAACCAAGTTTGTTATGTTGCAAAACGCTAGAGTATTGAATGATGCAGGTTCTCTCGATCGGGTACAAGTTGATGAGGACAGCACTGAGAGACCGAGAGCATAACTCACCACAAAGAGAGCAACAAGATACTAGGGAGACGCTCAGCCGCTGCATCCAACACATATTCTTACAGCCGAAAGCTCTAGAGGTATGCGAAGTTCCACCGCGAACCATCCTACGGACCACTAACATGCCGCAGATCTCGATTCTCCAAGCATACATTTCATTCCTCAACAACTCGACTCTTTTCCAGACAGCATGTGTTCACAAGAATGGCGCCCATACGAGTGCGGCTGCGTCTTGAAGCAGGACTTCAATCAATGCGTGGCACACTTCGGCACAAATCGCATGTGCGATGTCATCGAGAAGATTACACTCCCTGCGACGGTCCACTACTGCAAAAGGCATCTGGTGCAGGGCGCCGCAATTTCGATGATGAGACAAGGCCAGGGCCAGGGCCAAGGACAGCAACACCGACAGTAAGCACAATCACTTTCCAGAGCAACATGGTGCGAGTAATTAGGTGTTTCGATACTGAGGGTGCATGGCAGACCGTCGAGCTGTGACTGGCAGATTGTCAGATAGACGGAAAGGGTCAATCATGTTGAATGGAGTATCACTCATATAAATTGAGTTACTGCACTCACCATTAAGCATTACGGGCCAATTCAATCTTTTTGATTTAATCCTTGCTAAAATGCTGATTTGACCTTGTGCTGGTTTTATTCATTTACCGATCTGTGACTTATTTGCGTACAGCTGCAGACCCTTCACTAGCCGTCTCTCAGTGGTAAGAGTCGTAATTCTCGGATTCGAGTGTACAGTATTTGCGAAAACGACTATGAGATACAAGCTAAGCTCTAACTGTATCTCAATGGCAATTCTAGCCCGGAAGGAGGTTATGCGTGCCAATCCTGCCTTCTTAGCTGCTGAAAACTCTGTACGTAGACTGATGCGCAGCGATTGTACACCGCGCGACCCAGGTGCCATGATCCCATGCACTCTCCACAAACCATTCGTGGGTGGCTCACTAAATCATCATGTCACTGATGCCGCGTCCGTTCAACTCCTTTTGTCGTTACTGATCCTGGATCCTCGGTACGCGCACTACCGCCATGAACCGATACGGTTCCGGGTAAAATCGAAACGGTACCGTCATGGGTGCAATAATGCTGGGCAGCGGGACATCGTACGTGCCATGATGGTACCTCTGCCGCTGAGCATCCAGATGTTCAGCCCAATATGCACGACCCACAAGAAACGCTGACCAGGCGTCGACCAGATTAAGTCGATCATGCCAGACTTTGTTGACGGCCCCAAATTGGCCAGGGATGCTTCTGATCGTGGGTAACTCGGCTAGCAGTCGCGCAGGCACCGCGAATAGTCTCACGGCATCATGAGTAGTGATGGGACAGTAGTTGATGCGCCAGCAGAGGCATTTCAAGCAAATGCGGCAGCATTTGAGAAGGTATATGAAGTCTGCAGGCTGGCGACAGCCGTGGCAGTCTGCTGCGCGCAGAGTGTCGTGAAGCTGTTGGCATGTGATGGACTTCCCCAAATCGACGCTAAAAATGGCACGGAGTGAGACTGGACTGTGCTGGAGGATTGATCGGTACTCTGGCAAAGTGTCGACCACTTCCATTGCCTGTCGATTCACACGTCGGAAGTCGGTCAGAGTTCGGAGATCTAAATGGACGAGGACGATACTCTGAAGTTCCACAGGAAGCTTGTCCAGATCGCCCAGGCCGTAGCTGGCGCGGCCGAGGTGTTTACCGTTGCCCAGAGGACATGTGGCATCCTCAATATTATCGTTGAGTGCTTTGCTTGTCGGATCTGCGAAGACGCGATACTCGCTGGTTACATCTGTGTCCGCTGGAATGTTCATGGTGTTGGTCGGATGGTAGCCGGTGTCCGTCAAATCCGTGTAATGTAGGTGTTGATCGAATAATAATTCTGTTGCATGGCGGTAGCAGAATTTTCAAGAAGAAAGTGGAAGCTTTGAGGAGTTTGCTCTTTACCAAGACGTGGTTAATATATGGAGCGGCGACGGTCTAAGAAGTGAGTCCCAAGCGCGGCGTCTCAGATACGTGCATGTGTAAGCGACTCTCAAGCGAATGAAATGAAGCTTACCAGTGAGGCTTGCCAAGTGACGCTCGCCAATGAGCGGCTGGCTCGATCGTAGTCATATGGGTGAAAAACACTATCAATGCCATGTGACAATGGCTGTCCGCAAACCGCATCTGGTTAGTGGCAATGTGTGTTGTCGAGCGCACGTCTGGTAATCAGCATTGCCTACACATCAATCTTTGCTGAGTAAGCATTTCTTGGAAGTCGGAAGTGTATGTAGGCCGCTTCGAGCGTCACTCGCCCTGTCTGTGTATTATTGAGCGTGACTGACTTTTGGCCAGTGTCTCAAATATGGCATCAGATCCAGACTTAAGCAGCCTTCCCGCAACAGCTACCAGGGCCCAGTTTTACTGCCTTGAAAGACCAGAGCCGTATTCCAGGTACCTGGAACTGGCGAGAGCAGCGCCCTGTCGGCTTGAACTTCCCAAAAAGCTACTGATCGTCTTGGACCTGAACGGTACCTTACTAGTACGCGGTTTCGGCTACAATACGACAATTACTCGACCTCATGTGAAGGAGTTCCTCGCGTATTGTCTCGAGCACCACTGTGTTGCGATATGGTCGTCTGCACGCCGCAAAAACGTGGAAAGGATGCTGACGTATCTGTTCACGAAACGCCAAATCTCTCAGCTCGTGGCCATCTGGTCATGCGAAGACTCGCGTTTGGGCGAACTTATCGACGAAAAGGTTCAAGTCTATAAGCAGCTTCGTTGGTTGTGGGACGATGTGGTGGTGCAGGCTTCTGCAGGTAGGACCAGAGATCCGGACAACCCAGGCATGGAGCAATCAGATCCAGGCGCTGATGCATGAAATCAGACAAACACGGTCCTCATTGATGATTCCCTGGAGAAAGCCGATAGTGAACCGTACAATCTGGTGCAGGTTGACGAGTTCACTGGCAAAGCTGGAGACGCGCAGGACGATGTGTTGGGCGCTGTGCTTGCTTATATCGAGGACCTGGCTTGGGAGCGCGACGTAAGCTCTGCTATTCACCACAAACCATTCGAATGCGCCCGGAGGCAAGGCTGGAACTGGAAGATTGGGTGCCCGGATTTCGATAACGAGCAAGAAAGGAGTGCAGCGCGTAGGGACACCCAGGAAGAATCGGAGCGTGGACAGCACGCAAAAAGCATCGAAGTCGCGTAAATCACTCGGTTATGTGAGGAAGTGAGGTTACGGAAATCGACGCGTCGAATTCCGGAAGCACTCTTGGAAGAGGATTGATCCCACGGACTCACAGCCGTGGATAGATCTGGACCGCGAGGCTTGGACGCGGTTTTCTCCGCGTGCTGCGTTTCGAACACATGACAAAGAAGCACGGATCAGATGTGTTTCGGGCACCGCCCACGCTATCCGCGGCCGTGGAGCACACGCGAACCGCTAAACCTGGGGAAGTCGCGTTTTCGGAGCATCTCGTTTTCTTTTTCTGCAAGTCGAGCCTCTACTCGGATACTGCGGGCTATAATTACTCCAAGCGTCGGGAATGATACCTGAGCTGATTCAAGATGCTCTCGGTCAGCCACCGAGAACCGAAGTCACGGCGCGTCCTATACGTGGATATTTGAGATATTAATATGAGCAGTACCGGAGGTAGGCCGTGACTATCCGAGCAGTCTGTGCTGACGTTCAAGAAGAAATCGATTGGTGATGCAAGAAAAGGGCCATGCCGAGGGATCTACGCCTTCTCCGCGCCCAGACAACTGTTTGTGGAGAGAAGTACTGATGTAGATGTAGGCATCGTGAAGCTGGAGTTGTAGAGTGGCCAAGGCTGTCGACTAGCTATGGCAACCCGCGAGGCTGAGACCTTTTGACTCTTCTGTATGCATGTACCACCAGTGACGGATGTTCAAAGTGTTTAGGTGATTGTGTAACATCGAATGGCAGCCTAAACTGTGAGCTCTCAAGCACCTGCCGGAAAGCTCTTCTCTGCCGTGAATCTTTCTCTGTCCGTCTACCATTGAGATCACTCTGCAAGCTAGAGACAATGACGTCTATTTGAATTATTGCCAGTAAACCCCTCAAGCGCTCGAATGGATGAATGGCTGCGCTCATGCGAAGGCTAAGACAGGAGGCGGCACTTTGGCCCAAGGCCACGCCCAAAACCCCGCACCAAAATCGATCTTCTGCGACAACACATCATCATCGCTGCTCACCTCTCGTCCGCCCAGCAATAACTTTTCAAACGGGCAAAGCTGCGCCTTCTAGTGCCCATATCTTCTGTAATTTCGTGCTCGTGAAGCTCTTAGTCCGACTGCTACTCCCGGCTCTGCACTGCCAGCCAGATCCCGTATCATTCCGACCCGTAAGCACCCGACTACATTACGTCCAACCTGCCAATCACGATCGTGCTTCGTATACACTCTGGCCCCGGAATCAGGACATTGTGGGGCAAGGAGCATCACATCGAGCCTCGAAGAGTACAGTTCCGAGACGTAGAGACAAAATGTCGCTGCCGTCACGCGGTATTAATACTCGCCCTGCCCCTCCTGTGAGAGCTTACACTCCTCCTCCACCAGACCCAGACTCTTCAAGTGTTTTCCTCACAGACCAAATCGCAAAGCAGCAGAGGAGCAACTTCCATTCTACATCTCTTCGTACCGTCACCACAATGGTCTCTCAGAGCGTTAACAAGACCGCCCTTCACCCTAAGGGTGTCGAGTACGTTTCTGCCTTGACAAACCCCAAAGCCATTGACATTGTCAACAGCTTAAACTGGACTACGATACTAACAATATCACTTTAGGCCCCAGGTCGAGCACACCGAGATTGAGGAGGAGCTTCACGAGAAGGCACACATCGACTACGACCGTGTCGCTATTGTAAGTTCTATTTTCCACCGTCTCGTGTGACCAAACATGAAACTAACCCACTCCACAGATTGTCAACCCTTCCGTTCCCGCCCTTTACGAAGATGCTCTCGTCTACGAGACTGGTTCCGCCATCACATCATCGGGTGCTCTTTCGGCTTACTCTGGCGCTAAGACTGGCCGCTCGCCTTCCGACAAGCGCGTCGTAGAGGAGGACAGCTCCAAGGACAACATCTGGTGGGGCCCTGTCAACAAGCCCATGTCTCCTGATGTGAGTCGCAACATGATACCCTTACACATTTTTCTCTTGTCGTCACGATGGCATGCAAGCCTCTGCGCTGCCGATCCAATGCCTGCCTCTCGCGTGGGCGTTTGGCGGGGCAAGCTGCGTCACATGCAACTTCTCGCAGAGCCGAGAGCCCTGCACCCCGCAAACGCGGAGGGCGATAGGGCGATAAGTCTCGGGCGATCTCGGCAACGGCGCTTGGCCTGAGCCTTCACTTTCACATGCTTCCCGATGGCCGAGATGGAAATCGAAACGGTATACTGACTATCTACTCACAGGTGTGGCGTATCAACCGCGAGCGTGCTGTCGACTACCTCAACACCCGCAACCGCATCTACGTTATCGATGGTTTCGCCGGCTGGGACGAGCGCTACCGCATCAACGTCCGTGTTGTCTGCGCTCGTGCTTACCATGCCCTCTTCATGCGCAACATGCTCATCAGGCCCAGCCGCAAGGAGCTGGAGCACTTCCACCCCGACTACGTGATCTACAACGCCGGTGCCTTCCCTGCCAACCGCTGGACCACTGGTATGACCTCCGCCACCTCCGTCTCCATCAACTTCGCCGAGAAGGAGATGGTCATTCTTGGAACTGAGTACGCTGGTAAGTCTCCTCCAATCATCACTTCGTTGGACCATCGATATTGACGCATTACAAGGTGAAATGAAAAAGGGAATCTTCACTGTCCTTTACTACGAGATGCCCATCAAGCACGACGTCCTCACCCTTCACTCCTCCGCCAACGAGGGCCAGAACGGAGACGTTACCGTCTTCTTCGGCCTCTCCGGCACTGGCAAGACCACACTGTCTGCCGACCCCAAGCGTGCCTTGATTGGTGACGATGAGCACTGCTGGAGCGACAAGGGCGTCTTCAACATCGAGGGCGGCTGCTACGCCAAGTGCATTGGCCTCTCCGCTGAGAAGGAGCCCGATATTTTCAACGCCATCAAGTTCGGCTCCATCCTCGAGAACGTTGTCTTCGACCCCACCACCCGTGTTGTCGACTACGATGACACCACCCTCACCGAGAACACTCGCTGCGCATACCCCATCGAGTACATCGAGAACACCAAGATTCCCTGCATCTCCAGCAGCCACCCCACCAACATCATTCTCCTCACATGCGACGCCCGTGGTGTCCTCCCTCCCATCTCCAAGCTCAGCACCGAGCAGACCATGTACCACTTCATCTCTGGTTACACCTCCAAGATGGCGGGTACCGAAGAGGGTGTCACCGAGCCCCAGGCAACTTTCTCCTCTTGCTTCGCCCAGCCCTTCTTGGCCCTCCACCCCATGAAGTACGCCACCATGCTTGCGGAGAAGATCGCATCTCACAACGCCAACGCCTGGCTCCTCAACACCGGCTGGACCGGTGCCGGTGTCAAGGACAACGGCAAGCGTTGCCCTCTCAAGTACACTCGCGCCATCCTCGACGCCATCCACTCCGGCGAGCTCGCCAACCAGGAGTACGAGGTCTACGAGACCTTCAACCTCTCCGTCCCCAAGACCTGCCCTGGCGTTCCCGACGAGCTTCTCAACCCCGCCAAGGGCTGGACCGGTGCCTCCGACTTCAAGGAGGAGGTCACCAAGCTTGGCCAGCTCTTCAACGAGAACTTCAAGAAGTACTCTGACCAAGCCACTCCCGAGGTCTTGGCCGCTGCGCCCCAGTGTTAGAGCATCATTACGAGTTGTGAATAAGGAACGGAGTATATACCACTTGACGAAGAGTTGTTAATAGGCGTTTGGGGCTACGGCATAGTTTATGAATCAGATACGCGAGCGTTTATCGCAGAAAACAAATCAGTTAGAACATCATTAGTACCATTTTTATTTGTCATTGAAGATCCTCGATTGGCGTTGTGAGTGGTTAAGAAAGTGACTCCCAAATGCTGGAGTAAATGAACTGGTCGTTCCTGAGACGATGAATGCATTTCCTGTGCTTCCTGCATGTGCCACGGGATGTTGCATACGAAGTGGGGTGGCGGCTTCACGTCGCCCCATCTGTTCCTGCTACCACTTTGATATGTAACCTCATTTCCACGTTGCAGCTATCTTAATTGTTGTGAATCTCGAAATTACAGCTACCTCCAATCTGAATAAGTCTGTCAACAAATTTGATCGACTTATCACTGGTATCAATTTGCTCCCGCCTACGTTCAACACCGCCACTCTACCCAATCTAGCAAATATGTCCAATTCGGAAAACCTCAAAGCCGCTCTCGAGCGTGATGGCTTCGTCGTCGTGTCGTCCGGCCTCAACAATGCCGAACTTGAGGAGCTTCGCACCGCATCCCAGCACATCACCTCCCTGGCCCGCGAAGGCAAATGGCCTCACATCCGTACCCTACCACGCCAATTTCCACCCTGGCCTTCTGATCCCTCGCTCGGAATCTGGGGTGTGCAGCAACTCATGAACCCTTCTCTCCCCGGCCACGAATTATTTACCAAAACTTACTTCTCCAAGCCTACCCTTTCCACCGTGACAGAGCTCTTGGGCCCAGACTGCAAAGAAGACGACCTCGTCATGGAACTATATAACCTTCTCATTCGACCGGACGCCGACTTCGAGCTCAGATGGCACAGAGACGATATCCCGCCCACAGCAAGCGATGAAGAAGAGCTCGCGCGCCTGGACAAGCCCGCTTTCCACGCGCAGTGGAACATGGCTCTCTACGAAGATTCTTCTCTCATCCTCGTCCCGGGTACTCATCGTCGCGCCCGTACGCAGATCGAACGGGATGCAGGACCGTACGATGAGCTGCCGGGGGAGATCAAAGTCCACCTTGCGCCTGGCGAGATGGCGTTCTACAACAACAACATCTTGCACCGAGGAGCTTATAAGAGTACTGTTGAGCGCATGACGCTGCATGGTAGTATGGGCCATGTGCAGGGTGGACGCTTGAGAGCAAGGAATGTGCTGCAGCATGGACGGGATTGGATTAAGAAAGTGGATTTGGGAGGATTGGAGGGACGGGAGAGGCAAGTGGCGGAGGGTATGAGGGATAGGCTTTTGGCGCTGGGGTCGACATATGAGGAGACCGGGTTCTCGCAGGATGATTGAGTGGCAAATTCAACGTGCTCAGCGATATGACGAGTGAACTCCTAGGACCTCAACGACCTTTAGCGCGATTGTAGCCTGTACACACGACTACCGAGACTCTGCACGGATAGGCAGACCGATTACGAGCAAAAGAACAAAAGCAAAAACATACAACAGGCGGGATTCCCAGATGGTCACCCACTCTAGTACTAGTCGCCCGGTTCAGTGCTTATGTATGGCAGAGCGGACGGGATGCCCAGTTTTCACTGACCTATGGTCGTATGTGTCTTAACAGCTTTTGCTGTTATTTATATCTGTATAGTCTTTTATAGCTAGAAAGCCTTCTAGCGAAACAGCAGCGAAACGACAGCGAGACGTGTCCCAAGTCTCGGATAGGATGGCCAAAATTGATTAGTAATGCCAGAACAGCCAAGTCAAGATCGTGTTGGCTATGAGTACTAGAACGGCAAGTCCATATCCAAAACATCCTGGTCGTTCAGCGCTTTCGAGGCGCTCGCCGTCTGTGCTTGCTCAGATGCGTAGACGCTTCGTACGAATCCCACTACAACGAGCAACTCCCGCCTTCCCAGAGGAACAGAGTGACCTCCAGGGTGTACGACAAGTGTTTCGTCAGGACCGGTACTCCTATGCTCGCAAGACTCCAGAAGTGCACGAGCCCAGCACTCCTCAAGCACTGTGTCGAGAGTACCGAGAAAATGCAGCGAAGGCGTGGCGATTAAGGGCTTGTAGAATGCGGCGTAACCGGGAAATGTAGATGCAAACCCTGAATAGCTTACCATGAAGCGTAGAGGTGGGTGGTCTACACGAGCAAATGCCGGCGGAAACGCCATACCGCCAGCATTTTTCTCTGCATCCGCGAACGCCTCTTGTCTGCCTGGTTCCAGCAACGAAGCTGTCATCGCGGCGGCTGCAGCTCCTTGACTGAACCCTATCACGCCGTCGAAAGGACCATCCTGTTCTAGAATTCTGGCTATGTGATCGAGCCCTCTATCCAAACCGACATACTCATGGAAAGGAGCAGAGTGTGGTTGGCGTGCCTGCCACCAAGCACAATTTTTTGATGACGGGTCGGACGTGTCTGCCGCAAACTCCTTGCCGTCCGGCAGATCGTGCTGCGTCAATTCTATCGGAGCAGTGGTATAGACAAGTTCAGTGCCCGGGAATGCTTTGATGAGCGCCTTTTCCAGTGCTCTAGTCTTCGCGTGAAACTTTTCGCCGGACTGTGTAAAGCCTGTCGATGAGCGTCAGCGATTTTCGCCACATGAGCGTATCCATGTCAGATTCTCATACCATGAAGCATCAAGATTTTCAACGGACGTGTATGCTCTGCTGGTGCCATATTTGCCGCACACTTGTGTGTCTTGCGAATGTGAGGATAGAAGTGGGAGGGATTCGTTGATGACACGGTTGTGGGTGGAAGCAGATCTCCAAAAGTCTGCACATGGCGTCCCAAGACCCACCCTGATTCTTTTACCATATCTAAAAATGACACTATCAGTGCTTCTTGGGGTCCTTTGTATTATCTATTTGTTCTCAATGGTAATGTAAAGTATTATTGTTATCATTTGAGGAGGGGGGTAAGCTACGGAGACATGCACATCCAGACTTATGGAACAGTACTGTAGGTGCTCTTCAGTGCGATCATCCCACGCACGCCATCGTTCTAAGAAGACTCACATTAATGAACTATCAGATGACATTACTCCTGTGGTGTAGAACCATGTGTCCAGATCATGAGCTCTAAATTTGACCATGTTGCTGTTCAAAGGGGCTATCATACAGGTGTTAAACTAGTTCGATGACATGAATCCTCCGATGCGCTCAAATTAAGCGCTTTATTATGATTAGAATTTAAGCATGTTGTCTTCGTACAGTCCTACCCTCCTAACAGACTATTGCGTAGTGCCGACACGTGGAAGCGCCATCCGATCCATCGATACGCCACCAGACACTGTACGTGCTCTTGTCAATGGACTCGGGGACTGTTGCTCCCCAATACTTTGGACGAGGGCGATGAGATCCTGCCGACCAGAGGCCATCGATATGCTTCGAGCAGAACTCCGAGTCTTCTTCGACAGCCGAAGGAGCCTTGTTTCGGTCAGGGTGTGAGGTTCATCTAGGTTGGCTCCGTGGTCAAGCAGAGAGTGGATGATGTCCAACGGCAAGTCATGGTCCGCGATTGCGCGCTGTACGGCGATATAGAGAGGCTGGTAGTCGTGTGAGTTTCTCTTGTTCAGCAAGCCGCGCAATCGAAAGCTGGCTTGCGCTTGTAGAAGCATATCAACAACCTCAGGGTCATCACGACGGATAGCATGATGCAGAGGAGTCTCAGTCGCAGAAGCGAATAATGCGGTATTATCTGATTTCTCAATCAGGAGCTTGACAAGCGGTAGACGGTAGTCGTGCAAACGGACAGAGAGCGCGCATGCCTGGTGCAAGAAAGTCGGGGTTGATGACGGCTTGTTTTGTCGCGAAAAGCCTCTGCTGACTGGCCAACCGCATAACAGTAGTACTTCCAGAAGTGAAAGGACCTCTGTCAGTCCAGTTGGCGGCCAAAACTGAAGTGATGTGTGAGACAAGAGATGACGGCAAGGCGAGTCGCTGCTAGGCGGTCCCAGAACCGTTCCATTCGACAAGAGTATATGGATGACCGGCTCGTTGCGGCTTGCTATGGCAAAGTCGAGTGGCGTAAGATAGTCTCGCATGCCGGGTTCATCGGACAACTGGTAAGCAAACGCAGGAGAGAAGCCATTTTTGATGAGAGGCTCCACCAGAGCGTCATCACCGAAAAGTATTGCGAGGTGCAGCGCGGGTGACTTTGTAGCCAAACGTAGTCCATCAGCCCACTGATTGAACACGATCGGATTGACGGAATTGCCTGTAGAACTGGAGTGTAGAGTGGCCACAAGTCTCAGGGAACTCTCCAACGCGCCGTCACAGATAGACTGGTCCAGGTTGTGCATACATTTGCGCTCCATCCTGAATCGCTTCACAATCTTATGACGTTCCGATCGTGACATAGGACCTGAAGTTGTAATAGCATCTCCAACACCAGGTGCTCTCAGTGGATATATGTCTTGTGGTTCATCGAGGGATATGACTGATGGAGCACGAGGAGGTTTTCGGATGGATTGCGTGGGTGTCACAGTGATCGCAGGGGCCGAGTATATTCTGTGAGGCCGCACTGGCAGGTCGCTTGTGGCTGAGATCTCGGCGCCATCAAGGCCGATCGCCGTCTGGATATACGCATCATGATGTGAAGAGCTAACGATGGTGGATCTCCTTCTATGGGTCTCTCCGTCATCGAGAGGAGACGGAATGATACGATCAGTCGCGCTGATACTATCGATATCCAAAGACCCCGGAAACTCTCCATACTGTGTTCTAGGAGAAAGACATAGCGGCGAGAGGCGTGGCGAAAAAGATGGTGGCGGCCCATAGCTGGGAGAGTGATCTTGTACTGGGATCGCGCGCGGTGACGGATTCGCTTCTTGCACGTTGCTTCCAGTGTATTGGCTGGGCTCCGGTGTCGTTGGCAGCGCGAGCATTGAATCAGGTGTAGCCAGAGAAACTTTTGGTTGCAAAGTCGAAAAAGCCGCAAGTAGATCATCTCTATTAGCGTCAGGGATTCTGGAAGCGTACAAATCGGACATAACGTCGTCTTGAAGGAGTTGCGATATGCGAGACATGAGTGCCATGGACTCGAATCGTGATGAATGCTGCTTTCCCAAGAGGCGTGATCGGGCTTTTAGGGTACCTTCGCATGCATCTCTTGCTAGCTCGAGCTTGTCACGCTCGATGTAAATACGAGAGAGCAGGTGGCGAGCGTCGCAGAGCTGAATTCCTTCCTTATCCGAGACCGGTTCGTGCTGTAAAAGACTCTCGAGACCGGCTTCAGCGTGGTCGACGTCTCCGGTGTGATACGAACATACAGCAAGCCGATACTGCAGCCCGAATATGTCTTGTTGCTTTTTATGCTTGTGCGGTAGCTTGTAGAGTAGTTTGAGCGATGTGTGCAGGACTTTGGCGGCGAGGTCCCAATCCTGGGCCTCGAAAGCTCGATTGCCCTTTAGCAATGCAGCTTGTGCGAGCTCGACTTGCTCGTCGTCAGAGTCGTAGCTGTCATCTTCGTCCAGTCTAGGCAGTTGGAATACACCACCAGATGTAGACCCTGTGGCCGCAGTGTCTCTTCCGTCGTCGCTGAATGCGGGTGGCAACTCAAGCTCCGCGATGCAGCCCTCGCGAGACGCTCTTCGTAGTTTGTTGACTGTGTCTACCCAATTGCCGACGATCCCTGCTTGCATCACCGCCTGCTCATCACCCATGACCGAGTCATTGCCGCGAACAGTCCCGACCAGACTTTTCTCGTAGAGTGTCTTGCCACTTCTCAATGTCTCCTCGGCGACGTCGACCAATGTGGTGTTTCCATCTCCGGTCGAGTTTCTGCGACTCTGTGGACCACCGAGCTTTGACTCGATGTTCACCAAGCGTGCTTTTAGATCATCCAGGTTACCCAGCAGTTGTTGTGGTGTGTAGTCCGAAGCGAAATGTGAGACACGGATGTTGATAACCAGCAGTATGGTGTGAAGAGCATCTGTGTGCGATGTGATGCGTTTTCGGATCTCATTGGTCTGCGCGCGGTTGTTTTGCAAGTCGATCTGTTTAGAGACTCTTTGATACAAAGTGCCATTCCGCGGCCAAAGAACGTCAACGACTCGTCTGAGTTCGTCCAGTGTGCTGTCGCATTGTATAACTTGCTGGTCTACACATCGTCCAAGTCTACCATCGTTGTCGAAAAGCGGTCCAGCTGCCCCAGAAGGAGACCTAGTCAAGACAGTATGCAGCTCATCGTGAACCAGCTTACAGCTGTCCGCGAGGCCGTTGACCTCGCTCGCAAGGCTTCTAACGTTCTCGTCGATTCTTTTGGCTCCTTCGTAGACGTCGTGGATATACTTTCCAAGCGCATAGGCGTTCTTAGAGATCTGCAAAATAGAGGCAACGGCACCTACAGGATCCATGAGCAGTGTTTCAGAAGAAGTGATGTTTTTCGTAGACTGGGAGCAGATCCCTGGAGTGCGCGCGAGCTACGCATGATTAGTACGGTTGCGAAAGTCGCTTAACCTCGCATCGTGAGGCTGAGTATATGTTTGCCTTGATGGTTGCTGTCCAATAGAGCAAAGCCGTTCAGGCACGCTATGGTGGCGCAGGCTTTGAAGTCGTTAGCTTCATGCAGGCCAAGCCACGTGAAGCGAACGATATGGCAGAATAGACCATACTTTACCTCGGGCTCAATACGTCTTACGTGGAGCCCGAATGCGAAGCAATAAATTGTGCTTCCAGCATTCGATGTATTAGTCTGGGAATAGGCCATGGAAGCAAGAACTCAAGCTCAACACTGTGGCCTTGCATTCCATGGTTGGTACTCAATACTTGGTCATTATAAGGGAACAATTGTTACATAGCAACCCATCATGAGACCCACTGGATGAGATCACTGGATACCAGCAAAGTGGTATGGGTCCGGCCTCTCGATGTCGACCAATGTTGGGAATTCCTCGTTGCCGAACAACTTGCCCAACCCACAGATGAAAGCAGCGTTGAGATCAATCCACACCACCATCCTTTCGAGCAAACCATCGAGTCCAAGAGTGCCGAGTCCACCTCGCATCTTCAACATCAGGGAAAGACCTTGCATGTGAGCTGAGAAGACAGCGGAGTCTCCGAAAACAGCTTCATACGCAGCCATCTTCATCACGGCACCAATGATGGCGTCACTGGTAGCTCGCTTTGGGTCTCGAAGAGCAATGTTGATCTCAGTCAGTGCTCTCGACTTCAAATACAACAGGTCAATCAGATTGGCAGAGTGTGGGTTGATAGCGCAGTAGTGAGACGCAGCCATGAGCAGCACCGCATACATGGTCGAAGGCTCCTCCATTGCTAATGGGAACCAGCGATGGCGTAGCAAGCCTTTCTGGGTAGGCAAGTCGAGATCCGGGATCTCTACGGCAACGTTCTCGATGTAGTGGGCGAAGATGGCTGGAAGGTATGGTTCATACTCAACTGGATATGTCCAGAACGGATCCTGCCTGGCAGCTCCAAGACGTTTGGCTGCCGGAATTCTGGGCACTTTAGAGACTACTGCAACCGCCTCAGGAGCTTGTGAGCGCACAACTTCTTCGACGTCGTCCGCGCCAGCATCGGTGGTGGCAGCTTTCTTCGTCTTCGCACGCCGAGGGCCGCTCCTCTTCGGTGCAGCTTTGCGCCTAGGTATTTGTGATTGGCTTTCCGAGAACGATGGTTGCGGTCGGTGGACTTGTGGGTTGACTGTCCATGATTCGAGATTCTGTGTGAAGCTCAAAGTCGAAGATTTGGCATGCTGAACTCTCGTGACATGGGCTCGCACGATTTGTTTGGCAGATCCTCTTCCCTTGGACGCTTCGGCGCCGGTAATGGGAACGAAGACAAATGGCTCCGGTAGTGACTGGCTGGGCTTCGGTGCCCCAAGAGTTTGAACGGATGGTAGTTCCAGCACTGTCGTTTGGGCCATGTTTGCAAAGAGCGACAGGCCGTGAAGTTGTGGCGCTAGCGACCGGTAGGGTTGGAAGTTTGTTTTCGAGATCGACTTTTGCTTTGTGGAGAGACGTTGAGAGTCTGAAGGTATTTGACGGAGTGGAGAAACGGGACGTTGTTTAAGAGCGTCTTATCGCGGATATGAGAGGAAGATATGCATGTGTAGGGAGGTGTGACCACCGTGCAGGAGTGGGGTGACTTGTGTTCCCACAGCACTCGGCTAACGGGATGCTGTACCCGGGTGCTGGAGAAAACTCAATTATTCGACCCGAAGGAGGCGATTTGGTGGTCGAATCTCCGGCATAAGATGCACACTATCATTGGTTAGTCACGCAGACTAATGTCTGTTTCACTCGAAGCAGTAAAGTCGGTTCCTGTTCAGCTCTTGGCTGGTGATGAGGACCTTGGTGTGGACAGCCATCGTTGCGTACGCACAACTGCGTGGAGTATTGATGAGTCCACGGGGCAGTCAGTTTTGCTGCTGGTGGCTAATGTCTTTCTCAACAGTGCCCATCCCGCTACACTCAAATGACGTTGCGAGGGTGGTACATTTCCCCAATACCTCCTGGTATGAATTCTGATACGCAAGCCCTCTCCAAAGACATATGTGTTCTGTGTTCTCAGCATGCACGCCCAGGGCTACGGCTAAGAATTGTATGCTGACGACGATGAAAGACTTACATACACGTGTTTGACACGTGGCGCGAGCAATATGGCGATGACTATCACCACGTTTCGCGGCAGATATGTATGTCTACCGTGCTATTAAGCTGTGCCTCATCCTCACATGGATGATGACGATGTCGATGGAAGCTCTGGAAAACCGACGTGTACGGTGAGAACTCAGAGGGCACCAATTTGGAACTGTGATGGCCCAAAAGGGCTGTCTCAAGACCACTAGCTCCCTTTTCCCCACTGGATCGCGCGTCACATAAGCCGACTTTCGAAGATACACCATCGCTAGGCCTCGCCGATACTGATGAAATCTGCTGGTATTGGTAGAATGGATTCCGGGGCGGCCCAACCAAGCAAGCTCCTTTAACTCTATCGAGGGGTGCAAGCTCTCAAGGCGGAAAGACGTTTCTTCTTTCAAATCATTTCGAGAACCACAATGTCGGCGTCGAGTCGGCGGGTCCATGGCCATCCTGCATGTACTGATCAAACGGACACCACACCTGCAATAACGTGAAATCTCTGTGGATGTCCAACCTTTCGTACTATTCAACATTAGGCTCGTGATCGCCCACCTTTGACATCGAAATCCAGACAAACATTCAGCAACACCATTATAGCGGCTCACAAGGACACATATCTGCAGTCCTCAACACGAGACGCAACACTGAACAGAAGCCATCGCTGTCTAGTGCTCTACTTCGACCACTGGTAGGCCACACTTCGACGCTGCTTGCGCAGATCATAGATGCTGACCCAATGTAACAGTAGACGCCGGCGGTATGCTCTACAAGAGTGCATGGTCCTTCGATACAACTCAGCTTGGCCAGTTCCCTACAGCCACAGTTGATTTCGACAATCTCACCTTACCGACTGCAACGACCATGCCAAATGGTGGCGCCTCAAGCGCATCTAAGACTGGATCACCGCCTAAAACTTCCAGTGCGAGCCGCACGGCAGTCCAACCAGCAAGCAACGGGAAAGATGGATCACACCAGACACAGACTGCAAGATCTAGCAGCAAAGACCGCGAGAAGATGACGGAGTATGTGGCTTTTGTTGATGCGCAGGCGGAGGAGTGTTACGAGCGATTAAAGAACGAGGTCGAGCGCGCCTCACGAGGAGCTTGAGAAGCCATTTGCCTCGAGCTATGAGAAATGAGATCCGAACAAATATTAATACTTGAATCATGGTAGCATTGAACTGTTTTGAATTCCAGGTGTTCGGTCATTTGAATTCTGCCGTCATGGGTCTGCGTGTTATTACACAGCATTGGCCGTATCTTGGCCACAACGGCGCTATTTCCTCGTAAAGACTGATTGTGGTACACTTTGCAGTTCCAAGAATTTATTCGACATAGCCATCCAGCAGCAGTAGGTATATTAAATACTTGTAGCGAATGGAAGATGGGCAACGCGTGGCCATGACAAAATCCAAGTTTGTTTCAAGTTCTGGGCAGCAGGGCGCAGCTCAAATAAACGTTGCCCTGGAGACCTCGGCCTACAAACAGCGCCGACGGATGGCTGCCTTTAATCACGGTATTTGCAGCATTCCAGATGACCGCATAGGGCAAATTTATTTCCAGCTGCAATGCCATCGCAATCAGAGTACTCGCGGGCGCCGCGCGAATCGCCCGCCCGTAGAGAACGCAGGCGGCGCACACATCAGCGAATCGACAGCAACGGAGACCTGCCAGCACCGCGGCGGCACAGAGACAGGGACGAGGATGTTGAGTCGCCGAGGAGGGAAAGAAGGCGGCGTGAAAGGAGACATGAGTTGTCAGAGTCGGAGAACAGCAGAAGTCAAAGCACAGCACTGTCGTCTGCACAGTTAGCGGCACTGGACCAGGCCAACCGGGACGCCGAACACAACGAGTACGACACATACGCCAGGCGCGAACGCCGCGAGCGTCGCGAAAGCGAAAGGAGGCGCTCTACACAAGACAGAGATAGAGATCGCGAGCAACGACACAGGGAGGAGGATCGTGAGCGAAGAAGACAAGAGCACAAGGAACGAAGACGACGCGAGCGGGAGGAAGAGAAGGCTGCAGCTTACGCGGATGAAGCAGACGGCCTGGTCTACGATCGACGAAGGTCACGGCGTGCAGACAGCGAGGACGTGGGGAGAGGTGGTGGACGAAGAGTTGTGAGCGGTCAGGCGTTGGAGAGAGGCCGCGATAGCCAGTACGAGGAAAAGTCACACTACAGGGACGATGTGCGATTACGAGGAGGAGACAACGACAGCGATTTCGATGGAGAGAAAGCAAGGAAGAAGAAAAAGTGGAAGAAGATTTTAATTGGAGTCGGCGTCGTTATTCTGATTTTGGCTATTGCGATACCCGTTGGCGTGGTTTTGAGCGGCAAGAAATCCAACGATGAGAACAGCACAAGTGATAGCGGCACCACATCTTCCAACTCGAATGGCCCTTCCAACAGCAACCTGGACGGTATATCCGAGGACGACATCCCCGCCAGCGCGAAGGGGACCGAACTAGATCCCTTTTCATGGTACGACACATACGACTTCAACGTTACATACACAGATGAGACTGTTGGTGGACTCAGCATAATGGGACTCAACTCCACATGGGATGACGAAACACGCGCAAACGACAACGTACCTCCGCTGAACGAAAAGTTCCAATACGGCACAATGCCTATACGAGGTGTCAACCTTGGAGGCTGGCTCAGCCTAGAGCCTTGGATCACACCGTCCTTTTTCAGCAGCTACAGCACGCGAGACGGTGTCGTTGATGAGTGGACTTTGACGAGCAAACTAGGGCCTACAAGGGCCAAGTCTCAACTCGAAGAGCACTACTCCAAGTGGATCTCAGAGCAAGATTTGATCGATATTCAAGCTGCTGGAATCGACCACGTTCGCATTCCTTATTCGTACTGGGCCGTCACCACATACGACGACGACCCATATGTGGCCAAAGTGAGCTGGCGTTACCTTTTGAGGGCTATCGAATGGTGCCGCAAACACGGTCTTCGGGTCAATCTCGATCTTCACGGAGCACCAGGCTCGCAGAACGGATGGAACCATAGTGGTCGACAGGGCATGGCACGCTGGCTCAATGGAACTGATGGCGATTTGAATGGCGACCGTACTATCGATGTGCACAAGCAAGTCGCCACTTTCTTCTCGCAACCGCGCTACAAGAACGTTGTGACCATGTACGGCCTCGTTAACGAACCTCGCATGGTCGAGCTCGACCCCGATACAGTCATCGCCTGGACCAGCAAAGCCACAGATGCAGTTCAAAACGCAAATTTCACAGGTATAATCATCTTTGGAGATGGTTTTATGGGGCTTGACAAATGGCAAGGCCAGCTGCAAGACAAGAAGAATCTGCTCCTGGACGTTCACCAGTATGTTATTTTCAACGTCGACCAAATTGTGCTCACCCACCACGATAAAATCAACTTTGCTTGCGGCGGCTGGACGAAACAAGCCCTTCGCTCGCAGAACAAAGCGACTGGTTTTGGCCCGACGCTCTGTGGTGAGTGGTCGCAAGCTGATACAGACTGCACGCAATATCTGAACAACGTTGGTGTTGGCTCGAGATGGGAGGGTACTCTGAATATGGTCTCCACACCAGGTGGAAGTATCAGCGGCTCTGTGTTGGAACCAACCTGTCCGACCAAGAACAGCCCGCAGTGTTCGTGCAAAGGCGCCAACGCGGATCCCAGCGATTACAGCGACGGCTACAAACAGTTCCTGCTCATGTTCGCGGAGGCTCAAATGCACTCCTTTGAGCAAGGATGGGGCTGGTTCTATTGGACATGGAAGGCTGAGAGCGCACCGCAGTGGAGCTATAAGTCGGGTCTGAGTGCCGGGATGCTTCCTGCGAAGGCATACGAGAGGTCCTTCAACTGCAGCTCGGACATCCCGTCATTTGATGGCTTGCCAGAGTTCTACTAGAGAGATTACCAAAGGCATGGAGGTGGTGAGCGAATGATTTCATTTGTGGGTTATGAGCATCTGTTGGCTGCGGTACAGTACGCATTGGACATGGGAAAGGCGAAAATGAAGGAGTCTCTACAAATTTTACAGCTACATTTGCCGTGTTCACTTCTCAGCAGCATCAAGTGAAACGCTAAAGATCATGGATCAATCTTACTTTAGCACCCTCTCTCGCCCACATGAGACAGCACAAACAGCGCGTCACCCACCCCAACCTAGTTTTGAGTGACGATTCCCTACGCAGCAAACATAGTGAAAGTTAATACAATGAACATGGCGCGCATTATACGCACGTCTGTTTGTCAACCTATGAGGACCAACCCTTGCCTCCCTTATTAATTCCCATCGGCCATCGTCTTTCGAGATACACCACCAGACATCCAATCTCCTACCAATCAAAGCACGCAAAGATGGAGGTCGAAATGATCGACACCGCGAACGCACTCACGGCGTTCCTCGACAACCTGCCACAGCCCAGCGCCCAACCAAACTTCTTCATCGATCTCGAAGGCAACAACCTCTCCAGACACGGCACCCTCTCCCTGATCACCATCCTCGTCGAGCCCCGCCACAAAGTCCACCTCATCGACGTCCATACCCTTGGCACAGAAGCGTTCACGACCCCGAACACGAACAACACCACAACCCTCCAACAAATCCTCGAGTCCGAGACCATCGCCAAAGTCTTCTTCGACATCCGCCACGACTCCGACGCCCTATTCGGGCTCTACGGCATCCGCGTCTCCGGCATCGAAGACCTTCAGCTCATGGAGCTCGGGAGCAGATCCAGGTTCGAGAACAAGCGCTACGTCTCGGGCCTGGCGAAGTGCATCCAAAACTACACTCAGCTCAGCTGGGTTGAGAAACAGCAGTTCAAAGTAACCAAAGACCAGGGTAAGCGCCTTTTCGACCCGGCTCGTGGAGGCAGCTACGCGGTCTTCGATCGGCGTCCGCTGGACCCTGAGGTTGCTAAGTACTGCGCGCAAGACGTGTTGCATATGCCCGGTTTGTACGATGTCTTCCGCGCGAAGCTTAGTGCCTCTTGGAAGGAGAAGGTGAAGGAGGAGACTGCTGCACGCATCTCTTTGTCGCAGAGTGCACAGGGCGTAGGCCGTGGTCCACAGAACGCGCAGGGGCCGAAGGGCTGGTAAACTGGTGGGTTTCCCTGTGTCTCGTTGGACAAGCAATTTTGCTAATGGCTTAGGCGACGTTAGGGCGCCTCAAACAAAGAAGCCTGCGATGGGAGCTTACAAGCACGCTTCCTCGAGTCAGATGTGGGATGACGATGCTGCTACCGATGCTTACAACGACAATCTGCTGAGCCAATTGCGAAAGGAAGATGATGCCGTCGACGAGTACAACGACAATATCCTGAGTCAGTTGTGGGAGGAGGATGACTGGTAGTAGCGGGTGCAGCGCGGCAATGCCGCCGAGATGCTGTTTGGATTTAAATTTCCTTTGGCTTTCAGTGTACTGTTATCATCAACCCGCAGACCATGATGCGCTCGCCTCTGCCACTGAGATGAATCGTTAGCTATCGTGATGTCGGGAAAACGACTTCACTTCCTGTTTGGTTCATTTCTCGCACTGCAACCTGAACCTCCAACTCGGCATGTCTTCTATTCAATCGCCGTACAATGATTTGTAGTCTTGAACTTTGCCACATTTCAAGTGGAACTGGTTGGTATGTATAAACAACGGACATCGTATGACTACCAAATCCTCTTAGCAGCCATCATATACCTCCCCACTCCATCTAGCCCATCCGTCTCCGCAGCAGCCTTCTCAGCCTTAGCTTTCGCCTTAGCTTCCTTCTCCCTCAAAGCGCTCAGAGCATCCGGATCATCATCGTAAATCCAGCGTCTCTTCTCCTCGCCGACCTCCACAACACCCCACCCACCGACTCTCTTCCCCTTGGTATCCATCGACTGGCGTTCTCTCTGCTTCATGCCCTCGTATCGTCGACGAGCGAAAGACAGCAAGACCATTCCGAGGACAAGTTTGAGAGCGAGGAGAATGAGGAACATGACGAGGAAGAAGATGACCATGGTCGCGAGGGCGATGAAGTCGTCCATTGACCAAGAGAATGCAGGACCGGAGTCCATGCCTGCGCCGAACGTGGAGCGACCGAGGGCGCGACGGAAGATATGGTCGACATGCTGCAGAGCCTTCATTGTAGCTGGGCTGGTCGCTGCCGAATCGATGTCCAAGGCAACGGCTGTAGCAGCCGCTGGAACGGGCATCGGCATGTGGATGGCGAGTAGCATGTGGTAAGTCTGCATGCTGGCTCTGATGAACAGGCAGCTTAGCGGTATCACTGGCAGGCCAAGGCGTTTGGTCAGATTCTGGTCGGCGAAGGCATGGGAATAGTAGTCTTTGGCCAGAACGTCGAGGAAACGACCGTAGATATCTGGCTTGACATTGTTGAATTTGTTGATGTAGGCATGCTTGAGCCAGTCAACGATCATCTCGCTGCCGAGTACGATCAGGAAGGGACCAAGCACTTCGCCTGTCCACCTAGGAAGAAGAGTGAATGCTTTGGGTATGATGCTAGTCTTGAATGGCAACCCAGTGGCGTTGGCGCCAAAACTTGACGTAGCTGTTCCAGCCAATGGTGAACTGCCCAACGAGATGGTCAGACCGCCGACTTCGACGATGTTACGGAGCGCAATTATCATGAGCATCAGCCAGAGCTGAAAGCGCTCAACAACATCCGCGCATGTAAGTTGAAACAGGTTTTCTTTCTCAAACTTCTTGAAGACTGTGCCCTTGATTTCCACAAACTGGTTGCTCATGAGGAGTGTCAACAGAGCATTCGAGTACGAGTTGACTGCGACGTTGAGTGTAACGACCTGGTAGAAGAGCATGGTCGCGTGCACGATGTTGTATAGCAGTGCCAAGAAGAACATCCAGAGTGGCCTGATGACTTTGCTGCGCCCGTTCGGGTTACGCTCCAGTGTCTCTTTCGAAAACAAGCATTCCAGGACATCTTGGCCAAGGGCGGAGAGGAGTCTGTCGAAGACTTCCAAGACGTTGTAAATGACGTAGAGTTTAATCGCAGCCTGTCCGCGAATCGAGTGATACATCCGGCTTGCATCGAACCACATTAACATCGTGCTGCTGATCAGTATCAAGGCACCTGTGATGTCCGTTAGCTTATCGGCGATGATAGAAATGGGCTAGGAACTGCAGATGGGCTGATATCATACCTTGAAGCAAATCAGCCTTGTGATTTGGCATCAGAGCCGATGGTGTAGACCTAGTCCGACGATGGCGGAACCCAGTTCTTCGTCTGACTTTGTCTTTTGAATCCGTCGATGCTGTATCCAGCTTGAGTGTCGGCTTCGACGCACCATCCAGTGCCCCGTTGCCTTCAGACGGCCGGCGTGAAGGTGGTTGCGAAGGTGTAGGCTCGGCTGCCGAAGGTCGTCGTGACTCCAGCCCTGTCTGGCGGCGCTGCCAGAGGCGGCCAATTCCATCGTAAACGAATGCACCAAGATCGCGTGCTTCTTTGGCAGCAGTACGGGCCCACCATTTGAGCAAGATGCCTATTGCTTTGAGGAAGCGTAGAGGTAGTATGGTGAAGGTGAATAGCCATGAGTCGAGACATGCCAGAGCGCCAAAGACCAACACCTGTTCAAGCAAAGGCGGCAACCGGAGGAAGTTCAGGAGACGTTCGAATTTCACTTTGGACGACTCGTAGGGAAAGTCGCTGCTCGATGATCGATGGATATACAGTGGAGAGGGCCGATCAGACGAAAGCTCCAGCTGCAAGTATGTTGGAAGCGAAAGAGGTGGCATCGGGATGATTGGTGGCATGGGCGAAGGCTGAGAGGTTTCGGGATTGGGAGTCGGTCTGTTAGACGAGCTCGAAACTTCACGTGGTGCGGTGTCCAGCTTCAATGCACCAGGCTTAGGGCCACGAAACGAGGACGCTTTTCGCGATATGACGGGCGACGAGGCCGATCGAGTGGTTTTGCCTGGTCGACCGTTCATGATAGCTCCTGGAGTTGCATTGATGCTCCTCATGCTGTGGGCATTCCCCGTAGTCGCATCAGCAGAAGATAATTCAGCGTGGCCATTGGACTTTATCTCCGTCGCTTTTCCGTGTTCCTGCACAGCAGCAAGACCGCCAGGTACGCTTAGCCCTAGGCCGTTGGCCAGAGGTGGTATTTCATCATCAGGAGGAGAGGCAGGTCGCATAGGTATAGAGCCCGGGGACGAAGTGAGGGCCTGCAGTTCGGCCGGGGAGAGTTTCAGCATCTTTGGTGTTTCTCCACTCATTGTTCGCGGCGAAGCTGGCGCACTGCTCTTGCGACTCGCAGTGTCCTGTTCACTGTTGTCGTGGGCACTGGATGGCGCTCGCGGCTTGGTATGTTCCCCACTATTTGAATCTCCATTCACTCGGCCATTGTGCTCAATATGCGCCTCATCCTCATTGTACTTGGGGAACGGCGCATCTCCACGATCTCCATGTTCGCTGATGGGAGTCAAAGCGGGCGTCTCGAGTTGTCCATTTGCGGTTGCGGGGGTGAGGGTGTTGGCATTACTTTTGGGTATATGGGGACTGCTCATGGTTGAATCTGGCCGGCAGATGCATGGCTGGTCGTGGTTACAGACCGAGTAGCGGTCGGACAAGTCAATCACTCAATCCACCTTGCGTGAAGCGAAGCCGCGGCCTGCCCTTTGTCCTTGAGCTCTGACGTGCAAGGGTCTCTCCAGTCTCCAGTGAATCCGGCTGATTCGCGGGCAGACGACTGCGCGGCCGGAGGTGCCTAATCGACGTCCAACATACATTTATCCATCGCTTCTTATGTTTATTGTCGCAAAACTGCTTAACAAAATCTCCTAAAAATTGCCCGTCATGTCTGGATACGAGGGTATGTTGACTACACCGTATAGGTTGGAGACATCTTCCTAACACACCTCCCAGTGGAACACAACATCAAGTCCGAGAAGCCCCAAGATCAACCCCGCCGCCGTCCAGACCTATCTACATTCTTCTCCGCCCTCAACGAGATCGATACAAGCGGGGACCGCGCGCCTCACAATGCCCACTCCTTGCCTCTACCTGGCGATGTCGCTGCTGCCTACAGACTTCTCGCCAATGCTTTCGACATGATGAGAGGTGGCACCGGCACATCAAACGACCAAGCCCACGACGACCTCATGAACACCCTAGTCCAATCGCTCATGCAAGAAGCGGACCACCCTCCTTCAGAGCTGAAAGGCTGCCCTGATGACTTCATCGCGAACCTGGACCGAGTGCCGAAAGAGAAGCTCACAAAAGATCAAAGCTGTCCGATCTGCGCTACACCGTTCCTTGACGACAAGTACCCTCTTGTCGTACAGTTGCCTTGTCACAAGGATCACCTGTTCGATCTAGAGTGCATCGAGCCTTGGTTGAAGCTCAACGCCTCATGCCCGATGGACCGCAAGATTCTGTGGAAGAAGCCTGAGCCTGTCAAGGTGGAGGAAGACGAGGAGGAATATGATGACATGTACGCATAGACGATCGGAGGGATCATTGTGGATTAGCATGGCGTTAGGGGTTGCATACCAGGTCCAGATACACCAGGGTCATACTTTGCATAGAAGAGCTAAGTGAACGAATTATGTTGAACGAGACAGATGAGAAACAATGCATGCTTGACTGAACCCCTCTTCGGCTTCACGCTTCACTCGCGGCCAGCTGCATGATGCGATGCGGGTCTCGTCTCCTCTGCATCAAGTTGCTATTGTGCTAAGGTCATTTGAAATCAAACGATCATGCGACCTATTGTACCATTGAAGAATAGTAACACTCCCAGTACTATTGTCAAACATCACCAAGGTAATACGTTCTCATTCGAACATTTCGAATAAGCACAATAGGCACAATAGCAACAGCTGTCTCATTGGAAGACTAGCTCCGCCTGGGCCTCATATCTACTCAACCCTTTCAAGTGTACTGCTGCCTAAACCAGAGACACAGTCATTCGAGAACACACAACACAAGGACTACACTAACAATTCTTGAAGTACTATCAGCACCACCCGCGCCAACAAACCCACACTCTCCCATTGAGAAAATCGTCGGCAGACGATAACATCCACCAACGCGGCCATGGCGGCATCAACATCCCTCAGCAAAGACATCATGAGCCTGCCCGGTGAGATCCGCAACGAGATCTACCACATCTTCTTCGAGCTCGTGCTCGCCCCAACTACTCCAACGGCAACTACAGCACCGTTGCCAATGAACCGCGACGACATCCAGTATGCGCCGGTCAACACCTTCGAGGCTATAACCTCACTCTTCCTCTCCTCCCGCCAAATCAGCGAAGAAGCCCGCACGCTCTTCAATGGCCTTTACTTCTCCCGCCGCCACTACCTCCTCTCCTCGCGCGATTCAATTTACTCGTTCTCGCGTATGCCGGGCCGCTGGGCCCAAAACATCCACAAGATCCACCTGAGCGCCAACGGCGTCTCTCAAGGCCGCAAGATCTTCAATCCGGTCAAAGTAGCCCTTGTCAAAGCTGCGCGCGAGACGTATCAATCGCATCAGACTACAACGTCCCTGGAAGCCCGCAGGTTGCATCTCGACTTCGTGGTACTACCATCGAACCCCGTCACCATCCGCCGCCAGTTCACCGCAGAGATGAGACTAAACGGCATCCCAACAACGCTGCAAGCCTACAAGAGCGACAACGACCGCTTCGACATCATTCTCACTGGTCCGTTGGGCAAGTTGGACTGGACGATGATTCCAATGGCACGATACACCGAAGATTCCGCCTGGGAGCAACTGCTGGCGAGACGGGAGAGGCTGTTGCTCAACAATGACAACGAGATCCCGCTGCATCAGATGCCGACTGCGAGCGATCTGGAGCTTCCGGAGCCGTATGTTGAGGAGCCCCTCGCGGGCGATAAGCTTGTTGATGAGGTGGCTGTGGAGCTCTTGCAGGCTTTGGGGTTGGAGCGTCTGAAGGACGAGTCGTGGGACTTTTCTTTCGTGGTGTGAGTTGTGGTATGGGAGATGCTGCACAAGCGGGATGTCGAAACCTCACGGTGGAGCTCGCAAAGCAAGATGTGAAAGGAGAGACAAGGTTCAATTGTTCATGCAAGCCATCACAGCTTCTTGAAGGCTATCTCCAATCGATGATGGCGCATTGCACGTGGCGACAAGAGGAGAGAGTTTTGGGATGGAAAGTGGGAAGCTTCGCAAAGCTCTGGAAGCTGCAAGCAATGGTTTGTTCGGACACATGGAATGATATGACGACTTATGGGAAGCAAACAGAATTGATCAACTTTTGATGATTTCGTTGGCAGGCATCTTGTTGTTGCGGTCAGGGATGTGCAGGAAAGAGCTTTGGGAGCAGAGAGAAGGTCACACCAGGAAAGCAAGCTCCAAGGATGGCGATAGCAACTGCTCGGCTTTTTGAGTTTGCGGTGATCGACACAGCTTCGAGATATTCAGGTACTGATGTACCACGTGCAAGGCACAATGCAGATCTTCCAATCGTACCACAGGAACTTCCCAAAGCAAAAAGAAAAAAGAGAAAACCACACGATCGCGATCTTAAAAGCACCTCGGTTTGCATTCAAGAGCACCTCGGTCTGCAGTCTCGCGTAGCTCGTCGTTACGGAGTTTCAAGGGCTAGGAACTAAATTCGGACCATGGACGAAACACGCTATCCACGACTATCGGACGATACACTCGGACGTTACTATAGGAGGTAACGTAGTTTTCATACTTTCTGGCCGTTGTACATGTTATGCTGATGATCGTTAAGGAAATGCGTGTCTAACTAAGATTTGTTCGTCTCGTCATTAAAAGCAACACCGTTTACGTGAGAGCATTTTGTGCCTTCGGAGAGAAGGACACCCGCAAGCGCCGAACTTCCATGCCCGACGCCGTTATTCGTCCCATAATGCTTGCGCCGTCCCATTTGGCCGAATAGCTCGCCTGTGCTGGACCGCGGTCGCAGGCAGTTGACAAAAGAGAAATTAAAAGAAATGCTGAAAGCCATTCGTGTCTCCCCCGGACCTGAGGGGAGACCAGACTCTGGAAAAGCAAAAAGAAAAGGCGACCCGCCATGGACGCTATCCATGAATCTGGTGTCGCTGTGTGCTATGCTGATGCCATCATGATGTCGTCGGCCGACAGGCTTCTCTGCCTGCGGTGTAGCTTCTTCCCACTCTTGGGCGCACCGGTGGGAGAGTAGCTCTTCGGTGAGCGCTGCATCTGCGATCGCGCTGCAACAGCATAGTCGCCATCGTATTCGCTGTCGTCTGGGCAGGGTGGTAGGACGATGGGAGGTGCTCGCTCGTTGGCGCCTCGTGCAACCATCCTTGACGGTGGAGGTGGTTGAAGGCTCGAGCACCTTGTGGGCCTGTAAACTTCAGGTATTTGTGGTGTGGCAGGTATGGCAGACGAGGCCGCCAGCTCCTCCGAACTGGTTCCTGCCGAGCTGCTGCGCTTCGAGAATCCCGGGCTGAAACGTCCGAGGCTGAATGAAGAGGAGAACTTGCGTAGCTTGCGCTTGGCTGGTGCTGGCGCGTGTGTTGGCACGTGAGAAAGCGGCCTTACATGTGTGCTTGGATCACTCGCCAGGAATTCACGCATAGTCTCCGCGTCTGGCATGGTGCGGGAATCGACCGAATCTTCGCGTTTGGCAGCGCTTCGCATGCCAGCCACTGCTGATTTGCGTCGAATGACTTTCTCCGACGATGATCTAGGCGACCGTTCGTCGACGGATGTGGGAGGTGTCGAGGGAGTGGAGGCGTTAGAACTGTTCCCTATCGAGGTCCTGGGAGATGATGTGAGACTGCGGTGATGGCCAGTCGCTTTGGTTATGTCGAGCTTCGATAGCCTCGCAGTCGGTGGTGGCTTGAAGAAGCCCATGCTACGGGCACGCTCATAGCGAGGACTAGGCGGGATTTCGACAAGCCTGGGCGAGAGTTTGATGTCTCCATGGTTGATCGGCCAAAGGGTCACCGCTTGCGCACACAGAACTGTCTGCTCGACGGGATTGCAGCTCCTCGCCAATTCCTCCGCGGATATGATGGAAAGCCTGGTGGTCGTCATCTCGAGGATCTCGCCACTGGAGGTTGAGGCGATGCTGTCTGTATCGCTGTCGGCGGATGAGAGAGCTTCTTCGTCGGAGTCGTAGCGTTGCCAGTAAAGTGCTTCGACTTTGGGATCGGAGAAAGATTCGTTCGAATGGCGAAGGGTTCTTTTACTAGGATGTGAAGCGAGCTGGTCGGAGCGTTGGCGGGTATTCAGGGTGAGTGACTGCGACTCAGTATAGCGGTGGTTCGGCTGGGTAGGGTTGAGAAGGAATGCCTCCATGGCGGTGGTAGTGGTGACAACGTCGCCCATGCTTTCCTACAGCCTTCGTGGCGAGTGTCAGATGGGTGTCATACCACGCGGTCGCGGGACTTGGGTGTAGCCGGTCGTCGCACGAGCGGCACGAGAAGGCGAGAATAGCGAAGCGATGCGCTGACACGCGCTTTGTTACAGGAGTGCAGATGTGCGTCGCAGAAGTGGGATTATTAAAAGACCAGGGCCCAACGGCTAGTGTGAAGATGGAGGGGCGATTCAGGACGATTCCACTCTTCTCTAGGGCTAAACAGGGCCTAACCCGGCTCCGAACAGCTGGTGTCGATCTGCACTCCACATCCTCGAGCACTAAGCAGACTTGGGATGCTTGCGACGAAGCGGCGCCGAATGCACCGTGGACCGTGGTTGCTGTTCAGGTGTAGCAAGCTTGGTACCCTTCTGTGCCGTGTGCAGTCTGGAGCTGCCCAATCCTCTTCTAACTTGTGCATTGCATGTATATACCTTATCATCCTGCCCTATGTTGCTGCCAGCGACCTCTGCGGACTGTAAGCACCGCGACCGTGTTGGCTTGTCGGCCGCGCAATACCATCCACACACCCTCGAGGCATATCCATGCCACTCAAAAGTACAGAAGGATGGGATCCCACACCCTGTAGCGTGCTCGCTCGCACAGATGGCATGCAGCACCACCGATTGGCTGTGAGAGCGGACGAGCCGATGGAAAGTTTAACCGCCGGTGAAACGCCAGATCACAGAACTTTCTCTTCAGCCAATCGCCACCTATTATCCACCAACTGACTCTCTCGTTGGGCAGAGGGCTACACATAGCGGTGTTCATCCGAAAGGCAGTTGAGGTTGCAGTACCTCGCTGCAGCACTAAAACCAACTGCACACTTTATCCTACAGTAGGCGTGACTAACTGGAGCGGACCACCCACGCCCGACACTCCGTACTGCTGTCGACAGGCAATCAGGCATACTTATCACAGTACTCGGTATGCTGTCATCTGCTCACATGATGTGACATGTGATGTGATACACGCAGCCTGTGGGTTTGTGCCGTTTCTGTCGCGGAGAGCCATGTTTCGGCCGTTGAGCCCCGGGCATCACATAGAGTGCCACGTGAATGCTAAAGTGTCTGCATGGCTTGGAGAGGCTTGCGAGCTTCCGTACTTGGGAGCTTTCTTCTACCCGCTCTGCCGTACCAGCCGCTGGTACAAGATGTTCTCGCCCTCAGGTGAGCGAGCTTGTAGGTAAGACATCCCGAACTCACTGTGCGCCAGCATTTCTTCCATCGAGATTCCAGGCCGGCGGGATTACGTGGTGTAGCTTTCAATCGTTGTCGCGGCCACTGTACTTCTGTCGCCGTGCCCAGATACTCTTCTTGCCGGGGTTTTGCTTACTGCATCTATAGGCAGGCTATTACTTATCGGGAAGCTACACCTTGCAGCCAGTCATGCAAGTTCACTATACATGAAATCGCTAAGAACTGATAATGCATTCTCGAAGCTTTGTAGCGTTGCTTTCGCCTGACCTGGAAGCATACAGTATGCCAGCCGCTCCATCGCTCCGCGGAACTTACCAAATCACCTCTTCCCACATCACCATCAAACTTCGCTGAGGCGTGTTTTGTGCGATGCCCATACATCTCCCACACGACCATCACGTGCCGGGTAGAGCGCACAAGTCGGGTCGTAGGCAAGACCGCGCAACACCAACACGAGTCTGTGCAACACACTTCGAGCGTCAATTTCGCTGATGACGGCGACACACAGTTTCTGACACCAAAGCTCTCGGCATGTCCCTTACCATACAGTACACAAGGAACACCCTTCGGCCTTTACACGACTCGCCGCGACCCCGGAGGAAGAATGCGAAACCATCTACGTTCTTGGAGATCTGACAAGCGTGAACTTGTACCAAGGTCTGTCTGTCCTACTTCGAAGCTTTCCGTACTCAGCCTCACGCACTTCTCCACGCTTCTGTCGTCACCATTCATCGCAAACAGATCCTCCAACGGAGTCGTTGTCAGGCCTCCAGTGAATAGAGAGACATGAGAGCATATGACGTCTCGCAAAACTCTCTGCACGACACCGCCGTTTGGGCTAACACACACAGATTCATTGGTATAAGGTTGCACCATCATCACCAGCAGTCCAATAGCACACACGCGCTCTCTCGGCGCCAAACTGCCCGCGACGCGCGCTGAATGACTTGCAGCAGGCTGTACCACCCACCCGGTCAGCTTCTTGTGAAACCTGAGAGTGCCGAGAAGGCCAGCCTTCCTCCAGAAAGCATTGGCTCATGCTCCGGATCTCGTCGGGCGGCATTTCGCTAGGTATGCTGGTCACTTTCAAGAACGGGCGATCGGGTCTTGTGCGGTCCCGACGCGGATTCATATGCGTAATCTTACGCAGGAGCTGTCTGAACCACAGGACTGGCGAGAATGAGATGCATGTTCTGCACAAAGCGCGTGGGTTTGGAGATTGTGACTAGGGATGAGTACCGAGCTGCCGATAAACGGTGTTCTTCGTTGATGCGTGAGGCGACCACCGGAAGTGTCTATGTTGTGACTTTTGTTTCATCTGCCATTGTGGGGTATGTCTTCGTTGCTGCGTGGGGCGACCACTGGCAATGTCTACACGGTGACTTTTTGTTTCATCTGCTCTAGTGGGGCATGTCTTCGTCACCACATCTCGAATGCCACGCTGTCGACGCGTCTCCGTTTACTCTCGAACAACTCAGAAACTGACATGAATCCACCGCGAAACGCTCTTCGAAGCAAGAAAGGAAACATAAGGGTATCTAGCTATGTAAAACAAACGCTAATACTGCAACCAATGAACAAACAACAATGCATTTCGTGTTCATCATCGTCGTCATCATCATCAAACGACATCCCCACGCGGCGAAGGCGACGACGGCGATGGCGAACTAACCACACTCTCCGTCACCGTCACCGCCATCTTAGGCTTCCACTCTCCAAGCCGCGGCGAAGCCCCAGCGCGCTGGATGTACGCTTCGTTGTGGCGCTTGATGGGCGACTCGTCGTAAGGGTCGAAGCCGACTTGCTTCACAGCCTCATGGCGCATGCGCCTACGCTTCGTCTTGTCGGCGCCGGCGCCCGCCGTCGCACTGTCTTCGAGGAAGAAATTGAGCAGCTCGTCTTCGATGGCGAGGTGCGATTCCTGTCTGAATTGCTGAAGAGCGGCGAGCTTCATCAGCATTTCGAGGAGGGAGAGGCTGGTTTTGACGGCGGGTGGGCTGCGCTTGTTGGGCGAGAGATTTAATCCGGTGCAGGTGGCATGTGGTTGGAGCGAGTTGTGGGTAGGTGACGGTGTGGCGAAGGGGAGCTGTAGAGATAGTTTAGATAGAGCGGTGGTGATTTGAGGTTCTGGTGAGCTGTGAGTGTTGCTTGCAGCACGCGAGGAAACATGTGTGCCTGGGGTGTCGTAGTCGTCGTCGTCTGAGTCGACTTCCTCGCTGTACACCTCGAAAGCCATCCATTCAGGGTCTAGACCTGACGGCAGTCGCCAGTCTTGTCTGCTGTTATTGACCGGATGGTCTTGAGCGCCAGCAGCATCAGCCACCGGAGAGCTCTCACGCTTGAAACCGATATCGATCTCGGAGTACTCTTCGTCGCTATCATCGCTGTTCGCAAAGTGAAGGTGGTCTTCGCTCCTGCTTCTTTGCAACATGCGGCGCGGCGGGTCGGCGTTGATGTCTCGCTTGAGTAGTAGAACTGGATTGTTCGTCTCGCCATCACTTCCGATGTTGAGGATCTTGCCGGTGTCTGCGTAGAAGACCTTCGATATCTCGTGGATAGGAACCACTTCGCGGATGCCAGCGCTGGCGACATCATCGAAAGGCCCAGGCTGTAAATCTTCTGGCTCAAAAGTGTGCATTCTATCATCGTCCAAATCTTCGACGATGAGCAATTGATAAGCGAACTCTGCTGATGTTGTGCTTTCTCTGAATGACGCTTGGGCAGCACCGGAGTCCTCTCCCGGGAGATTGTACAGTTGATCGAGCGGCAGGCGGATCAGCTTCACTTTGGCCTTGTGCAAGACCTCCTTCCAGGTTGCCGCACGCGCGCCATCTTCATCGTCTGCTCTCGTGGCGTGTCCTGCGAAGAGCATGTACATACTGAGCACATAAGTCGGGCCGACCTGCTCTCGGCGTCCAGGAATCTTAGTGTAAGCGCTGTCTGCAGCTGTTAAGAAGGTGCTCGCCTGCAGCAGGCGCGATGGCGAGATTGTGCCGGAGAGTTTCGTGGATAAGTTGACGCCGGAAGTTGTGATAGCAAGGTTGATAAGCGGGACAGCGTCCTCGATGCGGTCAAGTAATGCCTTGATCTCCTGTATGATTGACCTCATTTGTTGTTCACTCTGCTCTCTCGTCTTGGCCCTGCTGCTGTTGCGGCGCAGTAGTTGCTCGTCGTTCGCCGCATCGTTCAGACGCACGCCGAGGCTCTGAATCTCGTAGCGAATGTCTTTTGTGAGGCCGACGGCAGACTCGAGAGTTGTGTTGCCACGGGCCGCGATGAGCTCTATCATGTCGATCGCTGGCGAGATGATTCGGATTTTGCCTTCGAGGCGAACTTGGAGTCTAGCAAGCTCTTCTCGCTCTTTGCCTTTGGGTGCTTCTTTGACGAGGCGGCCACATTGCTTGAGTGCGTAGCCAGTGGTTATGGTGATTCCTGATCGGATCGCATAATTCATCGCATGCTGCGTCACTTTGCTCAACAGCAGGTCCATCTTGTGCAAGGGTTGATGTGTGGGTTAGTTTGTGGTCGCGTCCTTGCAAGCTCGACTTGTTTTCGGAGCGGTGTGTTCATGTTTGGATCCGAACTTTTATTTGCGACGGCGAGGTGTTTGTTTGCATGGATGCCTGAGCCGCAGTGTCGTCGTCCATGCGACTGATTGTAAGTGAGTAGCATGGATTTGTGGCCAATCAGCGCGAGGCAAGCTTTGGAGCCCGAACCGAACCGTGCCCAAGACTTCTGGCAAGCGCGTTGCACTCTTCAGCCACTTTCACTGCGCCACAGTTCTCGCTTCTTCAGGCGATCCTTAAGAATTCTTTCGGCGTCGAAGTATCGCGCCTGCAGGTCGGATACACTATTTACAACACCACAATACCACTGCACAATGGCTGCAGAGGATCAAAAGAAGGCTTTGCCGCCTAAAGTTGCCGCTATGAGGGCGCGCAAAAGGCAAAAGGTCGACCAGCCTGCAGTCGCAGAACGCCCAGCCAAGAAGGCAAAAACTGGAAACAGCAAAAAACCAGTAAGACTCGACAAACTGCCATGGAGAGATGTAGAGATGCCGGATCGCATGGACGACTACGAGGGCTTCTTTGGTCTTGAGGAAATCGACGACGTGGAGGTTATCCGCGACGAAGCAACTGGACATGTCTCATACATCTCTCGCCATGAAGATAATGGCGGTGCCTCTGATGAGTACCCTTCGGACGGCGAGGAATTTACTGGATTCGGGGATGAAGAGGCCGAAGTTCCTGAGCCTGCTTCGGTCCCCGCTGATGAAGTTGAGCTTAAGAAGGGTGGCAAAGAAGAAGACGTCCCCGAGCCTGTTTCAGTGCCTGCCGATGAGGTGAAGGCCAAGCAGGACAAGAAAGACAAGCAAGAAAAGAAGAAGCAAAAGAAGGAGGAGATGAAAGAAAAGAAGGCAAAGGCAGAGCTAAAAGCAAAGGCGCAGCAAGAAGCCAAAGAGAAAGCCGCTGCTGCTGCTGCGACCAGTGCGTTTGAGGGCTTAGAAGCTGCAGCCGCAGACGACGAAGAGGACGTTGACACGTCAGCCTGGCTACCACTCAAACTCTCACCTGATACGATGGCCGCACTGGCGAAACTGAAGTTCAGCAAGCCTTCTAACATTCAAAGCGCGGCAATTCCGGAGATTCTCGCAGGTCACGATGTGATCGGCAAAGCGTCAACAGGATCGGGAAAGACTCTGTCATTCGGTATTCCTATTTTGGAGAGATTCTTGGAGCACCGTGCGATGCATCAAAAGACTGAGCACAAGTGGCCCATTGCCCTCATCTTGTCACCGACCCGTGAACTCGCACACCAGCTCAGCGACCATCTTCAGGCTTTGTGCTCAACGGGTGTATTCAGAGGACCTCAGATCGCCACAATTACTGGTGGTCTTTCCGTACAGAAACAGCAACGACAAGTAAAGGACGCAGATATTATTGTAGGAACACCTGGACGTTTGTGGGAAGTCATCAGCGACGGACACGGACTGATGGACGCACTCAAACACCTGCAATTCCTCGTTGTCGACGAGGCCGATCGTTTGCTCGGCGAAGGTCACTTCAAGGAAGTCGGAGATATTCTGGACGTCCTTGATCGTCAAGTCACAAACAGCGACGACGCCGAGCCTACGAACGTTTTGCCACAATCTCAAACTCCGAAACAAACAGAAAGACAAACCCTGGTCTTCTCAGCTACATTCGACAAGGGACTGCAGAAGAAGTTGTCCGGCAAGGCGCAATCCAACAAGGGCGGAGACTTGTTGAGTAACAAGGAGTCTCTGGAGTTCCTCCTGAGAAAGCTGAACTTCCGCGAAGAAACTCCCAAGTTCGTCGACGTGAACCCGGTACACCAAATGGCTACTGGTCTCAAAGAAGGCATGATCGAATGTGGCGGAACTGAAAAGGACCTGTACTTGTACACGCTGCTACTTCACTATCGCCAGGCAAGAACACTGGTGTTCTGTAACTCAATCAGCGCTGTGAAGCGCATCACACCATTCCTTCAAGAGCTGGAACTCCCTGCGCTTGCCCTGCACTCTGGCATGATTCAGAAGCAGCGTCTTCGATCAGTCGAGCGCTTCAGGGAGACCAAACCAGGAGCCAAGTCCGCATCAATCCTTGTCGCCACTGACGTGGCTGCAAGAGGCTTGGACATTCCTAACGTTCAGCTGGTTGTTCACTACCACCTTCCACGCGCTGCCGACACATACGTTCACCGTTCGGGTCGTACGGCCAGAGCTGGTCAACAAGGCTCCAGTATCCTCATCTGCGGTCCCGAGGAGGTCAACGGTGTCCGTCGCCTTATCGCCAACGTGCACGCCAAGACAGCAGTCTCACATGAAGAAACTGCTACCACGTCGGCTAAACAGGGTTACTACATCAGAACTCTGGACATGGATCGCCGTATTGTGTCCCGTCTGAGAGAGCGCGCCCAGCTTGCGAAAAAGCTTGCAGACATGAACACGTCAAAGATGAAGAAGAGCAAGGAGGACGACTTCATGCGCGCGGCCGCAGAGGAGCTTGGTGTCGACTATGACTCCGAAGAATTCGAGAGAGAGGCACCTGGTAAGCACGGACGTGGTGCAAACAGGAAAAAGAAGGAGAGGGAGGCGGCAAACACTAGCAAGGGCGAAGCTGCTGCAATGAGAGCCGAATTGAGAGACCTGTTGAGACAGAGAGTGAACGTGGGCGTGAGCGAGAAGTACCTCACTTCCGGTAATGTGGATATCGATGAGCTGTTGAGACAGAAAGAGTTGGGCGAAGGAAAGACTGGCGAGTTCCTAGGCAAAACTGGCCTGGGCTTGGACGACTTGTAGATTTATATGTATCAAAGAATGGAATCGGTCGAGGCAAGTCGTGCCACCAGCAAGCACATTACTACCATTTCAAAAAATGTTTTCGTTGAGCAGTCCTCCGATTTGTGATATCATGTCATTTGTTTGTCCGTCTACATAGATGTCGCAACGGTACAACAACATATCTAATACTTCTTCTCCGTTCCTCCGCTTAACCCTCGGTTGACGGCCGTGGAGCTCGTCCGTGCTTGCCATGTGCTTTGGTGCTTTCAAGCTTGAAACGTCATGATGAACAAATTGAGTGAGGTCATTCATGGAGACCTTTGCACCTTACGCGCCAGCACGGCCATTGGTTTATCTTCACTGTTGATTTAGATATTCCAACGTCTGCTTATTGACAAACAACTACTTCTTCACGATTCAAACGCAAGAAAATAACGAACAATAATACTTCTTTCCAGCACAACAATACAGTAAGCTTCACCGAACGCCTCGAAACGCACGGGCACTTCACTGACTCGCTACAGCACCTTGCCTAAACAACTCCCCTCACAACCACACAACATGCTCTTCGCCGCCCGCATCGCTCGCCCGGTCGCTTTCCGCGCCGCCGCGCCCGCATACATCCGTCCTTTCTCGCAAGCCCAACAGCTCAGGTTGAAGGAGGACGCCAACAGAAGCCCCGAGGAGACCGAGCGCGTCAAGCAGGAGCAGCTCCAGAAGCAGAAGGAGGGCAAGGGCCACTGGCACGAGGAGCTGGCGTCTTCATCAGAGTCGCACATCGCCGCCGACAAGGAGAACATTAACAACCACGACGAGCACATCAACGACCTGCAGAAGGAGACTGCGCAGCAGACGCAGAAGAACCACCCTGAGGCGAAGAAATAGATTTGATGATGTGAGATGAGATGGGATGAGACGAGCACGCATGTAATTTTCTGGAATGTACAGTACGCTATACTGAATACCGAATACTTTTTACCTTTTCTATTCGAGCTTTCGAGGTTTTAGTTTAGGGAGCCGGTGCGCTACCGCGTTAGTCAGCGCTACGCTCACCAATGAAGAGGTTGCGAAAGGTTGTTCCCAGCGCAGCGTGCAAGGTCGTACCCTTAATTTTGACATCTGCTGCTTAGCTATATTACAGGTGCTGCATCAATATTTTGACTTGAAAGGCTGATACAGATCCACGAAGCGGCTGGAGCGACGTGCAGCGATGCACAGACACTCATCTTTGGTCGGCTTAAGCCTAATGTGATGCTCACGACCGATGTGGTTGTTCAGATTCCATAAGAAGCTCTGACGAGGGCAGGTCCGATGTCTTTTACTGTTAGAGTTAGGGATGTCCTCATGGCTGACATCGCCAAAGCCAAAGGCTATTACTTGCGGCAGTCATCAGCGAATTATCGCTGGCCGCGACGCGAACATATGTCGAAAGAGTCTCCGGCTCAAATGTTCTCTTCGACTTCTACACTCGTATTCGCCAGCACCGCCGTAGACAGCACGCATCGTACCCAACGCTCTGGACACCACTCTCCACCAGGCACTTAATCCCAACATTCCTTAAACCACCAATGTCCAAGTCAGACATGTCCGTCCAACTCCCTTCACGCCAGGTTTTCCTCTCGAAATTGAGGACCATCAGCCTTGCCAAGCTGCCTGAGTGCTGCAATGGCATCACTACTTGCAGTATCTGTTTCGGCGACCTTGCCGACAAAACAAAAAAAGGTGTAAGCGAACGCGCAGTTCGACTACATGGAACCCACATCTTCGGCGCGCTTTGCATCCGCAAGTGGCTAGAAGAAAACGACAGCTGCCCGATCTGTCGTGCCAAAGTCCACGCGGGCCCAGACGACAACCATCTCGTAAACGATCTATACGAGCAGATCAGACTCCTAACGCGACGACGGCCTACCATCGACAGGCCGATCATCGACCTGGAAGTCTTTAAGCCCTGTGAAAGGCTGTGGAGAGGCAGTATGACTGTTACGTCGGCTCGGCTCGCTGCCCAACTAGAAGAAAGCATGAGCGATCTGATGATGTGGCGTGTATCGTGGTGGGAGCGCAACCCATTGTGCGTGAGCTTGCCGGACTTTGCGCCGTACACCAGGACTCGAGCATTGCGATCTGAAGACCTCCACGTACCAGTCGTAGGGCACGAAGAGCGAGATCCCCAGCTCCTCTTCCGGTTGGTCAACGCAGGGTTCTGGCACGGCGCCACCGCCGCGGCGCACGAGCTCCCTCTCCATGTGGGAGCCCACCCAATCTTTCGCAGTATGGAGGATGCCATCCGTCGAGTGGTATTCGAGGTCCGAGGGAAGAGGATGCTCGTGTCGACGCTGGCGATCAGCCTTAGAGAAGCAATCGAAAGCGACCCACGAACTAGGGGCGTCCTGACGGGAGAGCGAGAAGACTTGCCGGAGGGTCTTCAGTTCTACTGGGAAGATTTTATTGTCCTCTTCTTGCGGAGGCTGATCGAAATGCAAGATGAACAGTGAATGATTTGCGGCATGTTTCGCTCTGGATATGTAGGTTTGCAGCCGCGTCTTGCAAGAGTTGTTAGGTGGCCGATAGAATGCGCGGTCATGGTGAACTTTTGGTTTGTGGCTCTCGGCTTTATAGCATTCGATATAGACGAACTACGGCATTTGATACTTCGACACTATTGTCTACATACCTGCCTCTTTTATGCCATTTACTCCCTGCTGCCAAAACGTTTTGTTATGGTGCTGCGTGATTGCCTCGCGCCAACACGCGCACCTTTCACCAGTGAGAGCACTGATCAATCCCAGCCTTGCCAAATCATCCCCAGTGACAAACGTTCTGTGCGTTTCTGTGCTGAGTCAGATAGTCGTCCTCATATTCGCGGTAAGCTGTGTTCGAACGATGCAAACAGGTCGCAGCATTAGCGTTGTCCTCAATGTCCTCTCTGTCCTCGACGGCCCGGCTGTCTTCTCTGTCCTCACGACCACTCTCAGATTGCATATAAGGATCTGTTTCTCCCTGCAAAATGAATGCAGCACCGTTTCATCCAGATGCCCATCGAGAGCAACCACATCTCAAGTCGCCTGACTGCGACCCACACCCACAAACTCTATCCAACGCAAACACCAATCGACATCAAGCTTACAGTAAAGATGTCTGCCATCTCTCTCCCAACCCGTGAGGAGTTCCTCGAGCAACTATCCGCATACCCCGTCGAAGCTTGCGCGATCATCGACGGAGATACTACATCCTGCGCCATCTGCACCAGAGATCTCGTTGACACGCCTATCGACGATTCGGAAGAGCGTGCTGTACTGCTGCACGATACACATGCTTTCGGCGAGGAGTGCGCTCGCGAGTGGCTGGGTAGCAAGAACAATTGCCCAAAATGTCGCACTGTTCTCTACCAAGCGGCTGACAAAGAGGACGAGGGCTACGCTGGCGCTACTATCGACGACGTCGTGCCCATCGCTCCCACCTTCAACGAAGAAGAGCTCGAGCACCTTCTATGGCAAGCCGGTCAGCTCTCAACGCGGGATCCGCGCACCGAAGCGTTCACTGACCAGGAGGTGATGTGGATCTACTGGAATCTCTGGAACCAATGGCACTTAGCCATTGACTCCAACGCCGACGGTAACTGGGAGCTCGAAGGCCCCCGATCCAATGGAATCGCCCGCGCTCTCCACGAGCTGCTGAGAGTGCGCTACAGCTGGTGGCGCCACAGCCCGGAGCAGCTCAAGCTGAACATCACGGAGCGCTTCGTCTATCCCGCCGGCAGCTGGATGCCTACCGACCGTGATCTCCACCGCCACATGGACATCGACTTCGAGGCGGACCTGCAGTCGGACGTCTACCTCATGGACGTGACTAGCGATCTTTTCGTGCCTGCCTTTGGCAACGAGTGCAACTGCATCAACATGTCCGGGCACCCTACGGTCGTGGATCTCATCGACCGCATGGATGGCGTGCTGCAGAACCTCGCAGGCCGGACGATCAGAGTGGATGTCCTCAGGCGGAAGCTGCGCCAGTGGGTTGGCGACGCAGACCAGATGGAGCGTGAGGGGACGCACCCTCTGCTTCCCGTTGGCTATGCGGATCTCGTTAGGCATCTGATCGATCAGACTACCCTGAGAGCGATTCGCAGGACCAAGCAGAGCAGGTTGGCTCGTCGCGCTGCTCGTCCTCGACCAGTGAGCAGGGCGCCGCGTATGAGTGCGCCGTCGCACTGGGACTGAAGCGGCGAAGGAGAACCTCTCGAGTTATCGCGTTTGGTATGTTTGCTTCCAAAGGCGATGGCAGCACCACCAGAATACTGACGCTTGGCGAAGAATATTTGTATCTCTCGCATTACCGCATCTTTTTTTGTTTTCGATACCAACGACCGCACCACCAGCATTATGGAGTTTCGCGCAGACATTGGTTGTTCCTTCGCATCGCTGCTTTCTGTTATTTCCTGCGTCGATTGCAGCACGTCCTGCATACTTGCATTGTGTGCGGGGATCGATTTGGTTTTTCTTGAAGGAGACCATCATCCTTCTCCATCTGTTTTGAGCTTTGGGTCGGGATACTACCAGGGGCGATGGAGACATCTCCAAGGCATTCGGTGTTTGGAGATGCACTGCTTTCTGCGTGCAAGTCGTTATTGTATTTGCCGATAGTGTCTGTCGATGTTTCAAACATGCCGACTCCACTCTGTGTTGCTGCCTTCTGAGTCGGTGCCAAGTGTTGCTACTGTTTCCGCTGAGACGGTCATGGTCCCTCGATATGTGTACTGAGAATTTCTTGAGACAGCATCGCTTCAAAGTGTTTTCATTATGTCGTCTAATACTCTATTGCTGTCTTGATAGAGTCGTACACCCTCGTCACATCAGGGATGTTGAACTTTTCGTAAGCGAGACCCGAGTGGGTGCTCCATCCTGCTACTCTCTGGATAGGCGCTTCAAGTCGTGTGAAACAACCCTCCTGCACCGTAGCAGCTACCTCCGCGCCAACGCCAGCGTTGACCATGCTCTCGTGCACTACAATCAGCTTGCCCGTCTTCTTTACTGAAGCCATGACTGTCTCGCGGTCCCATGGGTAGATAGTGCGGAGGTCGATGAGCTCTACTGAGCACTTGAAGTCTCTCTCTGCGGCTTGGATCGCTGAAGAGCATGTGTAAAGTGGTGTACCGTAGGACACGATTGTGACGTCTTTGCCCTCTTTGAGGATCTCGGCCTTGCTGAGGGGAAGTGTGTATGCCTCTGCCGGGACGTGCTCGACGGCGGCGCGATATAGGATCTTTGGCTCCAGAAAGACCACAGGGTCGTTGCATTCGACGGCGGCGAGAAGCAGTCCCTTCGCTTGAGCTGGAGAGCGCGGTACTACGACCCGTACGCCGGGGATGTGTGTGAAGAGCGATTCCGGGGATTGTGAGTGGTACAACGCGCCATGGCCAACGCCACCGCTGGGCATTCTGACGACCATGCCGCCACAGCTTTGCGCCTCTGCGTTAACTCCGGTGCGGTATCTGATTTTTGCAGCCTCGTTGACGATCTGGTCGAAAGCTGGGTAGACGTAATCGGCGAATTGAATCTCGGCAATCGGACGCATGCCCTCCATTGCAGCTCCAATTGCGAAGCCAGCGATACCTTGTTCGGTCAAGGGGGTGTTGAAGACACGGTCCTCGCCGAATTCATTGGCTAGGTTCATTGAGCAGCGGAAGACGCCACCGAAAGCGACATCCTCGCCGAATAACATCACACGCTCATCTGAACGAAGGGCGTGCGAAAGGGCGGAGTTGATTGCTTGGAACAGGTTCTGTCTGCTGGTGGTGCCATTGCGAGCTGTTGATGAGAGTTCTGGGTTTGAAAGAGCATCTTTGGAGGTGTGGGATAGAACGGCAGTGGTGCTGAAGTCGGTAGGGATATTCAGACGTGCCTTGGCTGGATGTGAGGCGTAGGCACGGCGTGATATGAGGGAGGCACAGGCGCTGCTAAGGCGGGCTGGTCGCACGGATTTCATCATGGTTGCAGGCAGGTAGGAGCAAGTGGCATTACACGAGGAGCTGCGACGGGGAGAGGAATCAATTGACTTACAATTGCAAGCAAGACAATAATAATCTTGGGTGGTGGTAGTCGTGCGCTTGCTGTCGGCTTACCAGCCTCGGTTAATGCTGGACGCGTTGGAGTGCTGCGGCTCAAGGTGAAGCAAGAGCGCGTGCCATGAGCCGCCGCGAGATCACATGCATTCGCTTTGTATTATGTCACATGCTTCGTCACGTGAGGCGTGTCACTTTTAAGGTAGGCAGCGCGTAGGATGTAAGTGATGTGTGAATGAACTGCAGTCTGTATGCGTGTATACTAGTTCCCAGGCTGCTGCCCTCACCGGTGGCGCGCGGTGGCTCGTGAGCTTGGCGGGTCGTTAGTTGTGGCAGGCGCGACCTGCTCGAACGTCTCGACTTCGACGCTCACCCCCGAGAGCGTGAACAGTCGCCGCCGCATCACATCTCCTTGTTGTCGAACACCAACACCGCCCTCATCACACCGCATACCCATAACCCACCACTCCACTCGACTCCGACCCCACCGGCCAATCGCCCTCGGAGCTCTAATTCAACCTCACTCCTTCCCGCGCCCTTGATACCCCCCAAAAACATTTCCGCGAACCGACCCCATGGCTGCTGTACGTATCCACTACGCTCAAACAGCTTGCCGCATCGACACTTCACTAACGCCATGCTGCAGCAACCTCCCTCCCAGCCTCGCGCCTACTCGCAAGCATACATTCCCAACGGCGCTGCTCCTCAGCCATCAGGCCCAGTACCTGGCGCTCGTCCTCTCGACCCCAACCAAGGTCGCGTGCAACAGGTCGGCCATGCCCGCGTGCTCTGCATAGCAGATGTCAGAGGTATGGAGAAAGAGAGATCAATGCATACAGAATGGGAAGCTCATTACAAATACAGGTCACCTGCGCCAGCTCAATGAGCTTGCGCGCAACGCAAAGGCTGACTACATCATTCACACCGGTGACTTCGGTTTCTATGACGAGACATCGATAGAGCGCATTGCCGAGAAGTGAGTGAAGTGCGCACTATTCACAGCATTGAGCCATGTCTAACAAAAATACACAGAACCCTCAAGCACGTCGCCCAATATTCACCACTTCTCAACGAGCCCGTCAAGACCGAGATCACTCGGGCCGCACCCCAACAATCAGTCAAGGATCGTTTCCTCAGAGATCGCCTCCCACTCTCTGAGCTCCCTCAGTTCCTCAACAAGACCTACAAGCTCGAAGTCCCCGTCTACACCGTCTGGGGTGCTTGCGAAGATGTTTCGGTTCTGGAGAAGCTGCGCTCGGGCGAGTACAAGATTGACAACCTTCACGTCATCGACGAGTCGCACTCGAGACTACTGGACATCGGCGGCGTAAAGCTCCGCTTGCTCGGTCTTGGTGGCGCTGTTGTCATGCACAAGCTGTTCGACAACGGTGAGGGACGCACAACCATCGCCGGTGGCCAAGGTACCATGTGGACTACCGTCCTGCAGATCGGTGAGCTCATCGACACCGCCAACCGCGTATACGACCCCACAGAGACTCGCGTGCTTGTCACCCACGCATCTCCCGCCAGAGAGGGTCTCCTCAACCAACTTTCCGTCGCGCTCAAGGCCGACTTCTCCATCTCCGCTGGTCTCCACTTCCGTTACGGTAGTTCCTACAACGAGTTCTCCGTCAACCCTTCACTCGACCACTACCGCGGCAAGCTTGCAGCCTCTAAGGCTTCATTCAACGATGTTTGGGAGACTGTCAAGAACGAGGTCGAGCCTGCGGTGCAAGAGAACGAGGCGCAGCACAAGCTCTTGCAGATGGCGGTCGACCTTGTCGGCAAGATGCCTTCTGTTGCAAGCGGCGGAAACCCATTCGGTGGCGGACCTCAGACTGGACAGGTGGACGAGAGCGCTTTCAAGAACATGTGGAACTTCAACCTGGCGGATGCTGCTTTCGGATGGCTTGTTCTGGACATCGACCAAGGTCGCATCGGCACCGAAATGCGCGCTCAAGGTTTCAACTTCTCTCACCGTGGTGGCAAGGCTCAGCCCAGGCCTCAGGGCATCGCTCCCAACGCCACTGTGCCGCCGACCACTGGCAACGTGCCAACCCAACAGCCGATCGCTCAGCAGCAGCCTCGTGCGCAGCCTGCAGTCAGCCAGCAGCCACCAGTTCAGAGGGCTCAGCAACCCCTCGCCGCTCAGCAACTGCAACAGGCAGCTCAGCCTAGGCCTGCTGTACCCCAGCAAAACCCTGCCTTGACTTCACCTGCACCAGCTGCGAAGCCTGCTACTCCCGTTCCGTCGAACACCGCCAACGGTGACTCAAAGCCTTCAAACGCCAACCAACACAAGGATGCGACACCGACCAACGGTACCGATAAGCCGAGCCAGTCTCCTCACCAGCCGAAGCCCGAATCCAAGGGTATCTTCATCACCAACGTGTACGACCTGCAGTCTCCCGAAGACGTGAAGGCTCAGCTATTCAGCCCTGAGGACGCAGCCAAGATCACCAACGTCGAGAAGACTCCTAAGGGCCCCTGGATCGCACACTTCGAGAGCACAGAGCAGATGCAGGAAGTTCTCGCTCATGGACCCTCGAAGGAGGCTCAGGAGAAGCACAAGGGCGTGCGCATGGCTGCCTACAACCCTGGCCCACGCGGCCGTGGCGGCTTCGGTGGTGCCGGTCAGTGGGGAACTAGCCGTGGCGGTCCCAGCGCTCGCGGCGGTGCTGAGGCACGTGGAGGCTACCAGTCTGCTGGTGCAACCACTGGTAGCGATTCAGAGTCTGGCCGTGGTGGCCGTGGCAGAGGTAGGGGCGCTTTCCGCGGCGAGCGCGGTGGTCGTGGAGGCCGTGGCGGTCGCGGCGGTGACCGTGGCGCCAAGGGCGACGGTGCTGCTGCTGCGACCTCAGCGCCGGCTGCCGGTGGTGACTCGTAGGGCGAGTCGACTCCCGTGCAGACGTTCAAGGCTGAGCCCAACAGTGGCTGGTAAACGAAATTTGAGCGCTCCGAGGAATCGCTTTGTAAAAATTAGATGCGAGCGAGCGAACGGACGGACGGATGTGTGTGATTGACAAAAAGGGCTGATGAGCGTTAGTATACCCTCATTGCATGTTACAGTGTTAGTAGTAATTGCGTTTTCACTTCGTCTTCTTCTTCTGTTATACCAGACTAGGCTTTGGTAGTTAGGTAGCTTGAAGAGAGATTTTGCCTCACGCTCCGTTTGGTATTGCCATGTGTCTTCGATCGCTTTGTACAACGACGATGTATGTTTACATGCAGGTGATTGTGGCACAAAATGTTAACCAGCCAGTGATTTTCGCGACTCGGCTTGGAGTCGCTTAGATACTATTGTGACCGAAGGGTCGTTGTTGGCGCTTAGCAGGCCAACGCATGCACGAGCTTTCACGTATCTCGATATCGTCCTGTGACGATTGTGACACCTACGAACATGTGTGAATGACTCACAGTGATGAGATCCTTGTTCCTCGATGTCTTTGGGATGAGGCTGAGTTCAGCTGCAGTACGAGCCCTACTTGCTTCCTCGCTTCGACCGCGTACAAAAACTACTGCTGCGAACTCCTCGAGTTATCTTCCCCAACGCAATAGTCTAGCACATTTCTTCCACAGACATGAAGGATCATTTGCGAAATCCTCGGGTCGCTGTGGTTGGTTGCGTCAGTATACTCCTATGATGCACATAGCTCTCTGTAAAAGATGCTAAACTGATTTGTATCGATTGCTAGGGCCATGGAGGCCTCAACACCATCTACGCCGATCTCGAAGCAAAATGCCAGTCTCGAGGATGGCTGATGTCGGATCTTGACCTTCTCGTCATCTGTGGGGACTTCCAGGTAGGTTGAACAACCTGGCATCTGCTCTGACCTGTTCCTAGCGGTTGACTTTTGACAACTCCTACAGGCCCTCCGCAACGAACACGACCTCAATTGCATGTCTGTACCACGACGATACCGCCACCTTGAAGACTTTCACAAGTACTACTCTGGACAGAGCCGCGCTCCTGTGCTCACCATCGTCATCGGAGGCAACCACGAAGCGTCGAATCACCTCTTCGAGCTGTACCATGGCGGATGGCTGGCGCCAAACATCTACTACCTCGGAGCCGCTGGCGTAATTCGTTACGGGCCCTGGCGCATCGCAGGACTGTCGGGAATCTACGACAAGAGGGACTACCGAAAGCCACATCACGAGCGACTCCCGTACGATCGAGAGACTCTCAAGTCAGTCTACCATGTGCGAGAGTACGATGTGCGAAAGCTTTTGTTTGTGAGTGGCGATGTCGACGTGTGTTTGAGCCATGACTGGCCGGCTTGGGTGGAGTTGTTCGGAGATGCCAAAGGTCTTTATGCGTCGAAGCCTCCGTTCTATGAGAGTGCTAAGAAAGATGGTTTGGGGAGTAAGCCGGCGACGCAGCTTTTGGATCACCTGAGGCCGGCTTACTGGTTTTCGGGACATATGCATGTCAAGTTTGAAGCGACTGTGCAGCACACGGATGCTATCATCGACGAAACGGTTCGCAAGCTAGATGTCTCTGAAGCACTGAGAGCAGAGCTACCTGCCTTCGAAAGTGGATACAAAACAGCATTGGCGACAGCCACTCCTGGTGTCGAGAAAAGCAAGAACGCAACGACCAAATTCCTAGCACTTAGCAAAGTCGGCCAGGATACCGACGCGTACCTCGATTTGCTAGAGCTTGATCTTCCCGAACGCTCTGAGGATCCGCAATACCTCGAAAAGACGGCAGACGGCAGATACCAGCTTCACTACGACGAGGAATGGCTAGCCATCACAAGAGCCTACAACGACTCTCTTCTTCTCGCCGATCCCGAAACTCTGGTCGTTCCTCCGAGCAGTCGCCAGAAAGCGCCTCGAATCACTGCGGAGACCATTGCTGGTCATCGGACGTGGGTTCGCGAGAACATTACCGTCAAGGGACTGCTCAAGATTCCTGAGAACTTTGTCGCACATGCGCCCCTTCATGCCGCAGAGATGGCAGGAACAGAAGAGCAACCGCTCGAGTATCCCAATGCGCAGACTTCAGCGTTCGCAGAACTTCTACAGATGGAGAACAAGTTCGAGGTTCTGGAAGCAGAAAGCGCCAGTGAGGATGAAAGTGATGAGATCCAATTTGGATGAATGTTAGATTGAAGATGTTTGTGTATTATACACTATGATACAACGGTTCGGGTCTAAATGGTGATGTGTGCGAAGTGCTACACAAATGTATGTATATACGAGAAGAAGATAAGAAAATGATGGCGCGTTCCGCGTAGGCGCGCTGTGTGCGGCGGTCGCAGACAAGAGCAACCCCTAGGCTCTACTCTTGCCAGCCCCGACCCCGACCAACATAAGAAAAAGACGATAAGAAAAAATGGTGCGTGAATCGTTTCCCCTTACTCGTAGCGGTAGCAGAACTTGCCGCCGAGAGTGTCCATCAGATCGCCGAAGACCTCGTTCTCGCCGGCGAAGCCGAAGGCGATGCTGTCAGTCAGCTGCATGATGGGGCTGGGAGGGCTGTCGTTCAAAGTGGAAGTGCCGTAGATGGCGTTCTGGCGAGTCTCGGCATCGAGAGCTTGCCAGATGGCCCACACGCGGTCGACCTGCGCGTGGTGCAGGAAGAACACGGGGTCGTTGGGAGACGAGTGGAAGTCCTGCATCTGCGAAGGGCCGCCGCCGAGCCAGTGGCCGGCGCCGTGGATGCCGAGCTTGTTGTCGCCGACGAAGCCTTGCATCTCGGCTTGGAAGTACTGGATGGTGGTCTGGCCGAGGAGGAGCTGGGTGACGTTGGCGTAGGTGTTGTAGCGGCTGCTGAAGTAGGAGTTCAGATCGCGGACCAGGCAGCGAGGGTTGAAGTCGTATTCGTTCTCGACGTTGTCGCCGTAAGGGCTGTCAAGGGGACCGAGGTTGCTGAAGTCACCACCAGAGAAAGGACCGGAGTGGACACAGCCGCCACCGGTGCCAGGGGGGAAGGTGACGTCCATGAGGCCGAGGTAGGTGTCATCACGACCCTCGACGAAGACGCCATCACTGCCAAGAGAGAACTCGTCACCGTTGAAGAGCTCACTCTCGTGAGGTGCCTGAGCATCGCGGGCCCAGTCCCAGTAAGGAAGAGATCCAGTGTAGCCGCAAGTGTTGATGAGGTCGTTCTCCCACTCCCAGATGAAGTTACGGTGCCATGCAAGGAAATCGGCGGTGACGTGAATGGACATGGTCATGTTGATGTGGGTGGCAACGTACTCGTCGTAGCGGGACTTCACACCAGGGTAGGTGGTTGCATCGGCAGTGGTGGGGACTTGCTTCAGGCACATGATGGCATCGGTGAAGCTCTTGCGGTCCTGGTTGGACATCTTCCTGAACTCGGTGCGGACACGGGCGTTCTCGAAGGTGCAGGTGCCGTTCTGAGGGCGCTCCTGTTGGTGGTGCGCGGCGACCTGGCTGATCTTCTCAAGAGCATCGCCACTCTCGATCTCATCAATGCTGTAGTCCTCGAGCGTGGGGATGCCAGTGGGTGTGGGCAAGCCGGTGCCACCAGTTGAGTAACCGCCGTGGCCGCCGTAGTAGTTGCCGGTACCGTTGTTGTACGAAGTAGGGTAAGGGTGAGGAGCGTCAGTGACCTTCGAAGACGACTCTCCACCGTGGCCTACAGGCTTAGAAGGGTAGGAATCAGGTGAGCCAGTCTGCTTCTGAGATCCACCGGCGGTGGACGTGCAGTCGTACGAAATGGTAGAGGTAGCAGGAAGACGAGACATATGAGCTGTCTTGAAGAAGCTCTGGTTGGCGGCCTCGTGAGTGGCGGAAGGGTTGCCAGGCGCACCACCATGCTTGCCCTTGTGGCTAGTAGAGGTAGCGCTCGTCTTGGCCGGAGCGTAGCATTGGGTGGCAGACGCTTCACGCTGGCTGGAAAGCTGTGCCTTCAGAGAAGAGATCTGGCTGTTGAGGTCGGCGACATGTTGGTCCTCGGGAGAGTGGCTGGGGACAGCGTGGACGGTGTGGGTTTCCTGAGTCAAAACGTAGGATGTGAGGGTTGTGGGCTTGTGGACAGTCTCGTTGTAGTTGTGGACAGTAGTACTGTTGTAGTTGTGTGCCGGTCCGGCGTAGGCGAGAGCCGCCGAAAGGGACAAAGCGAGTGTGGTGTGAGCGTGCATGATGCCCGGTAAAGAATGACTGATTAAAAGAATGTATTGAAACGACGCACTACAAAAACAAAGCGAGATGTCGATGAAAAATCAAGAGAATACAGGCGTGCGAGCAGTCATCAAGTCATTCTTTTCCAAGGCCTTGAATCCTGTCAATAGTGTCGACCGCTTGCAGCGAGGGCTCGGCGGCGCTATCGTTGATCGTACCGAGACAGTCGAAAGACGTTCCTGTTTTGGTAACTCCCAGCAAATCATAATTCGTCTTGGAGTCCTATTCTCGTCATCTTAGCAGCGGTTCAGCGGGCCAATTCGCCCGAATATGGCCGTTCAACGCAGACACGAGGTGCCCAGACGCCGCGGACCGATGCGAGATGGAGTCTTGCGTGAAGGTTTTGGTCTTGGGTGGTCGGAGCTTTGGAGTAATTTCATGCGCTGGGCGAGGCAATCTCAGCACCCGCAGAAGCGAGCTGCAGGTACTGCGCCGTCCCACAACAGAGGTGTATCACCTCGTATGCGCGAGACTGCCCTACAAGGAAGCCCGTATCGCTGTCAACACACATCCACACTGACGACACAGTCAAGCGACATTCGAGGATGCGAAAGTCATTATGCTTTTTTCCTCCTCGGACGCCGCCGTGCAGAGCAGAGCCTCAACCCTTGGCACTCGCCAAGTCGTGTCTCTGGAGGTTGCCAAGTTCCGTACACGTTCTTTACCTCCTGAACGATGCAGCGATGACCTTGCTGTTGCGACCCGTATCAAAATCCAGTGTGGCTCATGCAAATGTCTCTCGTCAATAGAATTCCGGTGCTGATGGCAATCGAGATCTGCAGAGCGACCCTGGCCACTGTCGCAAAATACCATAGTCGATCTTAAACGGCTTCATAGCTGCGTACCGTTTGCATCGGGAAGCGATGGAAGATTTGCCGTTATATTGCGTAACGGGTGAACGCTTTGGTATTGCGAATCAACATAGAGCGGTTGTTTTGATTGTGGCAGTCGTTGATCAACAAACGCAACGCTCCCCCCGAATCAAACAAAGTTCAAGCAGTCTCAGACCTCCCCCGAAGGTAACCGCTGGCACGTCACGTGATAGCGAATCATCGCTATGTGCATCCTTGAATGAGTATGTGTGTATAACATGATACGTATTGATGCTTTAGGAATCTGACTGAATTTGTACCAGAAGTCGTGTATGTAGTGCAGTTCAGAGTGCGACCGCTTCCGATGTATATATGTATTCAGTTCGGTTTGAGCGCAAAGTGGCGTGAGATCGATGTGGAGGTCTCGTGCATTCCTTGACTTGCGAAATTAAACGACTACAAGACACTAATATCACGACCAAAGGGATCCTGCACACCGCACATCCCTAGTATGTTGTAACTGAATGAGCTTATTGCTCATATACCACCATGTCATATCGCAGGCGAAATAGAGATTGACAAATGTAAGATTGGCGAAAATGCAGTCACACCAACCCCAACCCTTATAGATACATATACGCCGCCGGTGTTTGATTGGCTGCCTGACGCTCAGCAATCATTTACACTTCCTCTGTCACATCCCAGGAGCAACGGTAGAACATCTTGCGAAACAGGCTCAACCATGGGACATATATCTGGGATGTCTCATCTTGCCAGTAACATGACTGGCATGAGCTATATGTATCTATTGATGCGATAGACACACCGCAACGCCATCTTGGACGAAACCCAACGCGAGGCTGCGCATCTATGCCTTGCTCATGGGTAACCACTACCGAGAACGCCTCCAATGCACCTTCTGCGCACACTCGCTACGAGCCGTGCATATTTCTTCAGGAAGCCTGTCGCCTCGCCCATGATGCCCGGGTAGCGCTTGCTCATGCTGCATCAATGTGCTGGCACTGCGTCTCAGCCATCAGGCTGTGTCGACGCGAAAGACGCCTCTGCATGAGGCTTCTGACCCTATTACCTCCTTCTGCTGTACCACCATGTACACCTCAGTTTGGGAATGAGACTCAGTGACCCAAGGTATGTTGCGGTCGTCTATGGAGAACGGCTCACTCTATCAAAAAGTCCGCACTGGAATACTCATACCGCACTGGGTGGCAGGCCAGCCAATGAGAGCTAGGTAAGCCTAGGACTCGAGTTACAGAAACACAAGTCAGTCAGAAAGCCACATGCGTTGCAAGCTGCGCATGGCGGTGCAGCTTTCAGTGGCGAGCTCGCCACGGCGGCAGTGCGCTTGGTATCGCCCTCTTCAAAGACCGGTCTCACTCGTATGATTATGTTCCATGTCTCGACTACAAACAATTAGGAGTATCGTGGGAAGGCACTGGCATTTTGCGCATAATGTCTGGGCAGTCATCAACGAAAAGCTCCGATGGCACGACCTCAGGTCCGCGCTCGATCTACAATCATGAACTGCTTGACCTCGAACTCCTGGACCATGTTGATTCCTGTCGCGGTATTGCGCAGACTCTGCGGCTCGGAGAAGCAGACAGCGATGAACGCCTGCCGCCGCTCGAGTGTCCACTGCCGACTCAAGAATCGCTGATGCCCGAGAATCCGCTTCCGCCTCGAAACAGTGACATGGAGAGTGAGCATTTACTGTCTGGACATGCAAGACCTACTCCAGCTGCAAGCAAAGACCGCTATGCCAGAATCGAGTTCATAGCTACTTTCTTACCAAATGCAGATCCCAACAACAGGAAACAAAGGCGATCATGCCGGGTGCGATGGTCAAAAAGATCGACCATGCTATTGGTCCAGACGCTAATAGCATTGGTCACTTGTCTATGCAACATTGCGTTCACTATCTGGGCCTACATCGCATACCCGCCACAACAAGGAGTGGGGAAGTTGCCATCTACGGACCACATCTCAGCTGCGCGGATAAACACAGGCGCCCATGTCATTCTTAACGTCCTCTCAAGTCTGTTTCTTGGAGCAGGCAACTATTGCATGCAAGTTCTGGTAGCTCCATCTGCAAAGAGCATACGTTCATGTCACATTGACGGGAAACATCTGGACATCGGTGTGCAAAGCATATCGAATCTGAGATTTGCCCCCAAGCCACAGAGAGTGCTTTGGCTGGCACTTGGAACCATATCGCTACTGTTGCACTTATTGTAGGTCAGACGCGATTAATGAATCTATGTGTCGTTCACTAATTTCCCACAACAGATGGAACTCTGCAATCTTTATCACAGTTCCTTTCGTCCATTTCCCAGCTGCACTGGTCACTTCGGACTATCGAAGCGTACAAGACGACTGGAACATCACCAGGCCAGGATACTTCGATGACTTTGACAACGAGAACACTTTGGAAGCTGTCCTCGGGCTCAACTCCAAGGGTCGCGACTTCAAGACACTCCGCAATGCCGAATGCATGGACAAACTCATTAATCCACTCAGCGGCATAGCGGTCGAGGTGATACTGGTCACCACGGAAACAGTCGCCAGCAACAATGGATCCTCACTGATACGCGGATGGATGACAGGCGGCGGTGCTCCGAGATGGGAATCTTCCATTGGATGGGTCTGCGACGGATACAGCGAAAAAGGATGGCCATATTACTGTTCGGCTGAATGGGCTCATACTTTTGCGGACGATTGGAAAATACAACAGCAACCTTTCGGCTTCGTTCGCGTGGATTACTGCCTAGTGAGCGATGATGTCCATATGAGCGACAAGTCCGAGGTCAACTACAATGCCGACATTCTTGTCCTCTTGTGTGTACTCACCGGCCTAGATACGCTGATCATCTTCTACGTTGCGATGCGGCATAACCAGCACACGATAACGCAACTGGGTGATGCTGTCGCCGAAGCACTCCAGCGGAACACCATGCCTCGTGAAGAGAGCGGCAATTACTCAAGTTTTTCGAACGATGAAGCTTGCCATGCAGAAGAAGTGGTGTGGCCGGGAGAGGAAGATCATCGTCTCCGTTGGTTTTCTGCTGTGAGCAGAAAAACATGGATATCATCCATGTCCCTGTAAGTCCTAGACTCCTGAATATGACGTGAACCAAGCTGCGACCGATGCTAACATCAACTCGCGCGCCTCAAAGTCTGTTGCTAGGCCTCTTCATCGCCGTTGCGCTTCTAGTCGCGACACTCATGCATCTGAAAGGCCAGAGGATCCCCACGAACTTGCCTTTTCTGTTCTCCCAAGGTGTGGGTAGGCCACAGTCGCACTCGCTCGTGGGCGGCGTCCTCGCTGCCAGCGGTGCTGTCAGTCGCGGCTGGAGATTTGGCCACATTCTATTCGCGAACAGCTTCCAAGTCCTGGTCAGCTTCTTGTACCTGTTCTACAACAACGTCCTGACCCGACAAGTCGCCGCAGACGAGTTTCTCCGGTTTCTGGACGAAGATAACGACAGGAAAGCGCTGAGAGTCTCGTCGCCGAAGAACTCTGAGCAGCGGTCTTCTTACTTCCTTTCTCTCCCTTTCAAGTACGCCGTCCCGCAGATGATAGCATTCATGCTCCTCCACTGGCTCGTGTCGCAGAGCATTTTCATCGTGCTGACGTCGGCGTGGAACATCGCACCGGAACCCGCGCCAATGCCGGACGACAACGCCACCCGGCTTGGGTTCTCTTGTGCAGGCATTTTCCTAGTACTTATCGTAGCTACTACGCTGGTCCTTGGGCTGGCGGCGAACAGTGTCCGAGAATACCGCTGTAAAGTGCCTGGCTTCTTTCCTCGAATGGCTACAAACAGTGCGGCTATCGATGCCGTTTGCCGTCCGGCGCGAGGGGATTACGAGGCGTATCTGTTCCCTGTCAAACTCGGAGTGGTAGCACATGGTCCAGACTATTCGGGAGATTGCAAGGGGCGGATCACTTTTTCTTCTGACACGGAGATCCAGGTTCCCCAAGGCGGTGTTTTGTACGAATTGCCGAAGTTTTGAACGATTGCACCTTGGTTTCGATGACTATGAGCAACGATGAAATGATGAATAGAGTGTACGACCATAGGTCAGTAAGAAGGACTTCCGCCTACTGTAATGTCTCTTGCGGCCTTTGCCTAGAGTATCCTCACGGCGCCAATGGAAGCTACCCACCAACTTCACTAGCAAACTTGCTCTTCGCTCGCACGCGACCCCCATAACGCAACAGAACCCACGGCACCGGCACCAACGCCACTGCCATCAAATCTAGCAGTGTCGAGGTCCAGTGCACCCCGATGTCTTCGTACATTGGCTGTGTCGCCGCGATAATACCGGAGCTGACAAGGTATCGCGCCACGGTGATGCTGGCGAGCGCGGAAGAAGCGTAGATCTCGTAGCTGTCGATGACGTACTGGTAGCTCGAAATGAAGATCGCTGCGAACGAGTAGCCGAAGACGACGGTGGCTGCATAGCCTGAGGCTGGGTTGATATTGGCATAATTGGTCCAGCCGAGCCAGAAGAGGGAGACAGGGAGGAAAGGCGCAGCGATGGCGGCTCGGATCAGGCAGAGTTCTGGCGGCGTGTCGCTGCTGACTTGCCGCGGCGATTGGACCACTATGCTGGCATGCGGTTCATCCGGCGACGCCTCCAAGTCTAGCGAAGTCGAGCTCTCCACTGCTTTTCGTACGACGAACGCGCGACATTGGCGCCGATGGACTCGATCCGCCAGTCGGCTGTAAAGCGGTGTCAAAGCCACATCTGTCAGGACGCCGACTGCGCTGCTCACGGAGTTCAACGACGATATACCAGACGACAGGGCATATGTGTCCTCGAGGATGTACTCGAAGCCGCTTAATAAGGTAAAGTTGATGACGAATATGAGGACAAGGTAGAGACCGAGGAAGATGACTATGGGTTCGGAAGAGAAGAATGTCAGGACGCAAGAGCTTGGTGAGGAGTCTGGCGCGTAGACTTGGTCCGCGCTCGATCGACGTCGTTTGTGAATTTATGGAGGGTTTGTGGCTTTCTCTTTGAGGAGGATTGGGGAGGGCGAGAACGAAGGACGCGGAGACCATGATCAGGGCGATTCACAGGGCCCTGTACTCGGATGTTAGATACGCTTGCTGGGCTAGACACGAACAGGAGAACGACAGGATTCATACCATCTCCAGTCGACTCTATTAATGCTGTTCCATCCACCAGCAACACTATGCTTCTGTGACCTCGCCATACGCGAAGAACTGACACTAGGTACATGGATAGATGTAGAGACATGTACAGCATTGATGCTGCTGAAACCTCATAATCGCTGAGCGTCCCTCGGCAGCATCGTGTTCAGAGCTTTATCGATCGACAGTAATGAGTTATGAGCTATAATAGAGCCTACAGGTATACGTAAGCGACAATTAGGATGTTGTACTTCTAAAACTTCGGCATACACGCGGAGTGTTCTTTAATTAGACGATTCAACAATTTGCAAGTAGAGGTCGAAAATGCATCCCGTCAATATGGCACTTCTGGCAAGAGTACTGTGCTATCGTGAGTTTTCTGATGTCGAAGAAGATGGTCTTTACGCGCAAAGCCTCGAGTTCCATAGACGCAGCCGGAGAAATCGCAGAAGAATGCAGGTTCTACCGGCCTATGAATTCTTTCATGTCGCCTCAGATCTTTGAAGGCGATGAAGCCTTTACCGCAGATACTGCAGACGTGGGTCTTTGGCCCGTGCCAGCGAGCATGGTGACTTCGTCCAGTTAGCATGTCAGGCATGTGAATTCTTCGGTAGAAGTATGTGCTTACTCTTTTTCTGACTTTGAAGAGAAGGTCTTGCCGCAGTCTTCGCAAGAGTTGACAGAGGAGGATGTACTACGAGAGTGAGCGGCCCTGCGCCTCTTGACAGGAGGTCTGGCTCCGTGAGATGATAGATTGCCGAGATTTGTCCTGTCCGATACGTTGTAGGTACCTTGCGCCCAGCTAGAGAGGGTTGAGAGTCCATGAATGGGGGAAGCATCCAGCACCTTGCCCTGAATCTTGTCAGGATGACCGGACGATTGCCCGCCGAACCCCGGCACGTCCTCATTGAACAATGGCTCGTCCTCGAGAGGTACACCCTCAAGGAGGTCGAAGCCCCCAGCTAGTGGCGCCGTTGGTAGGGACGATAGGTATGTTGCACCGTTGGATGGGACCAATGAATCACCGAAGAATGATGGGCGACTGCTGGCGATGGTTGAATGCAGAGACTCCTCATTGCCGCTCCATGGTGACCAGGAGGAAGGCCCACCAGACGAAGATGAGATATCCATTGGCGAGTTTGCAGCGACAGCACCTGACAACACAGGCCAGGGTGCCGGGCTAAAAGATGTCTGAGGCGAATGACACGACGCCTCCTGCAACGAGAGACTGTAGTACGGGGATTCTTGTCGCTCTTCTCTCAATGACACATCGGTAGTATGCGGAGTCCTTTGACGGCTTCCTGTAGCAAATTGCGCAAATACTGGGTCGGTCGACAACGAAGTAACAGGAGGTCTAGTAACAGGAGGCCTGGAAACTCTGTGTATCCATGGAGGAAACTCTGCTGCAGTCCATCTTGTTTGCCGCACGTCTATCGATAGTAAGTATCACGTATACGATCAGACTCCGCATGCAGGAAATTACCTTCGTTAATGGGTGCAGGAATCTGAGAAGAAGAAGAGGCACGCTCTGTGGGTTGGGCAATGGCGAAAGCGCTATTGTCAATGGGTGAATTGGTATCTCCGGGAGCATCATAAGAAAGAGTACGGTAGTGCTCTGAGTTTCTCGTGTCGTCATCGACTGTGGTGTCAGTGATCACTTTGGTGGAAGGCTCTGCGATCCCTCTAGCTTCAGTCTCGGCTAGTAACGTGTTTAATGGGGACAGAGTCGCAGCGGAATTGTTGTCCTGGGAGCGTTCTGGCGCTACGTGGGCTTTGGGTGTAGTCGAGGAATCCCCTTCGGCAACCACATGTGTACACTGATCTCATCAGAATGGCCGAAAAGCTTTGCGCGTGTCATTGCATGCATACCTTTCTTTTGGATGTCCTGCAAATTGAGCATGCGCCACGCTGACGAACTTCTTGCGTCCTTTGACGTTCTCCAAATGATGCCACTCTTCTGGGGCGTCTCTTCACTTCTGCGAGTGAGAGATCGAACACATCAAATCTACCCCAAGCATTTTCGGGCACCGCCTCCTCTTGCTGTTGCCTCTGAGCTCTATCACGCTCTCGAGTAGATTTGTCCTCCAAGGCATCGTCTTGCGCCGGCAACGTGGCGGCAGGCTCGCGCTCCATGCGAAGACCTCCGATGCTCCAGGAATAGTACCCATGAGGTCGTGGTGTACCAAGAAGATCGACAGAGTCGATGCGCAAGACACGGTTGCTGCGTTTGTGATGTATCTGATGGGTATCTTGTATTCACGGGGCTCCGGATGTGTTCGAGCTCATGCCTGAGTTCGATGACAGTATTGGTACGAACTTCAAGTTGAGCTTGTTGGAGTCAAACGATGAACGAGGTCAAGTACTGCCTGAACATCTTGCTTGATCATGTGTGGTTGAGTACCTAGGTATCTAGCCGCCCGACCCCGCCACGTGTTCATAGCTCGAGCTGCGTTGTCGCAGCGCTTGCATTTCCTGCTTGATTGCTGCACATTTGTGAACCATGATATTCAGACACATGTGCAGCATATTTGAAAATGGTATGAACGGAATTAGACCATAACTTGCTTCAAGCACCAGTGTTGCTCCAAATCTGTATTAGCCATGGTTTCCTGGCAACCTCTTACTAAGTTTTGCAAAGCTCCAATAGTCCAATCATCGGATAGATATATTGCAATGTATGCTCATGGTTCAAGCAAACGCACAAACTGGGAAGGCTATACGACGTAGTACACAGACCGAGCATATCGTCCATATGCAAAATATTGGTATCATGGTGAACAAGTCAAACCAATGACATGATGCAAGGTACTTCTGGTAAAGTACCATACGCCCGAAACAGCCTAGATCTCTTTTTCACAGCCCCCGCCATGTTGGGCACCGACAATGCTCGACGACCACCAGCATCACCGTGCCTTCTTCGAGCAACAACGAGCCCTGTACGTGGAAAGACTTGCCCGCTCTGCATCAGCAACCGCCTTAGCTCTATCCGCAACGAGCGGCCATCTATATTCTTTCGATCAAGCTGCTTCTTCCACCCCTACCCTGCGCTGTCCGAGCCGACCAGGCAACAACGATCCGTCATCAGGAGTAGAGAGTAGACATTCGTCGGCATTGGAAGCGCGTCCGCGACAAAGAGGTAAGCAAGAGGCTTTGCTTTGAAGTTCCCGGACATGGCCAGTGGTGGACATTGTCGCAGTTGTCGTCGATGCCGGCGAGGTGCGTCATCAAGAGCTGTACGTTGATGGATGATAGCACAGACCTGGAACATCTCTGAGTCCCTTGTGGAACGAACACTCCGGCCTGGACCCAAGCGCAGAACCACAAGCGCCAGCCAGACTCCACGTGTACCAAAACATTTGCCCTTCTTGCTCCGAAAAGATCTGCCGCAATGGCTTTCGGAGCCATCCTCCTGAACGCTATTCAAATCTTGAGCTTCTTACTCCAGCTGCTAATGGTGGGGCCGGACTTGAGGCGAGTGAAGGCGTTCTACTCTGCGTTGCGTAGAGGAGACCACGGACATCTTCCGGACAATCGTAGGTTGAAGCATGCATTTTCGAGTAGCTGCTGGGCTACAGAGTAGTCGCTGACATACTACGTGCAAGGCTTCCGAGACAGTGTTTCTCTTGAAGATGGCCGGCCATGGTCTGGCTACATCAAGCCGCTGTCCAGCGATGCAGCCGAGCGCCATATACTTTTCGACAAAACGGATGATGGATTGAACAGCGGTATCATCGTACAGTATCCCGGAACGGCACATCTCCAGGCTTGTAGGAACGCCTTGAAACGTCGCGGATGTTCTGAAGGATAGGCCGTATTACTCCGTCGACAAGCGCATTTCGGCTGGGCTAGCGGTACTTGTCAAGTCTTTCGAAGTTGTCATACAGCGCGGACACTGCAGAGGCACGGTCGTGTCTGTCCTATCCTCGTGCCAGGAATGCCAGCTCCATAGTCGCTATGTTCGTCGGACGCATCCAGATTGACTACATGTCGTACGTTCGTTTGCTGCGTAGCAGGTCGAGGGGTTCATGCAGTATCTCTTGCGGGCTGGTTTCTTTCTGTGGTTGTTATTGTTGTTCCGGGAGAGCATGTTATGTGGTGTATGAGGCGACAGCCTTGGTTTTGGGTGGCCGCAGGTGTTGTTCGTTTCTACAGCTGGCAGGCGGCCCCTGGAGAGGCCGCCAAACCTTGGGCATCCAGAGGCCGCCATGAGCGCAGCAGAGCTGATGGCGGGCTGCCAGACATCTCATCATTCTGTCTTTATTCATGACTACTTCATCACGACTGTATTGCAATTTTATCAATTCTCGGATACTTTACTGAATTTGCGCATAACAGAAATGTCGTTCTTGATCTGTGACTGGCCTGCGACGTTTTCGGAAATGTATCGATTACAGCTGCGCTAACCAAATCGGGTGGCCGCAGCAGTGACCTGGCCGCATCCCGATGTGGTGGCCGCAGAATTTGAATCACGTGTTTCTTGATGTTTGGGAGCTCAATAGGGATGTTGGAAGGTGAACTTGATGCACCTTGGTGCCTTATCAATATCATCATGCATTCATGTGGGCCATCCGAATAATCATAATGCAACTGCTGGTCCGCTAGCATAACCCGGTGTGAACATGTTGCAGCTCAAGTGGAAGCACCAATTGATGGGGCTGCGGACTTGGTTGCAAAGGTGCGCACACGGGTCAGGAGCGGGTTGTGACCCATGGTACGGCAAACAGGTATAGCTGACCGATGAGTTGGATGCTGGACTTCTGCGACCTATTTATGCGCAATGAGTTTCATATACATAGAAGTTCTCAAATTGGGGCATCGGTGCGGTAGGGACCCGTAGCATTCTCGCCATAGTGTTTTCCAACAGTTTGACCAGCGGGTTTGCATGGATCCTCATGTTGGCCTCTTGGCCTACCTTCCGCTTTTCTTGGGCTTGCTGGACACCTCGTGGCATTTTGCCATTCTTTCCAGTCTTGCGGTCTTATGCGTCTGAAGCTCGGTGTGGACAGCTGGTATTCTGCTAGGCTGCCGTTTGGCTTGGAGGTCTGCCCTGAGCTGTTGGACCCTGGATGAACTAGATGATGTACCTCCGTCGCCTTTATTGAGGAGTAGCATGCTCGCCAGCATGGCGTCAGATTAAACGAGAAGGTCAGGAGAGGGTTGTGGAAAGGAGAAAGACCGCTTAGATCAGGAAAGTCGCATCTCAGTGTTGTCGTCTAGATCGTATACATCGGTTCGCATTGCTAGCTGCCCGCCTGATGGCTTGTATTTGCACATCTAACATTTCTGGCGTAGCATCCTCCCAGTCTTCCTTAGCACCATCAAGACTACTCTCTCGAAAGCGGGTTGTGAATTGCCGTGGACGCGCATACAGATGCGTTTGGGACTGTCACCAGCACCGGCTGCACTATCGAATAAGTTGCTCTGTTGTAGCGCACAAATAGCAAGGCATCTATAGGCGGAAGAACGTTGCAGTTCAGTTGAGGATGAGGTTGATATATAAGCACTGAACCGGGCGACTAGTACTAGAGTGGGTGACCATCTGGGAATCCCGCCTGTTGTATGTTTTTGCTTTTTGCACATGCTTATATATCTGCAGTATAATGACGTCCATGTCCCCCACCCGTTGTCCTGAGTATGCATGACTTTATTGACAAGTACAATTAGGAGTCAGATGGGTGAACATACAACAAGAGTCGAAGCATGAAACAAGAGCGGCTGTTAGCCGTTTGACTACCAAAGTCAGCTCATGCCTTGTACCGAAACACTCATCAGGATCAGGAGAGGAGGCCAAAGGAGATGGCTTTCTGCTATCCGCGATTGGCGATGCAATTGTGCGCGTGCCGCTGTGATGCGATTGTGTGAAGCAGGGTAAGCCGGTCGAACCGGATCTTTGACCGTCTCGCTTAGGGTGAGGCGCTCGCTCGGGCAGCATTCGATTGGCAAGGAACAAAGGACCGAGGAGCATGCTGAAGTGGTTCAGCGGATCTCACATGTTCGGGATGGCCGAGTGGGAGGATGAGACGAGACAGAACGAAACAAGACAAAGCAGTACTGTCGAGGCAGCTGACCTTAAGGACTACTTCTTCCTTTCCATGGCTGGACGAGATGCGAGACATGAAGGCAGATCACAGTTTCTGGTGACGCCATAGCCATCGAGGCGATCCCTGCACGGCGCTCGTTTGGGTGTGGATTGACGGCATGGGCGTGGGCAGCAGCGCAAACACACAGCTGCTGCCCCTCCATTCATCACCCACGCGACCAGCAGCAGCGAAGACCTCAGACCCTTTCGCGTGTGTGCTCTTGACTCTGCCGTCTGCTACACATCATCATCGTTTACCTTCCCCTCTCTTCTATCTCTCTCTCTATTACTCACTTCACCGCCTGTTGCACCACCTCGATTACCACATACAAGCTTGCAACACCTAAACTAGCGTACCTGCATCGTGCCTGCGCAACCCGCGTCGCACCTTCCAAACTCACTTTCCACTTTCACGTGCTTGCGCCGGAAAGTCGTTTTCTACTGCTGCGAAGCCCCTCCTCTTTCTCGCACACACATCACGACACCGCCGCCAACATGGCTCACACCACTGCCGCCCAGGACTCTCCCCACGAGGTTCCCAAGAGGCCTAGAGGTATGCCAGCATTGCCAGCAGCATGCATTGACGATGAAGAATCCCTCACTCACCCCCACTCCACAGGCATCCTCAAGAACTCGAACTCATTCCAGCAAACCTCTCCCGACGCTCGCATCTCGCCCACCAGTGAGCGCCCGCCGAACAGCGCTATCTCCGATCTGCCTGGTCCTGCCGTAACCGATGGCAACCGTCCCAATGCACCAACTCGCGGCATGTCCGAGAAAGAGATCGTTCAGCACAACACCGAGCTCAATGCTGGCGACGCCGCCCACCGCCGCACCAGCTCCAATGCACGCAGCAGCATGACCCGTCGCCGATCTTCAAACTCAAACTCCCACGACGAGACCAACCCACGCCTCAAGTGGGACGAGGCAAACCTCTACGTCAACGAATCCCAGATGGGTGGTCGCATGAAGATCGACGAGCCCAAGACGCCGTATGCTAAGCACTACGATCCGTCCGAGGATGAAGCCGAGATCTCGGCCATTAACGCCGAAGACTTGAACGTGGACGAGCTGGACATGAAGCCAAAGCCGAGCGGAGGCAAGCGTGAGAGCGACATTCCTGGTCTGGATCTTGGTGAGCCGGAGATGAAGCCCGCAGTTAGAAGAGACAGCGAAAGCGGTAGGAAGGTCGAGCTCGATCAAGACAGCATGGACATCGATGGTGGAAACCACGGCGAGGGCGAGGCCGGCATGAGCTCAGAGGAGCTTGAGAAGCACAAGCACTTTGAAGAGATGCGCAAGAAGCACTACGAGATGAAAAACATCAAAGATCTGCTAGGGTGAGTCTAGGAATATCGTGTTTTCCCATCATACTTCAAAGAGACACCGCTAACACACTGACAGCCACTCCGACGAGATTGATGTCGACGACGAAGACGACGAGAAGAAATAGATCACAACTATACCACCAACGTTCACGAGAACTTATGCAAGACTTTTTCTTCTTTCAATGCGATTACGAACAAGCATCTGCAGGCGCTGGCCGGGACGGATGAACACCGAAACCCAAGGGTTCTCAAAGCTCACGAAGGGCTCATTTCCAGGAGTTGGAGTTAACATCACGGGCTGCGTATGCACCGCAATACGAACAATTCTTCAGCAACGATAGTATTGCGCACAGAATGAAATGAATATCTGAAACAATTGAATTCGAGGTCAAGCCTCTGATCCATAAAAAGCATAAACGCCGTCGTCCCATGGTATCGCTAATGAAAAATGCCAATCGCCAAAATGCCCAACATGAAGGTATAATGCTCCCACCCAAGCCGTGAAATCAAACAATGCTCTTCTGCCTCCTCAACCGCCACGCCCACTCACATCTTCTTATTAATCACCTCCACCATCCAATCCTTCGCCTTCCTACTCTCCGGCAGCCCATACCTCCACGCCACAGGGTAAACATGCATCTGCTTCTCCCAATGCAACCAACTCCCTCCCACGCCCGCTTCCACAAGTCTATCCCTGAATAACAGCGCATCCGGCGTCAGAATATCGTACCCGCCCGTCACACCATGCACTTGAACCCCTCTATCCCTCAGCGCCGTTAACACGTTCAAGGGTACCAGCAGAGGCGACAACCGGGTGTCGTCCGCCGGCCACTCGCCCCGCCACACTTCGCTGGTCGCTTTCACGAACTTGTGCCGTAACAATGGGTCTTTGCGCTCGAGGATGGGAATCTCGGGATTGCACCGCCGGAGATCTGTCGATGGGCTGATCACGAGGATGTGTGCTGGCATTGGCGGCGGAGGAGCATTCGCTTCTGCTTCTGCTGCTGCGCGGAGCATTTCTAGCGGCAAAGCGAGCGCGAGGTTTCCGCCTGCAGAATCGCCAGCAAGAATCGCAGTTTCGTTTTCCGCGGCGCAGGCGTTCAGCAGTTTGGGCAAAAGGTCGAGGAGCACTGGTATTGACTCTGGAGCAGGGTTGTGTGGTGTTAGAGGGTACGACACGATCGAAACAGTAGTATCCGGACACGACGCGGCGAGTTTGGACGTCAGCGCCCAGTGGTCTGCGGACGCGGGCATGCGCCACCCTCCACCAGCGAAATAGTAGATCCGTTTCCGCCGGACTTTCTCGGGAGGCTGAGAGGAGGATTTCAAGGCGCCCATGTGTGGGAGCTTGGGCGTCATGTCGTAGATGTGCACGTCGGCTACGACGCGGTGCGAGACGTGGGCGCGGGTGGTGGCGTGTTTGGGGACGTCTAGTTTTGGAGAGCCTCGCGGGGTTTCGTCGCGCATTTTGGTGATCAGAGGGCCGAAGGGGCGAATGAAAGTGTGCATGAGGGCTGTGAGGATGGAGCGGTTGGGGTGGTGGGTGATTTCCATTGTTTCGTTTGTTGAAAGGTTGAGGGGCGATGTTGTGTCGGTGCTGCTGCTGCTCTTGGGCAGACTTGAGGGCGTGTCGAGGTGTGATATTGCTGGTGTGGCGCTTGAAAGGTGTGCATTTTTGGTGTCCTCCATTTTTGTTTCTTTCTTAAATGCGAGTGCTGGAGATTGTTGGTGTAACTGCACTGCGAAACACCAGTATTGCGATTACGATTCCATGCGATGATGGAAGATCTGAATCAGAAACCTTGTGAAGATGTAGTCGATCCAGGGTCTCGCCAGTCGGAACCCTTGCAGTCGTACCGAGAGTAGTGATGTATCAAAAAAGAAGGGCAAGATTATTAGAGAAAGACAGTAAGGAAGTTGAAAGTACCTTACTCTGGAATATTGTTACACGGCAGGGCAGATCGTCGCGGCACACGGCTCACGGACAAGAACTCCATCCCAACCCTTGCACAGCCTTCGCTTGACGGGAAGAACGTACGCTGCCGACGGCAACAACGATGGCAGGGTGTTGCGCATCGGTAGAAAGGGCACCACAAGCACAACGTGGAGATCGAAGTGACGGCGCGGTGTGTGTGTGGAGATGAGATGTGCGCGTGGATGGTGGGATCGTCGATGACATCGTTGGACCTGAGAAACCCTGCTTTCTAAGCGATGAAATTCCGATCCTCACAGCGAACTTGAATCAGGGGTTTGTGGTCTTCCAAAGGCCGGTGTAGAGGGTGGATCACAACTGTTGAGAGTTTGAGACTGGCGCCAGAGGTTGTTGGCAACAAGCACCTGTTCGTTCTCCTAGACTGGTGTCTACTCCATGTTGGAAGACTGGGGAGTTGGGGTTTGCTCTTCGCAGTCTCCATCGAAGTTGGCCAGTGCATTCAATCATTATCATCATCCATCTGAACTCATCGAACCATGGAGGGTCGATCGTTACGGAGCTACTTTCACAAGCAAGAGGTGAACAAGCCGGAAAACACTTTGGCGACCCGCTTCTATACATTATTATTGCAGCCAAGGGGCGCATCTACCTCATCCAAGACTCGTTCTGTTTTACCGGTATCGAACATTGTCCCATCGCATCTGCGCGCCATCAGAGCGGTGGCGTCATTGCCATGACCTCCAGCTTGGGCTTGGGCTTTCGAAAGACTTGAATCGTCTACGCTGGGTTCGGCTTCAGACCAATCTGAAGACGCAGCTTTTCGCGCTTCGCCGCCTCGTTGCCAGCTCGGTCAGCCTCAAGCCCAAGGAGCATGTTGTCGACTTGGAGCACTAGAGTATTCTTCATCAGCTTTCATGTGGAAGACAAGATGGCAATTGGGAGGCAGGCTTACAAGTCAACTTGGCAATGTCCTTGCTCGTTTGCGGGAACTTGTCCAGTGTGTTGCCTGTCCTCAGAGAGACAAGAGGGTGCAGCTTCGCATCATTGGAGGTGAGGTGAGAGTTGGCGACTCGCGCAACGTTGTTGGCGTTGATGGCCTTGGTCTTCGTCTCGAGCTTCTCGATCGCTTTGACGGGGTCGTCCTTTGCGATGGCGGCAGGAGATTCGGAGTGCGCGGCTGAACCGGCGACGGACGAGGCCTTGGAGGGGGCAGTAGGCATGTTGGGGTTGGCGATGTTGGGCGCTTTGCCGGTGCCTTGGACGGGGGGCATTTTGGATGAAGTAGACTTGGTAATAGCTTGTGGGTAAGATGATGGCACGGCAGAGCAAGTGTCGAAAAAGACAATCAATTTATCATGTATGCCACGAGGCGATCATCGACGTGCCGGCAGCCTTATGGAACACACATATATATACGCGCGGTACCTGGCAGACTGACGCAAGCCTTACGAGGCATTGGGGATATTCGATGAGAACTTTCCTTGTCTTCCAACTTTTCTCGAAGCCTCGATGGTCGCGGCCCTCTTACAGATCTCGTGTTTCGAGCGGCGGGGGGCTTCTGGGGCGTTTACGTGCGTGGCGCAGGGCTCCATCATATTTCAGCCACTCATCGCCTCGGATCAAGTTTGTAACATTAACTCGCACGGTATGTATCGAGCAGTGTCTCTGACTTTTTAGAAGGCTTTTGTACCTGAGCTAGCTGCCTGAGCTGTAGAGAGCGCTGGCCCAAGAAGGAAGGCCGTTGAAGCTCGAGCCTCAAGCTCGGCCTGCGCGTGATCGCATCCATCACGTTGCCAGGCAGGCTGCCTATCTACCTATCAGCCTCGTATCTTACACCCACACAAGAGTCACACTCCTATCCATCCGTATCCCTCTCACCCCTCTCACTCCATTACCTTACAATACAACAACTCTTCAGTACATTCCTCACAACACGCCATCATGGTTCGCAACGTAGCATCAATGCAAAGCCTCCGTCACAACATGGAAGACATGAACTTCGATGCTCCTCCCAGACGCACCTTGTACGAGGAGAGCTACGCATCCATGCAACATTCGCCCCGAAGAACCACTACCACACCTACTCCTCAATCTCAACAACACCCCATCGTTCAGCTCTGCGGCACGGACGACTACACCAAGCAGCTCATGAACCGCGTAGCAACCGGTGTGGCCACCGAAGCGGAACAGAAAGCATTCGCTCAGCAGGTCCAGCGTGGTCTTCCTGAAATGATCAGCAACGCTTCTTCCACCAGAGCCTCGTCAATGCGCTCATCCCCACGAGAGGACAAGACCGCTCGCTTCAAGCAAGCGACTCGCGAGAACGCCGAGAAATACACAAAGCCCTTTTGCGACTTCTTGACCAACAACCCAACGGTATTCCACTGTGTGGATGCTGTCAAGACTCAGCTGAAAGATGCTGGTTGGAAAGAGCTTAGTGAGAGGGACGCCTGGAAGATCGAGCCTTCGGGTAAATACTTTGTCGAGCGCAACGGCAGTGCCCTCATTGCATTCTCTGTCGGCGCCCAGTATAAGCCAGGAAATGGCGCGGCTATCCTCGCCGGCCACGTCGATGCGTTGACTGCCAAGCTGAAGCCTATCAGCCAGGTCCCGAACAAGGCTGGCTACATTCAGCTTGGTGTCGCTCCGTACGCGGGAGCACCGAACAACACCTGGTGGGACCGCGACTTGGGCATTGGAGGCCGTGTGTTGGTTAAGGAAAACAACAAGATCGTTTCCAAGCTTGTTAAGCTTGACTGGCCTATCGCTCGCATCCCGACTTTGGCGCCTCACTTCGGCGCTGCAGCACAAGGCCCATTCAACCCTGAGACCCAGATGGTGCCGATTATTGGTCTTGAAGACTCCGAGGAGAAGAGCCAAGAGACGGTCGAGCCTTTCAGCAAGCCGTCGTTGATTGGAGGTGCCGCCAAGACTTTCGCATCGACACAGCCGCCTCGTCTAGTTCGAGCGATCGCAAACGAGCTCGGTCTCAAGGCCAACGATTACGGCAACATCATCAACTGGGAACTGGAGCTCTTCGACGTCCAGCCCGCTACCGTTGGTGGTATCGACAAGGAGTTCATCTTCGCCGGACGTGTGGACGACAAGCTCTGCTCCTGGGCCGCCATCCAAGCACTCATTGATGCACAGGCTACCGACACAGAAGAGAGCTCGATCATCAAGGCTGTCGGCCTGTTCGACAACGAGGAGATCGGCTCGCTCCTCCGCCAGGGCGCCAGAGGCAACTTCTTGCCTTCCACGATCGAGCGCGCGGTCACATCGCTCAACAACGACGTTTCAAGCACCAGCGTCATTGGCCAGACATATGCCAACTCCTTCCTTGTTTCCTCCGACGTGATCCACGCAGTCAACCCCAACTTCCTCAACGCATACCTCGAGAACCACTCCCCTCGACTCAACGTCGGCATCGTGGTTTCCGCAGACAGCAACGGACACATGACTACTGATTCCGTCTCAACAGCCATTATGCAGCGTTGCGCAGACAAGGTGGGCGCCAAGCTTCAGGTCTTCCAGATCAGGAACGACTCGCGCTCTGGCGGCACCGTTGGTCCGATGCTGAGCTCTGCTACTGGCATCAGGGCCATCGACTGCGGTATCCCACAACTCAGCATGCACTCTGTGCGTGCAACTACTGGCAACCTGGACCCTGGTCTTGGTGTGATGGCCTTCTTGGGCTTCCTCAACGGCTTCGAGAGCGTCGACAAGGAGTTCAGGTAGATTGGATGATGTTTATAGGATGGAAATGGGTTAGATTACAGCATGGCAACAGACAGACATATGCATAGGCATCAGAATACCCCAGTTAGAACATGAAGAAAAGGATTTCTCAATGGCAGCACGTCTTTCTCATCGTTTCGAATCGTTACGCATTACGTTTGAACACCAATGTCTGGCCTCGGCGTGCGTCAATCACTGCGTCCTCATGAACCCTTCGTGTCGCTTCTGCAGCTCGCTGGGTCGAATGTCTCGCAGCATGCGCAGGTTGATCGTGGCTCTGGGCTCGGTTTGTAGCACATTTTCACAGATCCACGACAGATTCGTGCCTAGCGTACATCCTATAGTGGTAATTAGTGGGAAGGTCATGGGTATGTTCTGTTGTCAGATAGAACAAACCACAAGTCTTGCAAAACCAGTGCGGATGCTTTTTCGCTGCGCAGTAGTATTCACCGCGATGCTCCTTAAAGACTACCGTGTTAGCAAATCAAGTCCAATCCGTTGTGCATCGCCATTCGACAGAGCAGCTTTATCAGTGTAGACCAGAACAACGTACAAGCCCTTGACTAAACTTCACATCCGCCAGTTTCGGGTGGCAAGATATAAGCCCTTTGCGCTCGCAGTGCGTGCAGTCGCATTCGAGCGCCGTGTAGACGCCCTTGCCTTCTGGATCGTCGGATTCGAGGAGGGGCGGTGAGATCGTGATGGTGTATTGGATTGCGGCGCAGTGGCATTGGAGCGGGTAAGTGGCGAAGACGCCTGTGGAGGGAGGCCAGGGGACTTTGCGGTCTGTGGACATTGTTGTTGTGTTCGATTATGGAGGATTGAAAGGGGAGTTGGTAAGAGAGGAGTATGGATTTGATTGACGGAAAGCAGCTATAAGAGTAGCTGCCTAAAGCGGTCTGCATGATGGTTGTCTCGGAAACATTTATCTTTCCGAGGCCAAGGGAATCCTTCGAGGCTATTATGTGTTCACTTTGAGGCTCTTGCATGGTAGATTTGTCAGCGTGGTGGTAGTGGTCTGATGTTGCGCATTTCAATGCTCATCAATTAGCAAGAGCGAATGTACATGTGCCTAGAACACGCTTTCAGTACAGTACAGTACATGTACATGTACGTGAATAGATGTCGACAACCCTAACCCTGATGTGAACGGCATCTCCTCTATATGTACATGTATACATGTATGTATATAATCAATTGTAGATTGGAGTCGTACGGAGGATAGATACTCGGTACTATATGCGAACGAGGACTAGTAAGATACTACTAACAGGCAAGACCTATACTGATAATTAGACGGGGCCTCGTTCTGCAGACGATATACTTCATCACGGCAACAGCAGGCGCTGGAAACACTGTGAGCTCTGATGATGTCCCGCAAACCACTTTGTGATCTTACCGATACGCTATGATAGCTCGGTGGGTGCATACACGTCAGATGGTAATGCCGTACACATCACATTCGATCGTCAAGTCAGAAGATTGCTCTCTTAATGGCTAGGACTGGGGTTTCTGTCAAGGCTTCGTTGGGTGGCGGCTCGCCCTTAACAGCGGTGGTAGTTCCGAAAAGCGGCACCATCAATGGCCAAGATGAACCCTTGTGTCATGATCCTATCACATAGTAGCTCGCTGGTCTCGGCTGATATTTCTATCTTTTTGGCGAAGCGAATGCTGTCTGAGCATTTAGGTTACGACATTTCTAACATCGACGATGATAAACATTGAGGTCGTAAGGTGTCACAAGAGAAACAACATGGGTGGGAGACAAAGTGATTGTAAGTCTTTTCATTTGTTTGTAGAAACAACGCAAGCCCGCTGAATTCATCACTGGCATAAGCAAACACACACTCTCTAAGGAGGTTTCATCAAATTGCAATCATTGAGTCTACACTGATGTAGACTACAACGTTCTCGGAGCAAGTTTCGTACCGCTGGACCAGGCCTGGAACCATTTGCTCTTCTCTACCGACATGTTGTGGATGAGATGAATGGACTCAGTCCTTCGCACCGCAGTGAGATAGCGTTAGTTGGGTTGCTCGCCTAAGACTTCCTGATTTGCCGAGCGTGTTCGGCATGCGTGAGTCGATGAAGCCAACAGATTGCATGAGCATTGAGATTGCTACCATGAATTACCTCAGACTGAACACCGACATTCCAGTCCCAGAAGTCTTCGGACACGACCTGGACGCAGACAACGAAGTCGGCGCCCCATACATTCTGATGGAATACCTGCATGGGACAATAGCAAGCGATCTTCAAGAGGCACAGGACTGCGGCATCGGCACCTTTGGCTCTCCCGAGCAAGACTGTCGATTCTGGGCCCAAATGGCAGAGTATCACGCGAAATTCGCGAGTATCACATTTGACAAAATCGGGAGTCTCCATCGGAATGGCGAAACCTTCACCGTCGGACCCGAGATTGAGACTGGCGAGGGACCTTGGGACACTCCAGAGCAGTACTATAAAGCACTCGTTCGTCACAGGACGAAGGTCGCTAACACTGACGCGCCATCTGAGGTCCGCAACAGCCAGAGTTTCTCATATCCATCCAATTTCATGCAGTTGATGGAGTCTGCCGAAGATCGGAACACAGGACCCTTCGGTCTTGCGAACCGTGACTTTGGCGCACACAATGTTCTTGTCGACAACGAGTTCAACATCGTCGGCTTCATCGACTTCGACGGCGTGATGGCGGCTCCCTCTGCAGTTGTGGCACAGCTGCTAGTCTTCATGGGAATGCTGCGTCCAGTACCAGGGTTCGTGGAAACTAGGGAACTCGCCCTGAAGTGCCTGCAAGAAACTGCCCACTTGCTTCCAAGGTACACTGAGCTAGTCCAAGCGGCAGTTGCTCAGCAAGAAGCTCGCACTGGCAGGAAAGTCACCAAAGGTTTTGCAGGCTTACTGATGTCAGATGCTGCGAGCATTGTACAGGGACTGAACGACTTCGGACAGCATCGCAGCCTTGTCAACGATCGTTGGTCGGCGGCATACGACTTGCTCTTGCAAAAGACGAGAGAGACTCCAAAGATGGATGCGTGATGCATATTGACCCTCGGGAACGGGCATCTATCAGGAGAAGTCATCTGATTTTATTCATCGCTCTGTAAGTCTTAAAGGCATACCAATGCGATTGCGTTCTGCACGTCATAACACCAAGTGACGCGGTAATACACGATTGAATTGAATTTGCTGGGAGATAAAAATGGTGTCTTCCAGGTCGTTACTTCGAACAGATAGTTAATTGCAAACAAAGAGTGATCTTTTCCCATACCATTTTCCCGTAAAAGCCCACCAGCTCATCTCTGCGGCGCTCTATCGGCCCGCCGTGCCATTGAATCAGAATAATACCTCGAGTCAGCGTAGATGCTTGTCGATCACATCTGGGGCGATCGTATCCAAGGCCGCGTCAACAGCTGCATCCACTTCTGCCTCACTTTGCATGATTGCCAGATCCACTGCATCTTGGAGTCGGTGTGCCTCAAATGTATGATGGTACATGGAATCCGCCTCGTGATTGTGGAACTTCAGACTCTGGAGCGCAATTGCAGCTGCGTTGTGAACCCTCTGCTCCTTTTGGCTGAGCGAAATAGAGCCGTGAGTGCCACCAGCGAGCAGGCTCGTCTGCCAACGTCCTTGGATGTCAGCCTTGGAGGCAACGGGCCAGTCCAAGGTTACGTCGCTCAGTGCTATTGCGGTCCACGATGTTGGTCGATTCTGCAGTGGACCATCTTGGTCAGAGTCGGAGTGATTCGGGCGTTGGGTTTTCTTGACGCTGGTAGGGACCGTAGGGTTTGCGTTCTTGGTTCCGAGTTTGGCATTCTTCGCGGCTTTCCTGGTATTTGCATCATGTTTTGCTGCGACAGCCTGGCTGCGCTCGAGCTTCAGCGCTTCATTTGAATCGATGTTGCGAGCATGCAGAGATGCGAGATACTCAGCACGGAGTCGCCGAGGTGTAACAGGTAGAAGACCGGAGGTACTATCCATCACTGTAATGCCGAGCGAAATGAGAATAAATGATTCCCACAGCTGCTTAGGCTACGGAAAGTGATCATTCCCACTGAGATGGGTGAATGCGATCTTATATACCATGACGAGCTCACAAGTGGCTATAACTTAGCAAGAATAAGACCCAAAGACAAAGACAAATGTGAGTCCAAGTTTTTGCCTGCTGTGCAACATCGGGGAAAGTTGTTTGCGTTAGCCACAACTCTCCTCAACGAGAGACATTATCACTTTTGTTCGTACTGCGGTTGGTAGCATTGAAACACCAAACAACGAAACATCGATGCCTGCCAGCGCATAATAACATCGAAGAAGGCGTGGGTATAGTGTGTCAGCAGAGACACATCACTTGATGACAGGTGCTTTGTGATCTTGCGATGTATCAAACACCTTCTGGTGAAAGGTAATTTGCAAATTAGTGAGAGCTTGAAGACACTGTCGGACATCAACCTGCTACCAGATCCAGAATACCAATAACTATTTGTCAAAAATGTCCTGTTTTTACGGTACATGAGACAGAGTCCATTTCCGAATAGTAAGGTGGAAGTATAGCCATGGGTCAGGCACGAAGCAAAACGTGAGCACTGCCATCGAGAATTGTCCAGCATTTTGCAAGCTGCGAACTGATTCGGAAGTATGTAGAGCTCGTCGCGCGTGTGAGGGACACTGTATTATCCATGTGTTCTGTATACATGTAGTCCAATACAAGTCGCATGAGATCGTGAGTAGCGGATGTCATTGCCCATCGTCCCAAAACGGAAATTCTCCGCACCACTCCCGGCAGCCTTACGCTCACCCTCCATACTAATGAAGGCGAGACCCTAATAGTCGCATCGTCCATTCAAGATCACAAGATGGCGAAGAAAGGTACATCTGGCGCAGCAATTGACCGTGTGAGTGTGTACTAATCACTGCAACAGCGAAGTCAAGAACCGTCGCGGTGCGCCTCATGTCGATGGCCATGACAGGCTTCTTCATGACCTTCCGCCGCCCTCGTACCCACCGCCCGCTCAGCATGCTCAAGTACGATCCTGTCGGTAAGTGCTCCAGGCGTCTATGTGGTATAATTTGTGTGAATTCTAGCTGACGAATGGGAACCAGTCAAGCAGAAGGTGCTGTTCCTTGAAGCAAAGCGCGGTGGAAAGTAAAAGAGATATAAAATCAACTTGCGGCACGACAAATCACACGAGGATACAAAGAGATCGAAGGCGACTGGAAGACATCGGGAGCCAGGCACGCGGACCGCCTTCATCCAAACGAGCGGACATGTAAGATACGTACAAAGAGCATGGGAAAGGAGATATCCAGGAAGGATTGCTTTTTGGAGAGTCACTCGAAGGACTATGGATGCTTGGAACAGTCCACAGACACCATGAAAGTCTTTTCAAAACCGAGTCGAAGCGTCTCTGGCAAGAGCTTGTGGACGGGAGAGACGTTAGAAGCATTGTACATACAGGGCATGTAACATTGGGATGGTAAATCATTTTTGCAAACCACAACGATTGTCAATAAGATTTTGTTTCTCACTGAAGATGCGCTCGGAATGTATGTACAAGTGAGTCTGCGAGGTATTGCAGGACAGTGGTTGAGTAGCCGAAGGCCCCTGTCGATATATTGCAACGCCACAGTATCAGTTGAAGACCTGTTTACACGAAGCATTTCCATAAATGCCACCGAGATAGATTGGCAACAAGCATATCACTATGCATAGACTTATGTACTAATGCATGGCACGGCATACTACCGGAGCAACGAGTCAAATGAGCAACAGCACGTCACCATGAGTAGATTTTGCACAGATGTTTAAGACGGCAGCATGACACACAAAGAACGGGCGAAAGGAGTAGATCATCAATTGCGCTGCGCTATATTCAACACAAACTCGCTAAACCAACAAGTCTATCGCGTTTTCGAAAATCTCGGCTATGCACAACACAAATTTCTTCATCAAGCATCCAAACCACCTAATTACCAGACCAGCCGTCTAGTAAACTTCAAGGACATACCTGCCCTCCTCCTTCAGCCTCTCAATCTCCTTCTGGCCGTCCTTCTTCTTGCCCTCAGCAGCAGCCTCCTGCACGATACCCTCCTCGAGCACGGCAGTGACATCAGGCACAGGCCAAGTAGGACCACAGAGGTAGAAAGCGCCTTCCTCGCGGAGGTAAGCCTGGCGGATCTCGGGCAGAGTCTCGCGCATGCGGTCCTGGATGTAGATCTTCTGCGGCTGGTCACGAGAGAAAGCGGCGCCGAGCAGGGTGACGATGCCGGCGGCTTGGTAGGCCTCCCATTCCTCGCCGTACAGGTACTCTTCGCGCTGGTGGCGCGAGCCCATGTACAGGAGGAGGTCGCCGATGGGCATGCCTTGCTGCTTCTGCCAGGCGCGCTCCTGGACGAAGGCACGGAAGGGCGCGAGACCCGTTCCGAGACCGGCCATGATGAGGGGCTGGGTGGTCTTGGGAGGGAGCTTCATCACGGAAGGCTTGACGGAGACGGTGACGGGGCTGCCGATCTTGAGACCGTTGAGGTAGCGAGTGGCTTGACCGAAGCGGTCGCGGCCCTGAGGGTCGACCCAGTTGACGGTGACGATGAGCAGGGAGACGCTGTTCGGGGTGACCTTCTGGGAAGAGGCAATGGAGTACTCACGACGCTTCATAGGGTTGACGATGCGGACGATGTCGTGGAAGCTGGGGTGAGCGGACTTGTACTCGAGCAAAAGGTCGGCGAAAGTGATAGTGTCAACCTCAGCACGACGCTTGAACTCCAGAACAGACTCCTGGTTGCCACCAGTACCGAGGAGAAGCAAGTTCTCCTTCTCCTTGGGGTCGCTGGCAAACTGGGACAGGGCCTCGTAGAAGCGCTTGGGAGGGCGACCGAAAATGTCAATGTTCTGCGTGAGAGACTGGTAGATGGTGCGGTTCTCGTAGACATTGGGGTCCTCACGGCTGGGGACCTCGACAACCTCCTCGGGGTCGAGACCGTACCACTTGATGAAGGCCTCGACCTCCTCCTTGTCGTTCTCGGCGTGAATGCCGAGAGCCTCGCCGATCTCGTACTTGAGACCAGTGTCACCAAGGTCGAATTCGATGTGGAAGATGTTACGGTCGTAGGTGGAAGGAGTGAGTCTGCGACGCTCCTTGACGGTGGCGACGCAAGTCTTCTGGGCGAGCTCGGGCTTGAGAGCAGTGACAGTGCCGTACGCTTCCTTGAAGACAAGACCCTTTGCGGCCACTGTCCACTTCTTTGTGGCTCCAGGAACCTCATCTTCGAGCTGCTGGTAAGCGGAGAAGCTGTTGGCGTTGAGGTCCTCAGCAACGGGCAAGGCCTCGTTCGCCTCGAAGTCAAGAGTCTCCCAGGCTGAAGGAACCTCGATAGTCTTCAATGCGCTGTCGAGGTCCTTGGCAAGAACGTCAAGCACATCGCCACTAGCCTGAAGCTTCTTCAAGCCAGTCTCGTACAGAGTGGGCTGAGCGATCTTGAGGAAGGCCAACTGGAGGAGGAAGTTCTCCAGCTCGACCTCCTCGGTGACTTTGGCGGAAGCGGCGGGGTCGAGGACGAAGAGTGAGAGTGACTTGGCAGCGATAGCCTTGCGCACAGGTGTGCTGAACTTCTTCTCCACATCCTCGTCCTTCCAGCCAGAGGACTTCACGATGAGAGTACCGGAAGGCTTGACACTGTCGATGATATCGAATTCCTTGAGAAGCTTCTCCTGTCCAACGACCACAACATCGGCGGTCTTGACGCTGTAAGCGGCCTCGATGCTCTTGGAAGAGCAACGAATGTCAGTCCTGACGGAACCGCCCTGAACCAGGTTGTCGTGGGAGCTGCGAACAGAAACGTTGAGCGAGCTGTCGCCTGAAAGAAGCTGGCCGACCTGAACAGGTGCAGGGGCAGATGCGTTCGCGTCAACGTCCCAGAAAGTGTACTGCTTGACGTCTTCAGCGGTGAGGTTCAAAGCGGTCTCCGGCACCTCAACGTTGTCGCCAGGCTTGGTACCCAGTTGGCGGAGCAGACCCTCCATCTTCTTGACAGTCCAGACAGTCTCGCGGCCGTATTTGATATCGTAGACACCAGGCTCCTTGCCAGACGCGGCGGCCTGGAAGTTGACAGCAGCAAGGACATCGCTGAAGAGAGCACTGCTGACAGAGCTGTCGGCAACGTGCGCGTTGTCCTTGACCTGGCCGAGGACAGTGATCTGCTCAACGGAAGGAGCAAGAACCTCAAGGAACTCCTCCTCAGCGAAGGGACGGTAGACGCGGACGTTGATAACACCGACGCGAATGTTCTGCTGGGCAAGCGCCTCTGCGACCTGAGCGCCCAAGCTGGCCTCGACAGTACCGAAGACGACAATTACACGGGTGGGGGAGGCGTGACCGTGGTACTCGAAGCTCTTGTACTCGGTGCCGAGCTCAGAGTTGAGAGCGGAAAGAATCTTGGAAAGCTTGCCCTCGCTGGTAAGCTTCTTCGAGTGGAGGTCCTCCTGGACAGAAGAAAGGATCGAGTCGTAGTTGCGCTTGAGGCTGGCAACGCTAAGGGCATCGACGATACGAGTGGTCTCACGGCCGACAGTAATACCGTCGTAAGTGTGTACAGTCGGCTGGACAGATGCAAGAAGAGTAGCAAGGAGAGACATGTGCTGGATCTCGTATGCGCTCCTGCTGGTGACAAGACCCATACCCAGCTCCTCAGCGAGAGCGAGAGAAGCAGTGTAGTCAGTGACAAGGCCAGCCTTGGTATCGGCAGCATAGTCGACCGCAGCGATTTGAAGAGCAGTAGGGCTGGCGACATCGTAGAGCAGGCTGAGCTCATCGAGCGCAGGGCGCATCTGAGTCAAACTGGCGGCGCTCGCCACAATGCTCTGGGGCCAGTTCCTCTTGCTCATATCGAAGCCCGGGTAGAACATGTAACCGAGGGCCATGCTGCCAGCACCGTTCCTAGTCTGAAGAGACTTCACATCTGTGACCTCGCCGTATGCATTCTTCTCTTGTGCGGCCGACCATGCTTGCGCGGCAACGTCGAGATCGAAGGACTCGGGAGAGTAGGAGAACAGCTTGTTGGAAAGTGCGTATGCGACCTGCTGAACAAGTGTCTGGGCAGTCAAGTATGTAGGTCCAGAGACATCAGACAGAGAAATGTCCTGGCCAAAGGGCAATGCCGACGACTTGGTCGCGTTGGAGTCCTGGGATTGAGCCATGTTGGGCGAGTGAATTCTGGAATGAGTTTGTCGCGTTCCTCGATATTTGCAACCCGTCAGCGAAGAGGGGCAAATGGATTGAGGTGTTGAGGAACGAATGCCTCGGATAGTGGTGTAAATATGGCGATATGAATAATGGTGAAATCAAATAGAGGCGACTGGCCGAAGTCGGGAACTTTTTGAGGATTGTAAATCCACAACCCTGCAAGCTTCGATCACGCCATCGACAAGTACCCTTCTTTGTACTCGCCTGCCGTCTCAAAACGTGGATGAACGGGTAATCTATATGCCATTCGAAAATCGCATCTCCAACGTGTTCATCGTTTATATCATTGTCGTATCTTTTGTAAATCATGTAGCATACCTGGAATACTCGGTATGGCAGTCATCATCGCACATGGATACGAGAATATCGATCAACTCAATGGCGACATTCTCAGCAATTTCGAGACGCCTCCCAGAGGCTTCATACCCCGAGGGGCAACAATGATGGGGCATAATCTACCGAGGGACAAGCAGTCAACAATGCTTTTTCAAAGACCGATGTACACAGGCGAGCTATTGGTGGTGTTTATATGCTTTCACTTGTCTCGCTTTGATGACCTTCCTCACTAGGAAAGTATAGATACAGCAGATAATATCCCTTCATGACCTCAACAGGGCAAACTTCAAGTGTGCAGATGTAGATGCACAGCAGATCTGGCAGATCCGATCGGGCACGGACTGGAAGGCTCGTGTGTGCTGTTGAGCCGCATGATGGCCGGAGTCCTGACGTAGCACGACTGTCCTGTCGCAGTCCTCACACAAAACTCTACTGCACACAGCATAAGTAAATAATAGCACTAAATCCAACAACATGTATACAAGCACCCAATACGCTCGTAAAAAACATCTGGACCAAGCGACCACGTACCATCGTGTATGATGAACCTGACGCGACGACCATCAACACCACACACAACACAAGACAACCGCCAAAATGGATGACCCGCTTGCGAAACTCGAGGCGGAATATTGCCCGCCTCTAGACTCTGCCTTATTGTCTGCGATAGTATCAGACTATGATCTGGACTCGGAGGAGGGTCTTGCGACAGCGCGCGCGACATTGGACTTGTTGAAAGAATCTGCGCTCATAGAGGAAGCAGCGGATTTTGATCCGTCTGGTACTGGAGGTTACAACCAACCCGAGACTGCGAGGTCGCCTGGTCATGAGGAGACTGGAACTGAGACTGGTGCATCACAGTCACACGAGACGGATGCAACGAGCCTGTCGAACGGCCTTTCCTCGCTGGATTTGGAAGAGAAGGAAAAGCTCGCAAATCAGATTGGAGCGCAGGATGTTGGCAAAGCAGAGGACTTGGATGCTCTGGACGAAGATGTAAAGGTCATGTTGCTGCGAGAGCTGTTCGGTGAGCATGCGACCAAGTATAGCATACAACATACCTTGCGCAAATGCAACGGCAAGTGGAACGCTGCCATGGAAGAGCTGCTGAACCATGTATACTTCGGCGAAGCTGAAGACAGCGAGGATGGCGGCAAACTACGCACCAAGGGTGTCGATGGGTTCTCGGAGGATAACGTCGTCAAACGTGGCCGCAAGACGAAAGCTAAGGGCCAGAAGCTTCGCGCCATGGAAGAGCGACGGGCAGCTTCCCTGCCAACCTCGCCAGAAGACGCGCAGAGCCCTGCAGTCAACAAATGGCAGACTGCAAAGGAGGATGTCAACTTCATCGCGATTCACACGAATCTAGAAGTCTCAGTTGTCAAGTCCACATACAATGAACAAGGCGCCAAAGTGCCTCAAACAATCAACGCTCTCATCAAACAAACCATGGAAGAGACCAAGAAAGTCGTCACAGATGACGAAACAGTTCAAAAGAATGCACGCGAGTTGGGCCACGACTTCCCATCAATCGCGCCAAACTACCTAGCCGCACTGATCCGCTTAACCTTTCCTTCCACATCATCAGCTCACGAGCTCGCAAAAGCCCTCGTGGCCAAACCCAAGGAGCCGGCAAGCGCCGGTGGCATTCAAGTTATACCGATGTACGCGCGACCGACTATCGCCGATATAGACCCAGAAAGCAGCCCTCGCAAAGCGCGCTCTGCAAACATATCACATCCGTCGTCGCTCGCTTCGCCAGAAGATCCCACAGTCGCTCTGCGCGGAAACGCCTACGCAGCAGCTCGCGCACAAGCATTTGCACAAGCCAGTGCTGCTCATCGTAGAGCTGGCTCAGATCGCCTCATGGGCGGCGCAGCAGCGTACTACTCACAGCTCGGCCGCGACCTATCTGCGATGGCTTTTGGTGCATCAGCAGATGCCGCCGATGCGCTTGCGTCGCGGCAGTCGTCGGCCACGCAGCTTGATCTCCACGGTATCGACGTGTTGAACGGCGTGAGAATTGCACAGGAACGCGTCGAAGCATGGTGGAATGGCCTGGGCGAGAGCAGAGTCAACGGCCGTACAGGCGCGGAAGACAGAGGCGCAGGCTTCAGAATCGTCGTTGGCGCTGGAACGCATAGTGTAGGCGGGAAGGGCAAATTGGGCCCTGCGGTGTCTAAAGCACTGAAGAGTGAAGGCTGGCGCATCGAGCCGGCCGGTGCGGTGATCGTGGTCAAAGGAAAGCAAAGGAGATAAAGGCTCTTTAAATCAACGATTTCTGATGACATACCCGACAAATCTCGAACAACAAGAATTCAAAAAGTTTAAGCCAGGTGACAACTCTACGAATGCCCCTTCCGCCCGTTGCAGCACCCCAACTTTCAAATGATCGTAAATTCCATGAACTCTGTAAAGCGATGCAAAGTCTGATCCGGCAAGCATACTAGTCCGCAGCGACGATATGTCTCGTCGTCGTTGGCAACAAGGACAAGAGCTTGACTTTCGTCCGGTGTCTTTGTGAAGATGAGTGCAACGAAACACTCCTGCTGCCATGGGATGTTGTCCAAAGTGTCGACTCTGAATTCAGCACCTTCGAAACCCAAGATCGTCGTCGCCGCGACCGATCCTGGCGGACATCTACAGAACGGAGCGCATATTCTCAGATGAGAGCCAGGTTGAACGTGACCAAGCTCAACGCCGCTGGACGTATTGCAGGCGACGGAAACGAGCTTAGAAACAAGCTGGAATCTATCAAGATCACAATCGATGTTGTATAATGCATCGAAGTACAGGGTTCCTTGAACGGATCCCCATGACCACGTTGGCGCGACGTATTCGGAAGGTCGGACATTCGTTATCTCTTCGGACCACGCCTGGCCCGTGTGCCAACACAGCGCCACTGGTAGGCTGTACTCCCACAGCCCAGCACAGTATGTCCCGAGGCCTTTGTCGGAGAATTCTGAAGCGAGTCCGGCAAGAGCGGGAAACACGTCCGTCTCATATTTGAGGTCGGCAAAAGAGAACTGTAGTACCAGTTCCATCCAGGAGAAGATGATTTGGAACTTGTCGGCATCCCGATCAGTCAACACATCGAAAGTGTTTCGATGGGTGTAGTCCGGGTACAGAATGTTGACCGTGCCACAATCGCAGCGAGCAGTGTGTCGACATTCCCACACGAGGTCTTGAGCTGTGAAGTGTAGTACGCGTCGGCTTAGTAAACGTTCTTGCAGTGTCCATTTCCTTCTTGCCAGAGGATACTGTGTATCAAGGTCTGTATCCGGTTGGGAAGACAGAAAGGACGCATGCTGACCTGCCAGTTCCAGTGACCGGTGGAAGGCAAGCCCTATTGATCTTCCATTCTCAAGAGGTACATCGAACAATCGTCTCCTTGGGATCCAACAGCCCCCGCGGCCGTCTCGTGCCGACATGGCTGATATAGTCAGCGCTGCACCTTCGTAGATTACGTGCATCTGGGGAAACTCATTCGCCATGTCTTGTTTGTCGTCCTGAATGATGCAAAGCGCATCAATCCAGAGATACTGTACCCCGAGTCGTCTGCTCACAGCGATAGCGTCACGGAACGTCCGGGACAAGGAGGCAGTCTCGATTCCAGTCTTGCGCAACTCGATGTTGTTCTTCACAGTCTTAATGGGTTGTTCCACACCAATACCCCAACAATGACTGAGGGCAATGTACTCTGGCGATACAGTATCCCCAAACTCTATGAGTCGAATGATGTCGGGAACGTCTCGCGGTTGTCGACCAATATGGAGCAGTCTTGTCGGACCCCCAGTATGTTTGCGTATGTTACAGAGATCGTGTTTCTGTCGACATGTATTATACCAGCCTGCAATTCGATCATAGGCTTCGTCGCTTGCTGGTTCCAGACTGCGCCGAAAAGGAACATCGATCTCGTCTTGGACACATGACCAAGGTGCCGGTCCGTCTAGAAGATTACAATCAGCAGGTTGACTTTGCTCCTAATCGCGCAATCGTACATAGTGTCACTTACCGGTCGTCTTGTACAGCTTGTAATCGCCGATCCATATCCACTGCTCGACTTCATCTTTGTCAACGATGAGCGTTTTGACGGTGAAACAGTGACGGTTGTAGTATACGGCCAGTTTACAAGAATCGTCCCGTTCAGTAAGATAGTCATTCAGTAGCGGCAGAAGGTTGCAGACCAGTGTACATCCGGCACAACCTTTACACATTCCTTTGATCAGTCGAGCAAAGATCACCGCTTCCCATCTGTCAGTGGATTGGCCACTATCAGGGTGGTTCAAGGCAAGTTTTTGACACCTGTGGCACTGGATCTTCATTGTGCTTGCGAGCTGAATGCTGGGAAGAGTTCGCTAGATACTGAACGATGCTCTATATTACTCATCTACGGCCTCCCAAGTAGTCATGTGGCGAAGACGCGTGCGAACGCGTTTCCTACAGGACTGAGGCAGCCTCGCAGTGATGCATGCTCGCTTGCTGAGCCAATCGAAGCGCGATGGCTGACCGCGTGGTGGCTGAGTCGTGGAGAAGGCATCTCGACGGGCCTGTACTTAGCTTCTCATCTACATCACTTGGAATTGAGGCGTAGGCCTGAGAAATGAAGTGAGAAGATACAGTCGAATGCGTGTGTTGTTGTTAAAGGCGATGAGGTAGATGGATCCAATGCGAACATTTGGACATTGATCGACGGAGCAAGCTCCATGGATGACGGCATCTGACCTCATCGCCTGTCAATCGATTGATCAGACCCGCGCAAGCTCCAGGTCATCCTCGCGAGCAGAAACAGACCAGAAACAAGAGCACAAGACCCAATTGTTCTCTCTCCAATTATACACAATCCATCACTACATCAATCTCAAATCAAACAACAACACGAATTCCAACTCATCGCCACAATGCTCCTCCCCACCCTCCGCCGCTCCCTCCTCACCACCCGCGCCGCTCGCGCCCCTCTTGTCGTTGCCAGCAGGCCCTTCTCCCAAGCTCCGCTCCAACTCGCCCGCAAAGACACCCAAGACAAAGACTCGCTCAAGCCCGAGCCCAACGAGTACAGCAAGTCCGGCTCCGACGACGCCGCGGCGGCTGTCGAGGGAGCAGCGTTCGACCCCAGCCAGACGCGTCCGGAGCAGGCGCATGCGAGAGCTGAGAAAGAGAGTGGCAGTGATGTAAGTCTATCTCACATTCTTGATTGCTGAGAAAGAATTTGGAGCTCCTCGCTAGTCTTTTAAGGGTCATGCTGTCGCAATGTGTAAGAAAAGCAAGCTAATGAGTTATTGCTCGACACAGACCAACCCCCTCGAAGCATCCCCTGCGAACCACGAGATCAGCCAGTCGAAGGTCGACAAAGAGGGAAAGACAGGTGGTGCAAGCGGAGGCCAGGTCACGAAGGATCGTGAAACAGCTGCACAGAGTGGAGGAAGCGGTGCGCCCAAGTCTGGTGGCGGAAAGTCAGGTTAGAGGCTTTCTCTTGTGATTGCGAAAACAAAAAGAGTAGGCTGGACTTTGTATTCAATACCCACGTTATTAAGATAATCAGGCTTTGAGGATTCCTGGTGAAGGGAGTATTTTTCATTTTTTGGATACGGGGTCTGGAAAACAAGCTTGTGTCTGTCTTATTTGAGAGTGGCAATGCAGGTGAAGCCAACTCTTCTGCAGGATACAGACAAAGGTAAAGTAGCAAGTCTCGCAGCAAGTCTCTCTCTCATGCAATGCTCGAGACTCGCCAATAAACACCAAAAACAGTCAATCGGGGTATAATTTTCATGCTCCATCATCGTCCACCGTCGCAATTCCAGCTGATCTCAGAAACAGAATGCCGCAACAAAAAGCCATGCTATGCAACGCAGACCGTCACTTTGCAATCCTGAGGGTTGTGCACACTCTTGCAACGCGACATGCCAGTCTAGGGCTTGTCATCCTCGATGGGGAAGTCGTCGAGCGGCCCGGAGGTCGCGCTCATGCCAGGAGCGGCGGCCTTGGCCTTGATCTCGGGCGGCTCTTCGGCCATGACCGGCATCTTCTCGTCGCGGGCGGACTCGAAGGAGGCTTTGGCTGCAGGCTTGGTCTCGGAGGCGGGGGTGGGCGCAGTCGCGGCGGTAGCGGGTGCGGTTGTAGTTGCAGGCTCGGTCACGGTGGGTTTGGCGTTCTCGCTGGTAGCAGGGATAGGCGCTTTGGCGGTAGGTGGGAAGTGGAGAGGAGCTTCACAGGTAATGGTTAGTTTCATGTCGCGCATTGTGATTTGAGGGTCTGCGTGTTCCATACGATCAAACCTGAGGTCGTTGGCTCCGTCGGTCTTGGGCGGCGTAACCGGCTTGTTGTGCTCGGCCGAGACAGCAGAGACAGGCTCCGACTTGGGCGCCTCGTCTTTGGCGACAGGAGCCGGACCGACAGGGGAAACAGGTGCCTTGTCCTCGCCCTCCTTCTTCGCCTGCTCTTTGGTAACGGCCTCACTGCCTGCGACTACGGCCGGCGCAGCAGCAGCTTCAGGCTGGGGCAAAGCGCTCTGCGGCTCCGAGTGCTGGCCAGTAGCGAGCGGGTGAGTCGGCGGGATCGTAGAAGGGACATCGGGCTGGTTGGCGCCGCCGGTCTGCTCGGTCTGCGTCTGAGCGGCCTGGGCTTGCTGTCCCTGCTGGGTCTGCTGTTCCTGCTGGGCTTGCTGTTCCTGCTGTCTGCGGCGCCTGTTGGGCCTCAGCAAGTTTTTGAACCCTTCTTTGAGCACGGCGAAAGCATTGGGAGCTATTGCAGTGAGTGGTCAGCCAATGCGACAAAAAGCGCCGGGTGAGCGAGTGAGTGAGCGAGCTGGAGGGTGAGACTTACGGACGCCCGGCATGATGGGCGAATGGATGGCGCGCTACTGAGGATACGAGGGTGAGAGGGTGTTCCAGTCAGTCGGCATGCGGCGGCGGCGCAAGGGTCGCGCGAGGGTGCCGAGCTGAGTCTGGAGCTTTGTTAGTACCGCGGTGTTGTCAAGTACTGTGAGTAGCACAAAGCAGAGCAGAACAGAGAGCCAGGCAGTATGGCTGGTGGTAGTGGCAGTGGCAGCTGTGGCTGTGAAGTGTCGCTCCTTCAGCCCCAAGTGGGTGGTGTTGCTGAAGAGGAAGAGGATTAAGCGAGCGACGAGCGAAGGCGTAAGGCGAGGCGAGGCGTGAAGCGCGGCGCTCACGAAACAAACGAGTGAAGCAAACCTTCTGGAAATGAGGCTTCGAGGCTGTGCTGGCCTTGGTATTCCTTCTTGGATTGTTTCGTAGGTGTGCACTTTTGCTGCAGTAATTGCTGTAGAGTGCATATACAAGGAACTATCGGGGAAGCTTCATTCATTCACCGCGTCGGACAGCTCCTCACTTCGTCTCTCCTGACGTACGTTGTGATAAATTCTATTTTTGGGATCATCAACGAAGGAAGCAGGTCAGCGCGCGCGTGCCCTCCACGCACATGCCGCGTGATCAACAACTAGTAAGAACGTCGGAGACAAAGACAAGCATTCAATACGTCAAGGGTCTGGAGCTTGGGTGGATCGCGCGGGTTAGTCTACTATGGTCCCTGAGCTGTCACTTGAGAATCTCGAAACGCTGGTCTGACATTTGGTACAGGCGAGAACACCTCAGAAGAAGCTTGCACGATGTAATGACGTATCTTCTGTGTATTTCGGAGGGATCACTTATCATAACAAAAAGGGTATTATTAAGCCTCTACATAGGCGTATCGCATAACGTGCATCGCATCATTCCATCAATTCATGCCGCTGAAAGCCAATCTTTTCTGACGCATTGAAGCACCTTTCCCTTGTGTGTTTCTTCAGATAATCTTCTCGCCAGTACCAGTGACACCCTTCTCAGGGGGGTAGCCAGTAGTCGACGGAACAGTGCCAGTGCTCGGGGTCATCTCCGCCTGCTGCTGGGCCTCCTTCTCGTACGATGACAAGCCTGGTTCGGCGGCACTCTTCTCGGGAAGAGTAGATGTGGCAGCACCGGTACCAGCAGCTCCGGCACCAGCGGCGCCAACAGTGCCAGTCTCACTTGGTGGGAAAGTCTGATGAGCTTGCTCGGTGCCAGGGCTAACAGGCGAGACAGGCAACTCGTTGGTGGTTTGGCCAACAACGCTGGAAATGACATCGTGCCACTTCTGGGCATCCTGGGGAGTGTGTGCCCTGAAGTGGTACTCGTGGCCCATGCTCACCTTGGAAAGCACGCCCTTGCTCGAGTTCTTACCCTTAATGTTGAACTTGACGCCATCGACGGCACCAATGAGACAGTCGGGCAAGTACAGCGAGGTCTCGGGTTGAGGCTCCTTCGCGAAGTCATCGTCCGTCTTGAACTCGTGCAGGTACTTGGATGGTGTCACGGCGTAGAAGGAAGTAGAGTACGAGCTCATGATCTTGCCCTTGCGCTCGAGAGAGCCAGCAATGAGGGGCTGGGTGGAGCGGTGGTCCTGGTTGGCAAAGGCAATGTGCTCGACGGCACGCTTGGGTGCCTGAGGGTCGATGAGAAGGTGGTTGTTGCGCTTGACGAAGCCGTTCCACTCGAAGTCAGGAGTGATGCGCTGGGCCACACCGATCATGTCGCCGTAGGCATTGCGGGTCAACTCGGTCTGGTTCTGCATGATGGAGTTGAATTGAGCAAGACCGTTCTGGAAGGTCTGAACGACGTGTGCCTCGAACTGTGCAAAGTGGTTCTGGACTGAAAGCATATCGTCGCGGTTGTTGTTCTCCTCGAGCACCTGCTTGCTCAGGCGGTGGTAGACCTGGCGCTGCAAGATGTAAGGATCATCGTGAGACTTGACCGCACCAGAGGAGGCGTCAAACGCGGCAGTGTGCTGACCAAGAAGCTCGATGTGCTTCTGTGATGTGTTGCGTGCCTTGTCCACTGCCTTGGCACCCTTGCCAGCTCCCTTGGTGAGCTCCTTCGTCTTGTTCTTGATCTCAGTGTGCAGACGCTCAAAGACCGGGAGGATGGATCCCTTGAGAGTCTTGGCCGTCTCGCCGTGTGAGGTTGCCATGCCCTGAGTGTTGCTGCGGATGTTGTCGAACAGACCAGCGACACCGCCGAGAGTCTGGTCGAAGTGGTGGCCCTCCTTCAATGGGTTACTGACAGTCTTGAGAACCTTCTCGTACTCCTTGGAGTGCTGGTGGTGCATCTTCTCGGTCGCGGTAATGTAGTCCTCGATGTAGCCACAAGCGTGCTTCCATGCTTGCAGACGCTCGTGGAACAGCTTAGTGGTCTCGCTGCTGTCCTCATCCGGGATGGCATCGTCGCCATCTGTGGTGTTGGTGAGGGTGCGAGTAGGGATTTGGGACTGGCCGCCAGTGGTGGCTGTGGGGGACGCCATTGTGGAAGGTGTTGGTTTTTTGTTACCGAGTGAGGCTTCAATAGTCGGTCAGTCTTTATCCTTGTAAATGCCAGGTGGAAAGGAGGCAGGTGCTATTCGAAATGAGGGGTAGACTTACTGTAAGTGTCTTGTTGTCTTGTGGAAAGGAGTCTCTAGGACTTTCTGGTCTCGAATTACAATTAAGAATAAATCGTCGATCGAAGGATTAGAATGATTCAAAGGATCTGGCCAAGGGAAAAGTCTCGATGTTTATATGCCTGTCGCCCCACGCACTGCAAGCCGCTGATCTGGTGGGCACAACGCATCCCAGCACACGCCGTCGCCCCATACCAATACGTCATAATCCGAACTCTCGTCACCGTGCTTGCTTTTTCCCTGCAGATCGAGCATTTGCCCGTTGGGCTGCGCCACCACCACGGTATTCGGACGGCTTGCTTCTTGAAGAGATAGCGGTCTGGCCGTCGGCAAGGGAGATGACGATCATCTAACTCTAAAATGTTGGCATATTATCATTGTTGGGATGGCTATTCGTTTGGAGGTATGAGTAGTGATCCGTGCTGTTGCGAGATGTTGGATAGAGTTGTGAGATTATAGTAGTCTGGTAGGTTTGACTTTCTCAGGCGCGACAGCAGGCAGCCCTACATGTACATACATCCGTATACGCAGCTCGTCATATGGCCATGGGTGCTCTGGCACATATTACGTCCTGTAAGGCGCACGGCCATTACAGGATGTATGTGTTGTACCACGAGAGGCAGCAAGCAGTCGACTACTAGTTTGCAACCAATTCCAGAGCGGTGGGATTATTAGCATGCTCTCCAAAAGATCCGTAAGATCCCCTTAGCCAGGTGGTCCGGGGTGACTCCTTCGAAGACTTCAGAGATCTTCTTGGTGGTGCTGATTGCCGTGCAAGGCGAGTGGCATTCACCATCTCCGGCTCGCAGCTACTGTAGCGTGTCCAGTGAAAACATGGTATTCTATCCACATGCGGTTAATCTGGTATGAGACAGACTTGTCTGAGTCTGGCTCGTAAAATGTACATGTACTCAATAACATAGGCTCACGCCTCCGGTTATTCAGCTAAGAGTGACAAGCTTGTCTATATGGCGGTCGCCGCAAGTCCATTTCAATTTGACGGTGAATCTTTCAGACGAACACAAGTTTTCTCGATTTTGGTCATTATCAGTTAAAGAATGTGTACTTTCTTCCTCGAGACTCCATTGAGCCTTTCCCTCCTTGGCCTGGCGCGGGGACGGCTGAGTATCGATCTTCTTCACCTTCAGGATCTCCTTAAGACACAAGGCTGTACATTCCATAGCTCGGTCCCACCATGGCAGCAGAATGGGAAGGCGACCTAAAGCGTGATGGAGGTCCCGATGATGAAGATGAGGGATGCGAAGCAGAAATGATGGCACTCGTGGTCATCGACGAATTTCCAACAGAGGCAAGTCACCAACGCAAATTGCTCTTCAAAAGTACCCCAGACTAACAAACACCATCAGACCATCAACAAAATTCTCGAAGACAACGAAGACGAAACCGACGCACCATACCTCTGGTTAGCAGACACATACGACACTCTCCCGGATGCCAATCCTCCATGGATCGTCGAAGGAACAAGCACTCCTATCAGCGACGATTGGCGCTCCCCTTTCATCGGACAAACACTGCGACAAGTGGCAGACTTTATCAGAAACGCGCCGAGCCCGCCTAAGCCCATCGATAAGCAATACTGTGCGGTTCTGCGGAAAGAAGACTATGATCGCGATAGGATCTTGATATGTAAGATCCCACCAGAGGGTGACGACAGCGAGCCTCAGACCATCGTGACAGACCCCGAGCGTTTGGGGATGTTCTTCATCGGGTTCAACCGTTCTAGCTGGGATGTCACGTATGTGAATGGGGAGAGATAGATGCGGTTCGGCACTTCTGATATTACCCCATGAATAGTGCGATTGAAACCCCACAGCTCTTCATGAGATATAGCAATCAACAATCAGAAGATCTGCCAGCAACAGCTTGCTGCCGGAGTTTCAAGCGGTGGCGGAGAAGACGCGAGCTTTGCAGGTCGGGCCTCAAAATGGAACGTGGCGGAATATCCTAAAGGTTCGAAAGGCGAGTGAGCGGAAATGCAAATAGGACTGGAAGCGACTTTCATGAGCATTGCTACCAACTTCGAAGATCAATCCTGAATCTATGTACTTTTCTCTGATGTGAACGACAACATGTTAGCTGTAACACTAACCCTGTATCAATCATGTTATAGGTCCCGTACACGTATGTTCGAGCAGGTGGTGGTTGTGTGAGGGACAGCATTCGCATGTCAGGATTCAGACTTGACGGTTGGCAATATTCTCGCTGGCAGAAAGGCGATGGAGCGTTGATTTCAGCTGTCCGGGTTGTATTGTCCGGATGGTGGATGTAAATCTGATCAACAAGAGAATACCATGTATGCACAACAGAAGCAACAGAATAGCGTGGTCTGTCAAAGACGGCTACAGCAGCAGATTGATGCTCCAATTAGTACACTTTGATTTTTGGTTTCTACGTTGACGGCAACATTGCCACTCTAACGTAGTCGTAAGCCATGAGCTATTTCCTAGCCATGTTCCTCTTTTTAATCCCAGTTCACAATCGTCCAATCGTGCTTCATATCATCGGGGAAAACTGCCGCAGTACTTACTTCCACTTCTGCACAACGACGCCACCACGTTTGAAATCGCTCATGTCGCCCAACACGACGCTCTTGTCCTCGAGCTCCTTCGACGGGAAAGTGGTCATCAATGCCCAAGCCCGCTCGGCGCTAGCTGGGGAAGCGCGGCTGACGAAGTCGTAGACGTCGCCGATGGTCTGGGTAGTGTTGAAGCGAGATTGCAGGCGTGTGCCATCGCCAAGGCGAACCTGGAGAGTGACTGTGGGCACGCTCTCGTCGACTTCATTAGTGGGAGGAGCTGCGCCACCAGGGACAGCAGACTGCTGAGAGGGCGCAGCGGTTGTGCTTGATGATGAAGCAGAGGCAACACCAGGCGTGGGAGAGCCCAGACGCTGGCCAGAGCCGCCGAAGGGCTTGTACTTGGGCTTCGGCTTGACGTAGTTCTCATCCTTGTGCGGGTCGAGGTTCAAGTCGACTTCCTGTCCAGGCTGGACGTCCAGCATGCTAAGAGGGGCGTGGCCTTGGTTGATTTGTTCCATGAGAGGCTGGTTTGCCGGGTCATCGAAGCGGAAGAGAGGTCCGTCGTCGATGCTGACACCATCGGCCCAAAGGTGCATAGTACGGCTGATGCGAGGAAGAGCAGCTCCGCCAGGGCGACGACCGGCGGCAGGGTTGGCGGTTGGGTCAGCGATCACGCGAGAGGGTGCATCGTCGCCTCCGAGGGTCTGGGCACGGCCACTGAAGTTGTTGGTTCTGGGCGGGCCAGAGGCTTCCTCTTCGTCGTCGTCGTCGCCAGCGCGAGGTGCATTGTTGCGAGCTTGTGAAAGAATGTTTGAGAAGTGGTCTGGTCGACCACCGCGTCCGTTACCGCCGCCTCTGGCAGGGTCCTGCACAGCCAGGCCGCTCTTCTCGCCTCCAGCGAACAGATCCCTCTTCTTCTTGTCATCGTCTTCCTCGTCGTCATCGTCTGCCGAGGCCTGCAAGTCGCGTAGTGTCCTGATGCCGCCACCAGCAGCCGGTGCACCAGTCCTGCGGCCAGATGTGTTGGATGACGAAGCTTGTGGTGCACTCTGTGAAGGCACAGCTGCTGACTCGTCCTCGACGTCCTCCTCGTCACTGCCACCTTCTTGGGCAGCGAAGTAAAGTGCGACGGCGTCTTCTAGGTTCCAGTTTGCTGATGTGAGGGCAGTCTGGGCTGCGCTGGCGTTTGCACCTGTGACGCCGCAGAACTGCGCGACCATTTCCTGCTGGTTCGAGTCCATGGTGGATGAGGCGAGGATCGTGTTTTGGGTATGGCAGGTCTTGGTTGAAAGTGAGGTTGGTAGTTTCGTGTTGTAATATTTGGTGGAGACCTGGTGACAAGTGGTTGTCTTAAGTGTGGCACTGAACAGCAAGTGAACGACTGCGTAGTGGAATGTCGCCTTGAGCCTTGAAGTCTACGTCACATTTGAGAGCTCCAGCTCGGGCTTGGCAGTGTCTAGACGCCGATGCGGCTCTCTCACTACCGACGTGCATGTGCTCGTTCTCGGCCTTGAGGAAGTGAAGTGCACAAGATCACTCTACTGCCTATCTATACAAACAAGAGCAGCTCGTCAGTGAATCTGCTACCCTCTGGAGAATCCATTCACACCCCACGCTTGCTCTTCCGGACTCTACACCTCCAACCACACCATCAACATGGACCTCTCCGAATCGCAAACAACCTTCCCCTCCGACAGTGAGGTGTACGACGCGAACTATGATGCAAACCACAGCAACTCACAAGACTCTGAAGAGCAGACATCACACTCTTCATCGCCTCTCATACTCTACAGCCCTCCCACATTCTTGAGCATACTACGTGGAGCCGCGATCAACCTGGTATTACCGTTTGTCAACGGTTTGATGTTGGGATTCGGAGAGCTGTTTGCGCATGAGGCGGCGTTCAGATTGGGTTGGGGAGGTACTAGGGTAAGCATTGCCTGCTATCATGGGAGGAGGATGCGCGGGTGCAAGCCCGTTAAGACATCAAGGACCAGTATTTGGACATTTCTACCTATGCAGCCGACTAACACGTTGCGAACAGGTCTTCCCCGGACACAGGAACTCAAGACCGATGGGACCGGGTGTGGAAATCAAGGATGACCCTATTGAGCGGAGGAGACGAAGCGGGCGGGAGATGGACGCGTACACCTCGTTGGAGTAGGCGAAAGGAGTGTTTGAGACGTTAGGAGAATCTTCCCAAGATGCGCGAATGTACATGGGCAGGATGCGAGCACATATCGCAAAGACGAACAGCGTCCAAAAGGCTGGGACGGGCATTAGAATGGACATGCATGGCAAAGGTGGCGGCGTTGGTTGCCGCTGATAGAGATCGGGAGTGCTCTCTGTCGAGACCAGCGGCCAAGTTGTACATACTCGTGGAACATGGACACATTTTTTCATCTGCTTGGCCTCGGGAGATATTCTACAGCCAGAAAGCATCAACTCAATGCATGAAAGTGATATTGTCTATACGCGCTGCACTGTTTACTATATCACGAGGCAAAGGCCGAGGCTCAGCCGACTTCCATGCGCCGGCCAAAATTAATGCCATGGGCAACTTCGTGAGCGGACATGCGGTATTGGTAGGCGGCGTACATACATCCACATCCACACACACAAGATGATGCCTAGCAGGGGCCTCCAGGCCATCAGAGGCAACGCGCCCAGGCTCTACCAACAGCAATGCCGCAATGTAATCATTCCCTCCCATGCGCAGTACTGCCACCACCGCTGACAACACCGCAGCTTTCATCGCGAACTCTCCCCCGAGCCTCGACTCTCGCCTCTCCTCGCAGCACAATCGCCTCGTCGCCATGGAGGATACGAAGCGCCGGCGCTGCCTTCTCCCTCTCAGCAATCCGCCATGCCTCTACCGTTCCGACTACTCCCACTCCTGGCCCTGCCTCAGCACCCCAGGCGCCCATCACTGAGCCCGCCGCCGCTGCTACAGCCACTCCTACTCCCACCCCTTACAACCTCGACACAATCACCCTCGACGATGTTGAGGTTGCCGCCGCCAACGACCTGGTGACAAGCATCCCTGAAAGACTCGGATTCCTGAAGGAGATCGGTCTGGACTACGGCTGGGGCCCGACTTCTGTTATCCAGTGGACATTGGAGCACATTCACATTACTGGAGGCCTGCCCTGGTGGGGAGCAATCGCCGCGACCGCCATCCTCGTGCGTGTCGCCACATTCCCTCTGTATCTCAAGTCGGCCGACCAAGCCGCACGTCAGTCTGCTCTTATGACCATCACGGCGCCCATCAGCGCGCGCATGACCGCTGCGCAGAAAGCAAACGACCAGACCGGTGTCATGCGAGCCTGGTCTGAGTTGAACGCCGTCCGCAAGCGCGCTGGCATGAGTTACACCAAACAATTCGCGCCCATGCTTGTGCAGTCCGTCATCGGTTACTGCTCCTTCAAGCTCATGCGCGGAATGGCCAACTTGCCCGTGCCCGGTTTGAAAGATGGCGGCTTCGGCTGGATCACTGACCTGACCATCACTGACGGCTACCTGCTCCTGCCCGCCATCATGGCCGGCGCCATGCACGTCATGTTTCGTTACGGCGGCGAGAGCGGCCAAAGCAATGAGATGATGAACCCAGGCATGAAGAGCTTCATGCTCTGGGGTATGCCCGGTGTCATCTTCCTCATCACCGGCTGGCAACCCGCTGCGCTCTGCATCTGGTTCGCCGCATCCGGTGCCTGGGCTATGGGCCAGGCCATGCTGATGCAGAAGCCCGCCGTGCGCAAGTTCTTCGGCATCACACCCATGTACAGGGCCAAGGCCGGTGGCTCCGACAGCCCCAGCAAGAACCTCATGTCAATCGCACGCGCTGCAACTCAAAAGCCGGGAGCCGTCGTCGACACCACTGCAACCAGCAAATCGGCTCCCAAGACTGGCTCTTCGGCCATGTCCTACCAGGCCCCCAACGTGCGCACCACCAGAGCCCGCGGTACTGCCAGCGCGCCCATTGTTGATGCTGCACCCGCACCTGCGAAGCCTAGCGTCCTCGAAGCAGTGAAGGGCAAGTGGTCCGATGTGCAGACTATGGCCAGGGAGCAACTCGCCGAGCGCCGCGAGCAGAAGAACAAGGAAGAAATTGCTCGGATGGCGCAAAGCCACGAGAAGCGCGCACAGCTGAAGCGTCAGATGGCGAAGCGTGGTAGTAGGTAAGGCGGTTCAGTTTTTCGGGCTCGAAAAAGGACAATGTAAGATGATGGTGCATTTCTGAGTGTTGGCATGATCTTTTGGAGGCAAAAATGTGTACAACTGATGCGGATATCACGCTCACAGCATCTCGTGGGGACGACGCGGGCGCTTTGTATATAAGAGACTATCTTTTTCTCTTCTTCGCAGCATTGTATTAAACTATACAGCAGGCACTTTCACTACAAGATCATGAATATGGCAAGACCACACGAGAAGCGAGACGAGTTCATTGGACATTTCATTTGATTTGATTTGGGGTTGTTTGAGAGCTGAATTGTCTCCCTTAGCATTTGGCATTCGCATTCCTTCGTACGCTTTTCTTCGAGGTGGCATCTCGTATTCATATCCCATTTGTGGCCTTGAAAACAGCTTCCTTTCGGCTGATTCGGCTTAGCGTACATTCAAAGACAGCATGCATTCTGACATGTTACTGCTTCTTCTTCTTCTCTCTTCGAGTCTTGTTGTGCATTGTATGTATGCATACGTGCAAGCAATCTAGACATCAGTGCCGTCGACGACGACACCCTTGCTCCATTTGTGGCACATGATCCTGGAGACTTCCTCGGCGCTGTCCTCGCTCACGAGAGCGCCGACGAGGTACAGAGCGCCGTCGATGCCGGACAGCACGCCGGAAGAGGTCAGGACACGCAGGCCGCCGAGGCGGAGGTTGGCGCGCTTGAGGACGCTCTCGCGGCGGGTGTTGCTGATCTTGAGGCTGATGGAGCCCTTGCGAGCAGCGCTCGGGCGGCGCCCGCCGTTGGCACGCTCCTCGACGGGGCTGGAGGGCGCGGAGCCGCCGCCCTGCGACATGCGGCGCTTCTCGCGGTACTGCTGCTTGGTCAGCAGGTAGGGGTTCTCGTCCTCGTTCTCGCCGAGGTCGAAGCGCAGGTTGTTGACGACGTAGCGGGCGTCCATGACGTCGGCGCGGTCGGCCAGGTCGCGCTGGGCGGCGTTGCTGCAGATGATCTCGAACTTGGTCATGAAGTCCGGGTGGGTGGTGGCGGACAGGCCGGACAGGATGCCCGTCTCGCCGAGGAAGAGCGAGCCGGTGCAGACGCTCATGAGGGTGCGCTCGCGGGCCGGGTTCTTCTTCTGCTGCTCGGTGAAGGCCTTGATGAGGGTGAGCGGCTGGGACTTGGTCTTGATGACTTTCTCAGACTCGCCGCCGACGATGACGAGGATGTCGATCTCGTTCAGGCGAGCCATGGCGTCGGCGTAGCTGAAGTGGGTTTTGACGGTGGCGCCTTGGGCGCTGGTCACGTACTCGTCGTCGCCGGCGAGGATGGTGCGGAAGGCTTTGGTCTCTGGATGGGAGAAGGAGTTGTCAGATGGATGTGCTAAGGGTGTATTGGCTGCGAGGCTCTTCCTTACCGGCATCTCTCTTGTCGTGCTGAGCCCAGTTGAAGACTTCCAACGGGCCGGCCATGTCACAGAGGTCGAATTTATCTTGAAGGGCGATGAGGACCTTGATAGGCTCGAAGTTGAGTCCATCAGGTTCCTCAACGATTGCACCTGGTGATGGTGGTGATCAGCGTCCATTGGCAGTAAGGCGTCGCGTGTTGGAGGTATACTCACTCATCTTTGGCAACTAATTTGTTTGGGTGATGGGTTATGTGATGGGATTGGGGTTGGGAGGATGATGGAGGAGAAGAAGAGAGGAAGAAGAGTCAGCTTTGGGTTGAAGAAAAGAGCTGCGGTCGGTCGGGCCACGTTCCTGATCCAGCTGTGATGTGTCTGAGGAGGTACCCAAGGTACGTACTCGCAATCCCTACCTACCCACATCCAATGCTCACGGCGTCACGCGACAACATTGGAATACTGGTCCCGTGACGGTTTCGCGGGGTATTTCGCGGGGAAGCTTAGCGTGTTCCTGCTACGTAGAGCTTTGAAGGGTCTGAGGTTGGGAGATCGACCACTGAGAATGAGGTCTACTCTCTCGCCGAAGAGATGGAATACCAATGCCGCCATTGCAAGTCAAACGCTTCATTCCAATGCCTGGCCATCAATTCGCATCACACAGTACAGCGCTCTCACCTTCAGGCCCGCTGCCGACCGGATTACGCATCTAACTTTGCAAGCACAAGAGCTCTCCAGGCGATCACCGCAAGCCTCATGACCAGTGATGCGAGAGGTCTCCACACCAAGAACCGTTGTACCTTTCCAGGCCAGCCGACGGCCGGACCCGCTGTACCTGGACTGCATCTCCTCTCGTCTCGAGGGCATGGTAGTGAAACGCTCACAAAGCTCTGCTCCATTGTTCTGTGACTCACTGAGTGTCCGGTGATGTTGCCAGTCCTCTGGGCATTGTGTATGAGCTGCAGTCTGTGTATTAGAGCAGTCTAAACTCTTACCATCAAGCGTGATATGTTCTGCGTTTGTAACTACTATTAAGACACTGCTCAAGCTTAGCTCGCTCCTCGCAATGTAGCATGCTAACATACTCAGCGTTAATCATTAAGACGCATGTCCTCATGTGTGATATTCGTCTAACAAACCTATACGTAGACACGTGCGGTAGAACGATACATGTAACTGTGCTCAATTGAGTGAGCATCGCAACAGAATTCGTCGTTGTCGTAACCCTAAACCCTAGAGAGAAGCGGCGGAGCTACAAACATGAATGTATCTGGTCTTGCGTACTATTTTGAATCTATGAACGTCTTCAATTCCTTTCGACTGTTTGCTCTAGAACATGAACTTATCACACTTGCTCTTGATCCTTACACCCTATGAAGGGTTCGACTCTATTTTTCTATCAGGAGAGGAAACTAGGCTGAGCGGCCGAAGTTCAACTTTATGTTCAAAGCGCTATCAATTGATGCTCGGAGATGCTTGACCTCAATGTTTTCCATTGATGCAGACTTTGGCATACATCTCTCAGTCGTATATGCCACTATTTTTAGCCTAGAATCGAGTTTGAGTACGCTTGCCACAGAGATAGCTCGTGAGGCTGTACATGTATCTGTGCGCCAAGACGGGGCTCTCTCACCAGTCACGTCATTCCAAGCAAGAAGGCAACCTACAATTTACAGAGCGGAGGCGAGACCACCAATCTTTCCCGCCATCATTCCTGCGAACTGCTCGCAAGATGATGCACGGCGCTCAAATGCTGCATCGCGGCAATTTCGTTCATTTCCACAATGACCCCATATGTACATGGCACGAAGAGAACAGGTAATCAGTTTCCGTGCAAGACTACATGCTAAGGAACCATCGCAGATATGCTGTCGATTCAAATGTCTAGCATACAAAGATATAAAGTATGAGAGTAAAGATGGCCCCCAATTTTCACGCACCCCTTGGGCGACTTGGCTCCCATGCCCTCATGCAAATGTACCTCATGTGCCAAGCGCCTCTGCCTTATCGGGGACACGGGCGATGTCTACGTCCTTCGTGCAACAAGCGAGTCCAACCCGTCTGCACCTCGCCTCACCCTCCAGGGCGGTGCAGGCTGGGTAGCGAGCGTTCAGCCTGCCCTTAAACAGCGATGACCTCGCGAAGGAAGTATTCAAGGTCTCTTGCCCATAACATATACGCATGTGCTGCAGCAATCCGAGCACACTCCTCTGCGGCGACTCCTTCAACACATTCGAGTGCACATCGGCTTCAGCCGCTGAGCTGGTACGACATAATGCCAGCCACACCGGGCGATCACGAACTGGACCAGCCGCAAGGCTCTAGCCAGCCTAAAGGCTACTCAACATCAGATCTCGAAGACAGCGCCCTCCTGGTGGCATCCACCGCGCCACTCCGCTCGGACCCAGATTCAGCCTCGCCGCCTGTGCCCGATCGCACATCATCTGTGTCTAATGCAGACAGCCACGAGATCAACTCCACGAGTAATTGCAACGAGTGTCAGGCTCGCACTTCGAATGCGGCTCGACCCTCATCTGCAAGATCAAGTGTGCACGAGCATCGTCCCACCGTTCTCAACGGTGACCAACATCCCAACCAAAGCGTTGTTGAAAAAACCACCGCCAACGCACATCCTGAAGCTTCGGAATCTTCAAACTTGTTGTCTGTTCCAGAAATTGTGGCGGACGATCACATTGACAACATCGCTTCAGAGGGTTCGTCTCAAACAGCTAACGATAAAGAAAGCAATCATGTGCATTCGGATACTGCGCACGAATATTGGAATCCAATCTGGCTGCGCAAGAGCACTCTCATTGCACTCGTCGCGCTGTTTGTCAGTCTTGCAGTCGCCCTTCTCGTCCTGTGGTTCACGAATAAAGCTCAGAAGGGGTTCCCCATCACGCTTTCATCCAACCACTACGCTTGGACGTACGGTCCAACTGCTATACTCGTCGTAGTGATTAGCTTTTGGCGTCAAGTGGAGTATCACTGCAAGATGATGCAGCCATGGCAAGTGCTACGGAGTGGTCCCACAGATGGTGCTCATAGCGTGCTCCTTGATTACCTGTCTCCTTTGCAGATCGTCAGTCTCACCAAAGCGATCCGCTTTCGACACACCGCTGTTGCCGCATCCATTGCTGGTTTTCTGGTGCTGAAAATAGTGGTCTTAATCTCCACTGGTCTACTGGTGCTTACGCCGGTGACCATCACTGAACAGCGAGACATCATCCTCACCACAGCATTCAATAGCTCATACTTCTGGGACACCTTACCAGATGAAGAGTACATCTTGTCCGGAAACATCGATGGAGCCGTGTTGTATCCGAACATTTCCTCGCATCCAGTACACTCTTACCTCAACACACTCACGAATGCATCATCTGGACACCTGGCTGGCAACGAAGTTTTTCAAACGATCGAGCCGTTTTCAGAGCTTGGGTTGAAGAACATTTCCACGAATGTTTTTTCGTTTATGCCGGATATATCGTGCGAGATAGCTGATTCGGTAGCGTCTGGACGGTTTGCACGGTTAAACAAAACCAGTTGTGTCGGCGCAGAGGAAATTGACTTTGAATTGAGAATGCCTGTCTGCACAGGCCCTTGCCCGGATGTGATCTCATACAATCTATGGAAAATCAACTGTACGCAAGAAACGGATCTCGCCGTTAATCGGAGGAGCTTCTTGGACCTTCGTTTTGCGATGCTAGTGAGCAACTTGACGTTTGAGATAGTTTTCGACAATTCAACAGACACAGATGCAAAAAACGAATCTACATACAGATCCAGTATACCAAACCCTGGCCACACCGCTGCAGTCATCTGCAAGATCGACTACTCAATGCACGAGTCCGCGATCACGCGACACTTCTCGGACAATACAACATCAGTCAACGACATCGGACGAACGCGCAATATGACAGGTCTTACTGGCATTACGCTTGGCCACATTGTCTACTCCGCGCTTGCAAGGACTCAAAACGTGGTAGGAGATCTCGAGCGATTATCAGCGCCTGATGATGCTGCTCCTAGCCCATCGGCTCCGTTCTATGCCATCATGCTGCGAACACTGGAAGGCCAGAGGTCTCTGGATCGCTTCTTGTCGGCGGAAACCCTGCAGTCATCTGCTAGCCAGGTGTGGGCGGGAATTGCCTCTCATTTCACGCGCGAGTTTTTCCTCCAGCCAGTCCGACATGATATCGCCGGAACGGCGGTCTTTGTTCAAGATCGCCTCCTGATCGGAGATGCTTCACTCTGGATTATGGTAGCGGGGTTCTTCCTGCTCGCTATATTGACCTTATGCATTATGGTTTTTATGCCTGCGAATGTCGTTCCTCTCGATCCTGGACTACTATCATCCGACGCCGTGATCCTAGCCTCCAGCAAAAGTCTGCATAGGATTTTCAAGCACTGCAATGGCTTGCGAACAAGCGAAATCTCAACAATTTTGGAAGGCACCAAGTTTCAGACCAATGATCACGGGACCTTCCAGATCTCCGCTGTAGCAGACACGACGACTGAAGACACGGAGCGACCCAGAAGCCAGGCGAAGCCCTGGGCGCCATTTTGTGCCAGGCGCCCCATGATCTGTTTGACGCTGGCTATCCCACTCATCGCGATAGTCTTGCTGGAAGTCTTGTACCATGTCTCTGAGATCAAACACGGTCTAATTGACGTTTCTGGATCAGAGCGTACTGCCACCTATCTTTCACGCTACATCTCAGCACTCGTTGCATTGCTAGCCGCGACATGCTTCAACGCTCTGGATTTCACAACATCATCTTTTGCGCCGTACAGCAACTTGCAGCTAGGGAATGTCCCTGCTTCTAGAGGGATTCATCTGCAGATATTGGGCGCTCTCCCCGTCGTAGCACTATTCCGATCTATCAGAAGCAGGCACGCTGGCTCTTTGTTCACCAACCTGGCTGGTATGATAGGAAGCATCCTTACTATCATTGCCTCTGGCCTGTGGGTCGTGGATCGCGAAGCTGTCTCTGGACGGAGTGTAACCGCGTCTTTGGTAAGCAGGTGGGATATTGAGTGGGTCAACAGCTCTAGCACTGGAGACGGCGGTGCTGCAGTGATCTTTGACCAGATCCAACACGGAAGTGCAATCGCGCCTACTGGCATTTGGAACAAGACTGGGCTTCCAGACATCGCGGGCATCAAGTTCGCAACTGACAGCACGGCATCCGACGATGACAAAAAAGCTTCGACGTACAACTTCACATTCCCACTTGTTGGGTTGCGTCCGCTCTTAAGTTGTGAAGTTCTGGCGGATGAAAACGTCCTATTCGAGACTGACGAGCACAAGCACCTTATGCCTTTTACCGCCCAAGCCTTATTGCCGCTTTCCAGTGAGTGTCAATTGCGGTATGCCAATGGGACTCCGGCAGAATTTTGGCTTGGATCCTGGCGGGTCTACCCTGGATTTGTGGGAGACCTTTTCAATTTCCATCTTGGACCCGTGGACGTAAACGATACTACTGCCTACGGTTACGGTGAGCCTTACATCAATCTCAAGGAGAAGGAAGACAGCAAACCTGGCTGCCCGTCGATCGGCGTTATCTTCGGGAAAAACAATGGCAACAGAACACAGCCCGACGATATCACAGCCCTCATGTGCTCGCAGAAGATGCAGCAGGTCCAAGTGGACGTCACCTACAGCGATTCTGACATGCAAAACCCGAAGATAAACCTCGATGTAGCTCCAGTCTTTGGAAAGGAGCCCGCTATCAATCTGACGAATGGCACGGACGGCATCGACTCTTTCTCATGGCGTGTCATGACTTATTTGCGCAACGCCGAGTTCGGCCAAGGCAATCTTACCAAGATCTGGACGAACGAACAGATCGGTCCAGCGGCTGTTGATGACCCGGAAGAGGAATTCGACAATTTCATGCAGCTTGTGACTGAGGGCGAGAATGGCTACGCGGCAGAAACTCTATTAGGCAAAGCCAACCGCGGCAACCTCACTGAAGCCGTGAGCGACCTGTACGCCCAATACATGGCTCTCGTGGTCGATATGCGCTTCCGCAAACCTATCGCTCAAGATGCAAGCGCTAGCAGGAGTGACAATCTGGTGCACGGCACTGCTTACAGCTTCTCGTCGCGACTGAAGCTTAACTTTGCTTCTAAGCTTACTATGCAGATCATGCTAGGCACCATGTTCATCCTCGGAACGCTGACGTACAGCCTGATAAATCTCCGAAGCACCCTGCCCCGGAAACCGCACTCAATTGCGAGCAGGATGGCATTGTTTGCTAGCTCGGAATTTTGCGACGAGCGCAAGGCTCTTCTTCCGCGTAATGCTATACATATGCCTCGAGAGGAGCTCGACCAGATCTTTGATAGATGGTTGTTCAGCTTAGGATGGTGGCAAGAAGCTGAGAGCGACTCGAACGATCTTAGCAGAGAAGCTGCGAGTAGCGATGAAGATACTTCTTTTAGGGAGAGGAGGCAGAAGTTCGGTATCGATATAGGCGTTCCGGAGCAACTAGGTTTCCGTAAGATAAAGTAGTATAGAGAGCAAGCCCTTCGGTATGTATAGTATAAGCTATAAACCTAGTACTTACTCCTTTTAGAATAATTCCTATATTAGGATCTCTTCTCTCCTATATCGAACCTATTAATAACTATTCTAAGCTATAGTATATATAGAGCTTATATAATAAGTAGAATACTATAAGTAAGTTAATAGATAAACTATATTACTAATAAGATATATTAATAGATTCTCTCTAAAACCTTCTTATATTAACTTATACTACTTATATTAGAATATATATTAGAGTTATATAGTAGTAGAGAGAGCTAGCTATCTTTTAGTCTTATTTAATATTATTACTAATTCTAAAGCTAATTAGAGCGAATTAGCCTATTCTTAAGAAGCTAAGTTTAAAATTGAATTATAGAAGTAGTATTAATTTAGAGCCTAATACTAAAAGTTCTAGGAAGTAGAATTATTATTTAGGATCTATATTAGTAAGATTATATATTCTAGATAATTTAGTCTTAAGACTATTAAGAATCTTATCTTTAAAATCGAGTTTTATAACTAACTATTTTATAAATTTATATAATATAGTTAAATCTATAACTAGGCTAGGTAATTACCTAATATAACTTATAATAGCTAGATAATATTATATATAATAAGTTAAGTTTCTATTTTTATTAGCGCTAATTAGCCTAAAGGAGAGAGCTATAGTACTTAATAATAAGCTTTAGAAAAGATTAGATCTAAGTTTCTTCTACTAGAAATCTTAGTAATTAAAGAACTAATATTACTTAGAATAAATTCTAGAAAATTTAAGCTTTAAGCTTTAAGTCTTACTATTATAATTACAAGCTAATTATATTAAATTAGAAGAAGTTTTATAAATAAACTTAAAGAGAAATAACTTATCTAATATCTTTTATAATATAACTTAGAGGTAATTTAAGAGAGATAATTTAATAGGAAAAGTACTTAGAATTTAGCTATCTTTATTATTATACTAATAAGAGGCCTAATACTTAGATTCCTAAGAAACTAAATTGATATTTAGAGTATAAAGTATTAGAGCCTTAAGTTTTAGGTAATTTAGTCTTAAGACTATTATATAATCTAATCTTAAAAATCGAGCTTTAATAGTATCTATTTTAAAAATCCTTATAATTTCCTAATTAAGCTAAGTAATTATTTAGTTTAAATTATATTAGCTAGATATATATAATAAGTTTAGTAGCTAGCTCTATTTAGAGCTAATTAGTCTAAAGAAGAGCTATAATATTAAATAATAAGCCTAGATAGAAATAGATTCTAGGCTTATTCTTAGATATATTTAGGGATTCTAAAAATTACTTAGAGTAAATTCGAAAGAGAATAAGATTTATAATATTACTATTACTATATTAAGCTAATTATACCTAATTAAGTAAAATTTAATAAGCGAGATTTAAGATAATTAGTTATCTAAAGTTTAATAAATATAAGATAAAATAAACCTAAGAGATATAGTTATAGATATATAATAGTTTATATAGGCGATAGCTAAATTCTAAAATTAAAATAACCTTCTAGATTTACTAAATCTGTCTCTTATATCTATAGAGTAGTCTAAATCGTAAACCTATAAATTAAAAGTACTATAGAAATTTCTATAATACTTTAGATTTATAGAGATTATCCTTAGTAATAGAAGAATATTTAGACTAATTAGGCTTAACCTAGCTGATCCTTAGAAATTAAATTGTAGAGTATATACTTTCTTATAAGAATTATCAATTTAGAGTTTTACTCTAATTAGGTTATATAGATATAGGAAGTCTAAAGTAGTATTCTATTAGTTTCTATTTCTAAGATTAGCTATAACTAACTTATTAACTAAGTATTTAAATTAGATCTAGTTTTTATTATAAGTTACTATTATAGTAGAGGAAGCTAGCTATCTTTAGAACTTAAAAAAGTAATAAATTAATATCTTACTAATAAGAAAACTAATTAGCCTAACTCTAGTAAGCTAAATTAAAGCTTATACTTCTCTTTTTAAATTTATTAGCTAGTAATTTTTTTTATTTTTATAATCTATATATAAGTTATTAGAGAGATTAGCTATTTCTAAGAAGTAATTTAATTTTTAATCTTAGCTTCTATCTTTAGAATTAGCTATATCTTATTAACTTACTATTCTTATTAGATATAATTCTTAATATCCTAAATTTTAGATATTAGTCTTAAATTTAACTTATTAGAATTTACCTATTTAAGCTCAATTAGCTTAATATACTAATAATAAAACTTAGAACTCTTAATTCTCTAAAATCTATTCTAATTAGTTCTAAAAATCTCTAAATATATCTAGAATATCTAAATACTTATTTTTCTATAATTTATCTAGAATAATTTACTAAGTTTATTACTAAGTATTATAGCTCTCTTCTAAGCTTATAAGTATTATTAAGTTAGAACTAAGTATCTAACTTGTAAATATATTTACCTTATCTAATATAAGATAAGATATTTAATTATATATTCTAATTATATGATTATAGTAATATAGTAGTAGGGAAAGTAGTTTAGTAAGAGAAGTAGTTAGGATTTAAGGTTTTATAAGATTGTAAAGTTATATCTTACTAATTAAAGCTAATTGCCTAATTCTAGTAAGTTAAAGTTATCTTAAAATTCATATCTTTTTCTCTTAGTCTATAGAAAATACTAAGTAGAGTTATTAGTATTTTTAAAATAAATTCTTAAAGTAAAAACTAAAGATTCCTAGTTTTAGAAATCTATATCTTACTACTTAATAGGTATAATTACTTAATTTATTTTAGTAGACTTATTAAGAGTTAAACTAGGATTTAAGTATTAAAACCTTTAAAATACCTTAATTAGCTAGGATATTAGAAATAATAAGAGAGAGAATCTTAAAAGCTCTCTTAAAGTCTTAATCTTAAAGAGTAAATAATTTCTAATTAATACTTATTTTAAAAAACTAGTTAGCTAATTTATGTTCTAAGTCTTTATTTTTATCTATCTCTCTAAATTATTTTAATCTTACTTCTATATTACTTCTATTTTATTTCTCTTTTCCTCTTATTTTCTTTTTTATAGACTTTTTATCTATTCTTTTAATCCTTTTTATAATAGATTCTTTATAAATAATAATCTAATCTTATAGTATTATTCTTTTATTCTTTTTTTACTTCTTTTACTTATTAAGGAGCTTTTCCTTCTCTTATAACTTAGCTCTTTTTAGAATAGTATTAATATTAATATTAGTACTATATCTTATATTTTAGATAAAATTAATAATTTTTTATATAAAATAATAATATAGAGTATTAATAACTAATCTTATAATACTTTTCTTAATTAAGCTATCTTATTAAGAGAATAGAAAGAGTAGTAAGCTTAGATTAGCTTATTAAGGGAATTAGGTAGCTTCTTTAAGGAAGATATAATTATATCTAATAATAGTAAAACTACTTTAAGAGAGAAGTAGATTCTTTAAATTTATCTTAGGCTCTAAGGAATAGATACTAAATTTTTTTAAAGTAGATTAAATATAATATTATATATAACTTAGCTTAAAATATCTAGCTCTTATATTAATATAGGCTTAAGTCTTTTAATTCATAATTATTCTATTACTTAATTAAGTACTAAAAGATCTTATTTATCTTAATATTTATTATTTTTATCTAGATCTAGGATAAGTAATATTAAGAAGCTATATAAAATAAGAAATATAATATAGTAATAGAGCTAAATCAATATTACTAAGAATATATAAGTATATATACCTTATTAATAAGTAATATTATTTTCTATTCTTTTTTAAATATATTAGGCTTAAGATATATTACTATCTACTTAGAACTATTTAAATTTAAAGTCTATCTATTATTAAATACTAAGAAATACTAAAAACTCTTAATAAATATTATCTTAAAAGTATTATATCTAGAATCTAGCTTGAATTTATATTCTAATTCTTAAAAATAATTATAAAAAGTATATTAGGACTATTTTAGATATAGAAATATATTAAGTTACTATAATCTATTCCTACTTATTAGCCTATTTATCTCTATATAACCTAAGAATCTTAGTACTATTAAAACGCTTCTTTAGAATCTAGTCTATTTTAGCTAAGCTCTATAGTATTAAGAGATAAAAGTATATATCCTAGCTAGACTAACTACAACTAGCCTAATTAGCTCTAATTACTAATATATAATCCTATTATATAGTAGTAGAAAAAATATTTAAATAGTATCTAGAAAAAATTAAAGCTATATTTAAGAAAAAATATAAAGCTATATTATTCTTATAAGAGCTACTTAGTATAAGCTTATAGAAGCTTATACTTCTTTCTCTTAGACTATAGAATTATAGCTCTAAGTCTTGATCTTAATAGCTTAATATTAGAAATAAACTATATAAAGAGAAGTAATAAGTAATATAGTAGTAAAGAAAGCTAGCTAGTAGGAGAAGCTATCTACTTTTTAGCTTTTTTAAACTTAGTACTAAATCTAAGGCTAATTAGGCCTGATTAGCCTAATCCTAAAAGCTAAATTAAAATTTAAATATCTGCTAATAGTATTAAAAAATTTAATATTAAATTTTAATCTTAAAGTATTTTAAATTTAGTTTAAAAATTAGATCCTTTAGCTAAAACTCCTATTTATAAATTTTAATTCTTTATATCTTAACTATTAGTAAAGTAAATTAGCTAGGGTTTTTATACTAAGTAGGATAAACTCTATATCTTTAGACTTTAGCTTAGAATCTTAAAATTAGAGCTAATTAGCTAAGTTTCTCTTCTTAAGCTTAAAGAGCTTAACTAAGTAAAAATAATTATAGATAACTAATATAGTTAAATAATATTTTTCTCTTTTTAAATTTCTTTCTTCTTATTTATATCTTTTTATTCTAAAGAAGCTTTAGAGAATACTCTAGAAGCTATATCTATTAATCTTAATTTCTCTATTAGGAATACTATTAAATAACTTAATATCTCTAAATCTATTCTTTAAAATTAATTAAAATATAATAAAATATAGATTATTAATTATGAATCTTAGTAATTACTTATTTTTATTAAAAAAAAATTTATTATTTATATTAATAAAGCTTCTAAATTAAAAAGCTTTATTATTTTTTTTAATTCTTATTAAATTAATAATTAAAATCTATAAATATTAGTAATTTATATTTTTTGTTACTTTCTCTTTATCTTCTATTTTATATAAATGATTAGAACCTATTTAAATTTACTCTATCAACTTATAATATATAAATAATATTAATTATATATTAATTAAGTACTATTTTAATAAACTCTTAAAAGTAATTTTAAAGAAAAAATATTCTTATAAAATATTCTTTAATATTAATAAAATTAATTTCTTAATTAGATCTATTAAAAATATAGTAATAATAATTAATAAGATTATTAAATTCTAAAAAAAGAAATAAGATAATAAGTAAGAATAAATTATAATAATTAAGTATATTACTATTTTAAAAGTAATTCTATTTTTATTTATTATTACTAAAAATTAAAATATAAATTTAAGCTTAATTCTAGATATAATATTTCTAAAGTAATATCTCTCTATATTAAATAAAGGCTAGATTTTTAATCGTTATAAATTTAAATAAATATTAATTTATTTTAAGCTTAAAATATATTAAAATAATAGAAAATAATAATTTTTAATTATTAATAGATGTTTTAATTATTTTATAATAATAAAGTTTTTATGTTTTTATATTATTAAGAATATTAATTAAGTTCTATTATTCTCTTATATTTTCTATATTATATAATATCTTAATATTTTAATATTATTTATTTTAAATTTCTAAAAATAATAATAAATATTAAGATAGATTAGATCTTTTATTATTCTATTAAGTAACTATAATATATTTAATAGATTTAAGCTTATAATATTACTAGAGCTTAATACTTTAAGCCTATATATATTAAATTTATTTTTAAATATACTAGTATCTATCTCTTAGAGCTAGAAATAGTCCTAAGAGGCCTACTTCTCCTCTAGAGTAATCCTACTATTATTAGATATAATTATATCTTCTTTATAGGAAATCTTAACTTTAAGCTTACTACTTTCTCTACTCTCTTTATAAAAGTAGCTTATTAAAAAAGTTATTACTAAGGGATCTATTAATATTCTATATTACTACTTTATATAAAAGATTATTAACTTTATTAAAATATAAGATATAAAAATTATATTATTTTAGAAAAAGCTATAAGAAAAAGATAAGCTCTTAAATAAATAGAAAGAATAAAAAAAAAAGAAAAAGAATAATACTATTAGATTAGATTATTATTTCTTAAAAATCTATTTAAAGAGAGATTAAGAAAGTAAAAAGAAGAATAAAGAAGAAGACTTAAAGGATAAATTAGCTTTTCAGGATTTTTTAATTAAGGATTAAGAAAAGGGTTAATTAGATTTTTAAAAATAAGCTCTAAAAGTCTATTTTTAATCCTTTTATCTCTTATTTAAGATATCTTAGCTAATTAAGAGGAATAACAAGATTTAAGGCTAAAATCTAAAAATTTAGGCTTTTAATTACTTATTATAAGAAAATTCTATCTTAATTCCTACTAATTAATAAGAAACTAGTAGTTAAAAATAATATTCTTAAATTCTAATTAAGAGATCTAATTTCTAAAATAAATTTCAAGTACTTTAGGATTAAGATTTTATATTTAAAAATTAAATACTATCAAAAAATACTTAAATTTTAATTTAGCTTCTTAGAATTTGGCTAATTAGGCCTAGTTAGCCTTAAATTTAGTACTTAGTTTTTAAAAGCTAAAAAGTAGCTAGCTTCTCCTACTAGCTAGCTTCTCCTATTACTATATTAGCTTAACTAGATTAAAGCTTAAGACTTAATAATTTTTATTCTAGAGATTAGATCTACTCTTTAGGAATTTTAAAAATAAGACTAACTAGAATATTATATTTAAAAAAGACTAAAAGCTAGCTAGCTTTTTCTACTACTATATTATCTTAATAAAATTTTTAGCTTAAGAGATATAGCTCTAAAAGTTAAATAAAATAATTATTAGAAGTTTTTCTTCTCTTAAACTAGATTAGGAAATTTAACTAAAGATATATCTAGTAACTATTCTAGCTTCGAGTTATATTATTATTTCGAAGACTACTTATCTTAATCTATAGAAGGTCCTAGGTTCAAATCGTAGTATGATACTATAAGTTAATAAATTTACCTTACTCTCTACACTTAGCCTTCGACTTATCCTCTAGTAGTAGGAAGCGAGACTACGAGCTCACTTACTACGAAGAGCAACGCAATAGCTACGGGTAACAGCGGGCTGCATAACCAATCAACTCTTCCTCGGTCGACGTCGCTAAGCCCCGCGTAGGCGCTCACGGAAGTGGGGGTGCCGCTCCTCGGCCTCAGGTCCTAATAGTGGGGCTAACGTGCTCGATCGAAGTGCTTACTCCTTGTCCCATACGTCTGTCGAGCGACTTGTTTGGATGTTGCAAGGAGTACCGCGGCGCCCTGCACCTGGTTATCGCTCGTCTCAGCTGCCGAACTCTGTACATTTGTCATTTCCTGATGTAGCTTGAACGGGAAGAACTGCTAAAGCGATCGAACAGGCTGCACGCCAACCGGAGTTGTTTGCGGAACAACGGAGCCCGGCAGTTAGGATCTCACCTCACTTCACAGCTTTGTTTACATTTACCCCCTACGCTAAGTACGAGCCAGGCGAGACCTATCCCTCCGTCCAGCGTTAACAGAGAAAGCGGAGATGCAAGTAGAGGACATCACATGTACGTACCCATGTACTATTATGGCGCGATTGCTTAGCACGAACCATCGCACCTATTGTAACGATCTCCTACTGTGGTGTTCCTGCAGCTAATGCCTCAGCCCTCTTCAGAACCGCACTACTTCTGCATTACGTAGCTCTACATGAGCGACTTCAGGGAAAGTTGTCGTCTCGACCATACATGCGCCAAGGAGCTCGTCTCATCTCGCTCACGAGCTGTGGGTTCTGAGTTCGAGGCAAAGAGGTAACGATCCACACTCATCCTCTCTAACCTATACAACCGCAGCATGCATCCCACGCCTCAACCGCCAGGTGAGGGGTTTTAGTGGGGTGTTTTGCAACGACTTGAGCGACCTCGAATGTCTCAATGGCCATAAATACTCAGCCTCGGGACCCGACTTCTTCTTTCGTTCTATTCACTCCAATCTCAACCTCACATTTGCAGACCGAGTATCTTTTACAAGTGCTTGACTTTGACTCGCCTCAACACATCTTCCCAAAGCAACAAACCTCCATTGCACCAATACCTCCGGACGGCCACCTGTTCCATAGCACCAACAGCCCAGAGCACCGCCTCTTCCAAAGCAACTACCCGGACCCCAAAGCAACAAATCCCATTGCAACTCTCTCCATCATGGCCGCCGCTGCCCCCGTTCCCTCTTATGAGCACATTCATGGTGACAACCCGTACCTGGCACGCTCCTATGGCAACCTGGACATCAAGGAGATGACTAAACTGTATGATGACTGGGCCAGCACCTACGACAATGATGTGATCAACGGCGAGGAGTACAAGGCTCCTCCGCTCGTCGCCCAGACTATCCTTCAACATCTTGCTCCTAGTGACAAAGAGGGTGACCTCATTGCTCCTTCCGTGAAGATCCTTGACGCCGGATGCGGCACCGGCCTCGTCGGCATCTACCTGGCCAAGCTCGGAGCCAAGCAGGTCGATGGCATCGACCTCAGCCCCGGCATGCTGGACATCGCCCGTAAGACTGGTGCTTACAACAAGCTTGAGCCTGCCGACTTGACCAACCCCATTGATGCCGAGACTGGTGCATATGATGTCGTGTCATGCGTCGGTACCTTCACCGCCGGCCATGTCGGCCCCCAGTGCTTCGATGAGCTTGTGCGTGTCACCAAGACCAATGGTCTGGTCGTTGCCACTGTGCTTGATGAGATCTGGAAGCCTCTCGGCTTCGACAAGAAGGTCCAGAACCTTGAGTCCGAGGGCAAGGTTGAGATCATCGGTACTGAGCTCATGCTATACCGCACCAAGCACAAGGCTGCTGCCAGGAATGTGATCCTCAGGAAGAATGGTGGCCGTGACTCGCCTTTGCAGCAGTAGATCGAAGGCTGTTGATTATTTGAGTGTGGTGTTGAGGAAGAGAGAACCTTACGCAATATGGATGCCAGGCTTGCGGTTTGCGGCTTGACACATGTCGCGACAAAAGTAGCTCATTGACATGAACGTATGAATGAATGTTTCCATGTAACAGCTTCATCTTGAGATCGTTCTCTATGACTTCCTGCTATCTCCGTCTTGTCCGCCACACAATCTGAGCGAACCTCAAGAGCACAATGTCCGTATTAACTCGGTCAGAAGTCGACAGCTAGGTGCTAGTACACGGCGTGGAAACCATTGCTTCAGAATCATGAAGATGTATGCAGCGCTGCTCACGCAGGCATTACCCGGAAAGACTCCGAAGTCGTGTAATTATCGCGTGTTAGGGGAGTTGAGCCACTGTATAACAGTGTGTATTGTCGCACAACCAGACCATTCGCCTGGCCAGGCCTCCATCACCGAGCGTGGCTGTTGAGGCTGCTGAGAGACACAAGATGGCATGCACAATGCTAAAGGCCGCGTTCTTGGCAATTCCGGATTCAGTCGCATGGTATCCGAATTGAGATTGTGTACAAGCGGTGAGAGCAATATAAGCTGTTGAGTTGAGCCATGGTGACACAGTTCGCGAAGCTTGCGATATTAGGTCCCGTGTCTTAGTGAGGCGAGGCAATGAGGTCCAATTTCTTTTGGAGCAATGAGCATTGGTCTCACGCAGCTGAGGTCTTGACGATGGAAGGCGGAAACCGATGCGAGGAAGATAGGAAGAGGAGCTCCGTCCAAAGGTGAAGTATGAGCGCCGACTTCACGTGGAAGCCATGTATACATGTAGGTAGGTACGTACCCCCCGCAGCATGCTCCGCCAGAATGCCACAAAGCAGTACACACAGCATCTAGTATGCATCTAACGTAGATACAAGGTGTGTAGCTCATTTGCCGTCGCTTGCTATCTGAAAACCTGCCGTCTACATGACAAACCACATATACGCCCTCCAGCAGGGACAGCGGCTCCATCTAAACAGTGCGAAGGCAGGGTACCGTTCTGCATTTGCCTAACGGGTAAGATATGCACTTTCCCAAATCGTAAGTCGGGAAGAACGTGCTACATAATATCGCGGCAAGGAATGGATTTTTAAAAGTGCTTATATTGTCTTGTGTTAGCATCATCGTCACCTCTCAAACAGTCCGGCGGTGGGCGCGCCACTGGCAACATTACCTCTTGTCTCCAAGCGAGAACGAACCAGCCCATGGAGGCATCGTCTGCATTATCGTCTACGCGAATGTGAGTCTTGTGTGAACCATACATACCACGACAGCCGTTTGCGACAGCATTCGTCTCTGTGTCTCAGCAAGGCCGGTGTTTATGAGACACACGCCAGAAATACACGATACGTGTACCCATACCAGTGGTAGAGACTAGCAGCCTTTTTTGTTAGCTGGAATACATATATCAGCCTACCTGTCGTGGAAGAAGCAACCACAGTATTTTTTGCACACTTCAACTTTCACCACGTCTACGAGCTATCGCTTGCAACTTTCGCCACGTCTACGGGCGATCACTTGGACATCTCTCGCCACAACTCAACAGAACCAGTCACCATGAAGATCCTCATGCTCCACGGCTACACGCAAACCGGCGACACCTTCCGCCGCAAACTCCGCAGACTAGAAGCCAGCTTGCGCCAGCTCGAAGCTCGACGCAAAAGTCGAATTCGTCTATTTGGATGGCCCGATCAAGCTGGAGACTCACGACATACCAGGGAACACAGGAGCATATCACCAGAAGGGCGAGCACGATATGAGAGCCTGGTTCGACCTTCGCATTGTGCATAACCCGCCCACTCGGATACATCGATCGCTGGATCTGTTGGCGGCGACGTTGAAGAGCGAAGGGCCGTTTGATGGCATAGTTGCTTTCTTGCAAGGGACTGTCGTTGGTGCGATGGTCGCGTCACTGTTGCAAGGCAACGTTCGACGGAGGGCTTACGAAGATGCGTTGGAGCAGTCGGACGATATTCTGGATTATCCTGAGAGTTTCTTGGATATTCGACATCCGCCACAGAAGTTTGCATTATTTTATGCGAGTCGTGTCGGTACTGGGGATTACAGCGGCTGGATGTATCAGCATCCACGGATCAAGACGCCGGTTTGCCACTTCTATGGTGAATTGGACCCTATGGTCAGTTACGAGGAGCGAGACGCAGTTTGGGAGAGGGTCTGCGGCGACGAGGGAGCGACAGTGATTGCTCATGGTGGGGGGCATTTTGTACCGACGGATTGCCGTAGCACAGAGACTGCTTGTAGGTTTGTGAAACAGTGTATGGAGGCTTCTTGTCAGGACTCGCGCAAGGATAGCGGAGCGGGTCTGGTGGTATGGCTCGTATACTCAGTCCAGCAAGATGGCTATACGATCAACTGTGCCATGGGCCGAGGAAATGCGATGGCAAGACAAGCTTCCCAGAGTTTCCACTAGTGAGAAGATGCAGGGCTCGAGATTGGCAGGATATACGATCACGAACGTGGCTGACACGAACCTTGGGTGTTGGTATCGTTAAGCTGCTGCCTAAGGACAATCCTTGGACATGCCTGTGCCTCTCCTGGCGGTTTACCTGCATTCGCCTATTGTACGATCGCCTGCAGGCTAGTATTGATCTGGTTGCACGCCGGACAACACCAACAGGTAATGATTTCCGCAAGCGCGCAGGCAATTTCGCAATCTGCACGACTGACGAGCGCGACAGGTCAATCCATGGATGGCGCCTTCTAGACCCCACGCCGCGTGTACGCTAGCCGCACCAAGCATCCGGGAGGAGCCTTCCCGCTGGTACCTGACTGGCCAGCTGGACCCTCGATCTCTGCAGGCAAACGCCCAAGGAGGAAGTATGTCTCGCTCCAGCCTCCACCAATGGCTTGTCAGGCCCAACAAAACGTGTCAAGCGAGGCGCGCGCACGTTTGCCTGCAGGCTTCTTGAAAAGTGTATACCATGCGTCGGTCCGCCGCTGAGGCTGAGATACAGCCTCGCTAGGCCTATGTAACCGTCGCTGTCATCTGCAGGCGACTCCCCTTGCTTGCGCGCGCTTCTTTCTCTTGCACTCGCCATGCTCTACGCCGTAAGCACGCCTAGCTGACGCGCGCCCCGTGCAAAATGTATACCACCATCGCCAGCTCCATGCGCGCCAGGCTGGCCCGAAAACACGTGCTCGCCCTCTGTCTGTTTCCCGCCATCTGCTTGCTCGTTTTCTGGCACTCCGCTCTCTCATCGTCCAAGTCAGCGGTCCCGCGCATGCAAGCAGTGCACACTGGACGTGGCGGAAGTAAGCAAGTGGCACGTCCGAAGGCCTAACCTGCGCTGACAAGAATACAGCGTGGCACATTCCTCAGTCATGGATCAATAACGACTCCTCGGCATCGGGATGCGATGCGACAGACAAGGGCCACATCGTGGATGCTGCCGAATGCGCTCTTCACCTCGCCCTCGCCAACAACGCCTTCATCAATAACACCCAGATTCCTCTGATCACCCATCAGACAGCTCGCTCCGCTGATCCTGACACTTGGTCCACCGTTGTCCGCAAATGCGTCGAGAAGTGGCTAGCGGCTGCCACTAAATCAGATGATCCTTCTTCCGCAGAGATGGCGTGGTTCATGTGGGACGATGAGGGCATTCGAACTTTGGTCCAGAAGTTCGAGCACGACTTGTACCCGGCGTTTTCGGCACTACCTTATCCCGTAGAGAAGGCCGACCTTTTCCGTGTTCTGGTTTTGAAGTGGTTCGGCGGTGTTGTAAGTGCAGACTACGCATGTCTGAACGCGACAGCCAAAAAGCTGACTTTCTGTAGTACGGCGACATTGACTCAAAGCCACTGAAGCATCCATCCGCGTGGATCGATGCTGCGGACGTTGACGATTGGCTTGACACGGAAGACAACAGGCATACGCAGCATCACCCTGCACGGCCAGCGTATGTCACTCCTACGGACGCCCCGGCCAGCTACATGACCAGGACTGGAAGCATGAGCGCCAGGAAAAGTGCTACCAAAAACACCATCAACGCCATCTTCGGTTTAGAAGCCGACAACTTGCCTGAACCTGACGACACTTACTGGCGCATGGGCTACACCTTTCCGGTGCAAGTCACAAACTGGGCGCTGGCAATGTCTCCCCACCACCCTATCGCTTCACTCTTCCTTTCAGGCTTGGCTGCCAGAATACAGACGGACATGGCTATCCTGCCTACCATCGACCCGCTGAACATCACTGGACCACCAGCTCTAACCCACACACTCATAGAATACACAGAGCGTGTCGAGCCAAATTTTTCCTGGCAATCTCTGTCCAACATACCCACCAAAGACCAGCCAGGACGTTCGAAAATCATCGCTGGCGATATCTTGATCCTACCAATAACAGGATTCAGCCCAGGCCGCGGCGTCTTCCAAAACATGGGCAGCAAGTCTACGAGCGACCCAAGTGCGCGTCTGCAGCACTTGGCGGCTGGATCGTGGCGAACACCAAATTTGGCGGTAACATACGGGAAGCTCTGTCGGACGATCTTTGGGCGATGTCGGGAATGGAGCAAGATACCACATGTGAACTTACAGCCACGAATTGGATGATTGGGGGCTCGATTTTTACATTCCTGCGATCTAGCGCGCTTATTTACGATAATTTATGCTTTGATGTTTGGAATTGCTCTCCTCGTTGCGATAGACGATTTACATGCATTCCCGATTATGAACACTGGCAGAAATGCCACCGTCCAGTCTAATCGTGAATTCTAACGATGACATCAGATTTGGAATGATATCAACGACTGACGTCTGCTTTCTGAAGAAAGTTGCTGCCTAGCAGACATTCAGGGCTGTGCTTGAGGCCCACTTGGGCTCTTGCTTCCGGGATGCGTGATCCTGCTGCAGGGAGAGCAAGGGTCAGAACGTACAATTCTCAATGCTCTAGGCGGCAACTTTGGGGCTGGACAACACAGAATACGTGCATATACTATGTCACACGTTTCCGAATCCTTCGCCTGTAATTAGCCGGCGAGGTGGGATTGTGCTGCATGGCACCGGTGAGACGGGTTACTCACCCTGCGGAGTCGCTCAGATCTTCAACAATTTCCTTCATTGACTACTTCCTTATGCTCTCTCTGTTAATTAACCAAACACGATCATGTCGATGTACGGCAACCTTGGCACGGTCCTCATCACGGGCGGTTCAGGTGGCCTGGCAAGCCAGATCCTCAGGCAGATCTCGGCATGCGAAGGGACGACACCGCATTCGATCGATATCAGACCCCCAACCAAGCCTGTCGACAATGTGACCTACCATCTTGCCGACCTGACAGACTATGGCGCCCTTCGAGCTGTCTTCGAGCAAGTCAAGCCAGAATTAGTCTTCCATACTGCGAGCCCGAGATTCGACTCCCCGAGACAAATCATGCATGCGGTCAATGTCGAAGGCACTGAGGCGCTGGTGCAAGTGGCGAAGGAGTTTGGCACCCAGAGTTTCATTTACACAAGCTCTGCGAGCGTCATCAGCGACGGGAAGACAGATTTAGTGGGTGCCGATGAGACATATCCGCTTGTTATGGGTGCTCAGCAGCCTGAGTACTACACACATACAAAGGTATGTGACGAAGCACTAGTCTTACCTATCCGCGCGACTGACGTCTCAACAAGGCCGTAGCAGAGCAGTTCGTCCTCTCCCAAAACCGACTTCCGGCATCCCCGACATTCCAAACCTGCGCGATCCGCCCCTCCGGCATCATCGGCGTGGGAGACCTCGTCGTCCTCCCCGGCATGGTCGAAACCTACTACCGCGGCCGAACAAAAGTCCAGCTCGGATCAAACCGCAATCTGTTCGATTTCACCGACAACACGAACGTCTCACACGCCCACTGCCTCGCAGCTATGAGACTGCGCGACCACCGCGCGATGCCTCAGCCTCCCACGCCAGACATACGCGTCGATGGCGAAGTCTTCATCGTCACCAACAACGAGCCGCGATATTTCTGGAGCTTTATGCGGAGCGTTTGGCAGATTGCTGGCGATAAGACAAAGCCTGAAAAGGTTGTTGCGATTCCTAGATTCTTTGCGATGGCGATGGCGACGGTGATAGAGTGGGTGTTCTGGGTATTTAGGCTGGGAGATCCGCCGCTTACTAGGACAGTGGTCAGACTTGCTTGTATGGCGAGGTGGTTTTGTATTGATAAGGCGAAGAAGAGGCTCGGGTATGAGCCGCTGATTTCGCTTGATGATGCGCTCGTACTGGGGGTGGAGGATTATATACGGCGGCGGAATAAGCAGGGGAGCGTGTCGGGTGAGGAGAGGAAATCGAAGGAGGCATAATGCGATAAGCGTATTGTCACGACAGCGTTATGTTGGCGCTACAGTCAATGGTCTCGCTGAAACCTCATCGGTGGCTCACATCATTCAGTGGCGACAGGCATAGCAGCCTGGCGACAAGTCGGCTCCCAAAGTATGGTTATCATTCCAATGATTACGGTCCTGGTATCTCCTATGAGTACCTCGAGGTAGAAGTGTCGGAAGCACTATCATACTCGAGCTGTTCATTTGGCATTTCGATGATACATCATGCTAACATAGTGAATTTGCGAGGCGGTGTATCGTCTGGAGATGCGCTCAAGCTCCTATGCGATCGCATGCTATACATCTCACTATCTCGATGGCTTCACAGAATCCTGGCAGCAGACAGTAGTACGTCGAACGTTGGTTCATGATCGCGTACCGCCGCGCGTCAACGTCTTGTAGCGGCCCAACAGACCAGTTTCATACTAGCAGGCGGAGCTCAGGTCATGTACATGCCCATATCACTGATAATCATTCTTCTGGTGCATATTGCTGCGGTGGCAGTGTCGTCGATCAATGACGGAGCTCCGGCTGACAACTTTCAGCCCCCGCGCGCATTATTGTCTGATTGGATTCTTCATGATGGCTGAGCTTATGTATCTACTCTATTGATCCTACGAGGCAGTGTCTGGTATGCAGGGCAATGTACACAAATCTTTGACAAACATTTGGAAATTGGAATCGTACATTCTACCAGGGATCACAGCCTTCTTCTGCTGACGACAATGCCCCTCGAGCAAAGAAGATATAATGTGCATTTGCTCTTCTGCTTGGACGAAATGAGCACAACACAACTCAAAGAACATCCAAAAGCGTCTCATCTATCAAGCTACAGCAAAATCGCAATCGCACTACAATGGCATCCGCATCATCATACAACCAAGTTATTGACACTCACGGTAGCATATCTGGTTCTCCCGCCAACTCCATCGAGATGCTCACAACAGACAATCAAAATACTCACGATCTCATGACACCAACGCCGATGGCCAGCGAGATTTTGTCGCATTCATTGTCGCCGAGCGATCCTGACAATCCGATGGCTTGGCCTACGCATCGGAAGGTTTACGTCTCGCTGTGCGGCTACTTTTGTGCGGCCTCTGTGTAAGTGGGTTCTGGTGAGGTTTTTGTAATAACAGGGCTCGGAAACTGAGACTTCAGCAGCGCATTCGGCATCACTTGCTACACTGCAGGCATCCAATCGATCATCGAAGACTTCAACATCACCATGACTCAAGCCATCCTGGGCATGTCCTTGTACCTCTTCGGAGTGACCTTTGCCCCGATCTGGACGCCGCATGTGACGGAACGGACAGGCCGCTCGCTGGTCTATCTCTGCTGCCTGCCGATTTGCGGCATCTTCCTCGTTGGGGCTGGAGTCTCACGCAGCTTTGCAGGTGTCGCAGTCTGCCGGTTCTTCGCTGGGTTTTTCGGCGGTCCCTGTCTGGTCTTGATAGAAGGCACTTTTGCTGACATCTGGAGCGCCGAGACAACAAACACCTACTACGCTATCCTTGGGAGTGCAGCCTATATCGGCGCTGCGTGTGGTCCCATCGCTGGAAGATATATCGTCACGGCTTTCGGTTGGAGATGGACTCAGTATTTGAGCTGTATGGTCATAGCAGCCGCATTCCTATTCGCATTGGGGATGCCGGAGACCTACCAGCGCGAAATCCCTCGCCGTCGCGCTCGCCTCACAGGCAAGCTGTTCCACCAAGAACCAGCGCAGAGCGGAGTTACGATCTCGCAGATGTTCCGGGTGACGGTCTTGGATCCGATACACATGGTCTTCACTGAGCCAATTGTTGCTTTGGCATCAGCCATGCTGGTCTTCAACTTCGCTGTCGTCTTCCAATGGTTCATCACCGTCCCTGTCGTGCTGTCATCCGTCTATGGATTCAGCCTGCAGCGCGTTGGTTTGGCATTCACGACTGCCATTGCAGGCGCCGTGCTGGCGGCGGTCTGTAACATCGCAATCGAACAAGTTTCCACGGGCATGCTGATGAAGAAACGCGGGATGGCTATGGCTCAGTATCTGGAATATCGCCTGGTGCCCGCGATGATCGGTCAGTTTCTGGTCACGGCGGCCCTGTTTTGGATCGGTAAGCACGCATGATGGGATGTCGCGCGAATGAAGTTGAACAACGCAACTGACCACAAGATAGGCTGGACTGCTAGTCCACAGACGCCGTTCCAGATCCCTGTGATCGGCACTGCTGTCTACGTCTGGGGCAACGCCATGATAATCTTCTCGGTAATTCCCTACCTCTTCGACGCATACCCACCGGCTGCAACTCTTTCGGCTCTGACGGCAGCAGCATCTGCTCGCATCTTCTTCGCGGGAGCACTGGTGCTTGTGATCGTACAAGATTTCACCAACATTGGGGGTGCTTGGGCTCTATCAATATTTGGATTCATTTCTATCGCTCTCTGGCCGGCTCCATTCGTTTTGTTCAGATACGGTAAAGGTTGGAGGGAGAATAGCAGGTTCGTGAGGCACAGTCAGTCCATGCAGGCTTTGCAGGCTTAATTTAGACGAGGTGCGATTAGCAAAAACAATGGGCTATCCTAGATCCTTAGCGACTTGCGAGTTTGGGCCAGGGATCACAGCTTTTTGCCAGTTGTCAATAATGAAATGCGGCAATCATCTCAAGAACAGGGTCTTGATATCTTGATGGGTATCTCGAGGTAGCAGTGGTAAGATTACTTAGATACCCGTGTCGTTCTCCCAGTATCTCGACAGCATACCGTTCTGCCTTCGTACCTATGCGAGATGGTACTCACGGAGTCGAGTCTAGAGATGCGTCTGGATTTCTGTGACTTTGTGTGGCATACTTCCCGTATCCAAGAGATATAAACGAGTCCGCAACTTGGAAACCTGCAGACCAACGGCTTTGCTTCCAAGGATGAGCTATCACAATTTGGACTCGGGTCTCGTCAATGCACGGCTTTCCCGAAACTTGCGGACACTGTTCTCGACGTTAGTTTTGTTCCCAAAACAAGAGAAGCATCCGCACAACTTACGCCGCCTCGTCAGCCTCTTCGAAGAGAACATCCTTCGCGCCTTCCCATAGGACTAGATTCCCAAGCTTCTTAAGATTCTCATTACCCTCCGTGATTGTAAGAAAATGATTCGCCGCCAAGCTCCCCATTCTGCTCGCGAACGAAACACCCCCATAACAGAACAAGATCTCGGTCTCGGAGAAACCGCCCGGGTAGAACAGGATCTGACCAGGGCCACAGTGGGTGGTGTGATTTTCGAAACTCACGCCGAGCTGCTCTTCGCCGAGCGGGATCCAGAGGCCTTCGCCGCTCCAGCGGACGTGAATGAGCTTTTGTCGGTAGGGCAGGAGTTTCTTGAACATTGCGGTTGTTTTGGGTGCATCGGGCTCGAAGGAGGCGAGGAATTGATATGGACCTGCCGTGATCAGAACTTGGTCTGGTTGACTCATGTTGGCGAAGGAGCTAGATGTGGTCGGAAAATAAGTGAGAGGCTATAGGCTTCAGCCCTGGGTTATCCGAGTCAAGAGGGAGGTAACTTCTTTAGACGGATCCTTTAGAGGTAGCACACACACGAAATTCTGAAAGCATATCAAAAGCGACATTGACTCAACCTTGCCAAGTACAGTATACCGAATTCTGCCAAGCATACTATGATTGAGTTTTGGAGGCCCGAGAGGGCCAAGATCTTAAAGAACGTCTGAGCGTACGGTGGAGGCAAGTCTTATCCGCAGAATGTTTTGCTTGCAAACGTAACAGCTTCTGATTTGTGTCATGAGATGGGCTACGAGACGATGGCCCAAGTTTTACAATCTTATCACTTCTGCTCCTCTTCATGTTTGGATCTTCCAGGATAGCGATGACGTAATACTGGCCCGCTTATCTCCTCCCTGCATGTACGACCTCGGTTGATCCTCCTTCAAATGGGTTCTGTATGCGCATCGTTCGCATCAAGAATCATTCAATCGCACAGTAATTAGTTTCAAGCCATACCCTCCCACGAGCCGGCCATGGTCCACAGCAATTTCGTCGAGAACGTTTATCGCGTCGATGAACGATTGATCCAACAAGATGTCATCCTCAACTCCGACATCGTAGCAGACATGGCTGCCTCTCTCAACTTCTCCTCAAAGTATGTCGGTACCGCAGAGATCAAGATTGGTGCAAGCTATACCATTAGGCTGGAGAATGAACAGAAGAATTCCTACAAAGAAAGTGTCAAGTGTGAACAGCACACACGTCCCGAGGACGCCATCTTTGCAATTGGCCAGGCCCGCGGCGGATTCACGACAACTCGCATTGGCGAAACGATTTCTGAGAACTATGGCCTACATATGAGCTCCGATAGATCGTTCCAATTCTACAAGCGCGAGTCTCATAACCGCCATAGCGACGAGAACGACTAAAGATTGCCAACGATGGTACACACCATGTCAATCTTCACACCCGTCGCGGCTCGGACAATGCCACTCCACCCATCGAAAGCATCCACCTTTTAAGCAGCTTTGAATTGCTCGTAACTCGCCACTCCAACAAAAGTCTCGTTCTCGCCTGCAAATGATCCTTCGGCCGTTCCGATAAAACGGTTGTACAGCGGGTTAGGAACCGGGGTCGCGAAAGTTGTAACATTCACCCTGAATTCTCGGCCTTCGACATCCGCGAAAGTCAGGATGAAGCCATCGGGTACCTCCGTGCCTGCAGGTGGAGGATAAGTGTCCTCTCCACCCCAGGGTCGTGCTACCACGGTGCTGTCTTCGCAGTTGGCAGTGAGTGCTTCGCCGTCTCGAGCCACATAGCTGCTGAAGTATTCGATGCCTGCGGTATCGATCGCGTCGAACCAGACAATGCTGTAGGGGCCGAGGGAAGCATGTCCCCAGTACCATGATAGAACCGAGTCGTTGAAGAAAGGGCGATCGCCCCAGTTCTGAACGTCATGAGCAGGAGATCTAAGAGGGCCGGATTCTAGTATCACGTACCTTGTCATGATAGCCTGTTCCAGAGAAGCTCAGCGCAGTGCCATTGATTTCAATATCGACGGTGGCGCGGGCGTCAGGTACTGTGTTAACCCAGCCTACATGCGGCAGGATCACCTCGCTCGCGCCAGGCTCCACAAGCCCACACGAAAAGTGTGGAGGTGCACGCTGAGAAAGTAAAGTTAGCATGCATGCAAACAAGCCACCATCGAAGTCAACCTACCTGCTCCAAGCGAAAGGTTCCACGGACGCCATGTGTCTCAAGAAGATCAAAGCTTGCTGCCCAGTGCCCCGTCTCAACATCACCAGCCCAGTGACCAATATCGCCCCAACTGCCCTGCGAGTGCGTCTCATCCGCAACAACCACCGCCTCGCTTACGAAACTGTACGTTCGCCAGATGGTGCCGTTCGGAAACGTGCCGCCGAGCGTCATCGGGATCTTGTTCGGAGAATCCAGCAATGTTTGGAAGCCACCGCTTGTCCCGTCATGGAAGACAGCGACGACAGACGATAGATCTCCTTCGACGACATTGTCGGAGATCATGTCGAAGTACCACCAGTCGAACACGGTGCTGTTGACTTGGTCTACTCGGGGTCCGTCTAAACCGTAGCCGGGGTAAGTAAATTGCGCAGAAGAGGGACCATCTTCAATGATGGGATATTTGACCTGCGAGACGGTGATCGCTGGTACGAGCGCGGCCGATGCCAGTAGTCCCAAGGAGATTGAGGAGAGAGAGGAGTGCATGTTCATTATGGAAGTATTGTTAGGCTTCGAGGAAAGCAGCGCGGCTGATGGGTTCTGGTTGGAGAGAATAATACTTCAAGCTATGCGCCTGCATGCTGTGCATTTATATACCAGTGCAAAGTAGCACCGGGTTCTGAGTGTCGATGTTGATGGTATGTTCGCAGCATGCGGCTCAGCTCCGTGGACCGGGTGTTCAGCTCCGCGGGTTATATGCTGCGCCGCTTCAATCCTACAGGCTTTGATATTCAGCTCCATGGCAAAAGCGACCATCACCACTCGTGGAAATTGTACAGCAAGCCGGGGCAGTCGCCAACAATACTGTGCTGACACCTTGTGCTGCTTGATTGAGATGCATGTGGTTTCTTTGCTACCGGAACTGACTGCCTGATCAAGATGGTGCTACTCGGACAGCCTATTGCGTAGACCATATGTGAGCCTCTCTCCTCACAAGTACTTCACATCGACAGTGTACTTGCTCGTCGTGAACACAGCATTGTCTCCCATCGTAGGCTCTGTACCCGCGCCGAAACTCTTCAGGTATTGGGTCGAGGCAACACCCTGGCTCTGAGTGAGATACTTCAAGAAGACATTGACGTCACCCTTGAAGCTGGCAATGTTCTTTCCGTCGGATGGTAAGAACGAGAAGACGGTCATCTGGCCGTTTGGGCCTTTGAACACGTCCCAAGTGATGCCGGCGAGCTTCACACCCTTCGTGAGAGGGACAGGCTTGCCATCAGCACCCCATGCACTAGAGAGAGGTCAGTCTTGATGCTGCAGGAGAAAAGGGAATGCTTGAGATTTGGACCGACCTTGCGATGGGGCCGGCGTTGAAGTTGCCGAGCCAGACCATCAGCTCATACTCCTCCGGTCCATCAGGGGTGCTGCTTGTGAACGCATCGTATGCGACGTTGGTCACCAAGTTCTGCCCCGTGTACGACCAGTTCCACGTCGTGTCGATTGATTTGATCTTCGAGATCTGCACATCTTGGGTGTCCACTACCACGTTCGGGTATGACTTGACGCTGTACTGTCCGCCGGCCCAAGACCAGGCCGAGTGCCAGCTCAGGACGGAGCCGCTGACTTTGTCAAGCGTGGTGCATTGGCTGCCAGATGTAGCGGCACCCTTGCCCCAGAGGTTATTGTAGAGAGTGTAAGCACCGGTTTTGATGAGGTCCCAGTCTGGATGAAATGTTAGCTACTGCCATCCTGATCTCGCGTGAAGTTGAAGGCTTGATTTACCTCCACACATGGGATCGCCAATAGCACGGCGCTCGACAATAGGAGTTGGCGAAGCGGCCGACAGCAAACCGAGCGACGCGGTCAGGGCCGTGGTTGAGAACTTCATGTTGACTGGATGTGATGCTTGGATGGACAGGGTATGCGTGAGCCTAGAGCTGGTCTTTTGGTTGAGGAATAATCTCGATCGGTACTGCACGCCATTATGTCGTTGATATAGCCTGTAAAAACTCTCTCAAACCATGTTATAGTATAGACATAATTTCTCCGTACTCTTCCAGTACGCGTCCGGCCGAAAGTGGCACATATAGACCGGACGACCATAAATGTAAGATCATTTCCGTTTGACAGCTGTCGGGCCACCTGGCTCCGAAAAGCTTTGCGCCGGTCGCACCAGCTCCGGCATCTTTACCAGGGCCCAGACAGCCTTACAAAAGACTCGAACAATGGTTTCGTGGAAGATTTACTGTTGATGCTGCAGGAAGAAAGCAAGTACGCGGGCTTGGTGCGGCAGTGTTCGAAAGAGGGAGTTGCGGTCACGAGTTGCGGGCTACGCACATGAACTCCGCCAGCAGCGACAAGAACATTTCGGGCTTCCACTTCGTATTCCGTACTGTTTTGGGATTGTTCAGAAGTATATGCGCTGCCACCTGCACTACAGCGAACAAGTTAAAGTCCCTTCTCTAAGTTGCAAACATCTGCCGATACCAGGAAATCAAAGCCGCTGAGCAATCGTTTGTTCATACTGCACTAACCTCCCCACTGAACTATTGCTGTTATCGTATCAACCACCTTCCTGGTGACACTACCAATACCTCCTGACCGGTCTCAGTCTCTCAACGGGCTGGTCTTTGGTGTCTACAGCGACCGCGACATACCCATTTTCCTCCTCAGGCCGCACATCTCCAAGCATGACTTCCATATTGGCCAAGCGTCTGGCTTTGTCGGGCCCATCCTCTGTAGAGGGCCCGGTATCCTTTTGAACGAAAGGACTATCTCTCAGATTACTGGTGAAGCTGTCTAGAATTTCGGGCCCTCGGCGAAGGATGTTGAGGATTGTTGTTGCTACTCCAGCAGTGAACATGGAGAGCGAGCTGATGATGAGTACGACCAGCCATGGCGTATTGCATATCAGAACTATTTCGGTGGTCTGGAGCTGGGCTTCGGTGCTCGAGGTGAAATAGTCGTAAAAACTGTGCCCTTCTATGACTTTTGGAGAAGTAACTAAGTCTCCGTGGATCGCGTAAGGTGCGGTACCGATGGTCCAATAGGTATTTAGCAGTTGGGCAAAGCGCAAAGCGAAGAGAGCTGCTCCCACATCTGCGACTACCAATCTTCTGTCTGATCTTTCGTCACGGATAGGGACGTCAGGGTTGACAATATACTGCTCCAGAGGGCTGGAAACGCCGTTGTGATTTTTGCCTGTCGCGTTGATGAACATTGAACAAAAAATCTCGGACCCTGTTCCAGGGCCAGTCAACGTTTTTAGTTGTTTTGAAGCTACTGCGTAATTGTGTGGAATCCTGGACTTCCGGATTGCAGTGGGAGCACAAGATTTACCTTCGCAGGTATACTGTGTTTCCACGTGAGTTGTACTGAAGTTGCACGTCGCAATCGTCGCGATTGTGCCATCATCTGTATCACCCAACGAACCGAATACCACTTTCCTGGGTCCAGGTAATGTCATCGAATTGAAGTCGGACACGTTTCTCAATTGCAGCACCATTCCTGAGTCGTTATTGCAGTTCTCGCTCTCGAAGGTGCTCCAGGCGGCTGACGCAGACGAATCTCCTGTAGGAGATGTTTGCATTATTGACTCCGTTGATAGCTCGCAAACAGGGAACAAATAGGACGACTCCAATCGGAGGAACATCGCGCCATCTGCTCCTAAACCTTTCGTCGGGAGCCCTATCATTGAGCTGTACTCGATGTTTGCGTCTCTGATAGAGTACCAATCGTTGTCATCCGCGTCCGAACGTGCGGCAAGATCTTCTAAGAAGGGAATCTTAAGGTTCCCATAAGCATCCTGAGGATAGCTTTTGGAAGCTGCAGGACTGACCAAAGCTCCCACAAATGCTGCATTGATTGGAGTCTGGAAGGAAGCCATGCCGGAAGCGCCATCCGCTTTGAAAGGCGACGATGCGTTCAGGTAAGATACTTCGAGCGTGGTATTTGTGCGGAGGGGTCCTGAAGAAACGACACGAAGGCTCGCTTGACTACCAAGCGGTGACAAGGACCACAGGATGAACAGAAATGGCACGCAAAGGTGCAAAGTCCTCAGCCGGAAGGGTGTACAGACAACACCGAAGACTGTACGGCTACCCATGAGGTACTCCACAGTCGCGAGTGATACCTTATGTTCCAGCCGCCAGGCTGTGAAGGCTGTCAAGAATCGTCCAATAATGGCAGCGAACGTGATAGGCAAGATAGTGGGACCCTGAGTCAGATTTGTTATCATTCGTTCTACGCAGCGTTGTAAGGAAAATACCTACGAAACGAGCCGCTTGCAAGAGTGAACCAGCAAAGCCGGACGCCGCAGGCTCGCCTTTGTGAACAGATGCTGCGATGGCGAAGCCCAAAAAGTAGAGGGATGTTGCGGTAATACACATGTCAAGCACTGCTTGTCTAACAGTAGTAAGATTCGATTTCTTTCGACATTCTTTGGATTGGTGATTAGTGTCGCCAAGACCGGAGAGGAGTGGTTTGATGGCAGATTCATTGCCGTATCCGCTCGGTTGCAAGTGTAGTTCGTCTTGGCCGACAGAAGTCGTGACTTTCGGTTGCGCAGAGCGAATGCCACAAGGCACACCAGGGGTATTTGAAAGTGGCGGTTCGTAAGTATCTTGAGCCTGTTGGAGCTCGTCTTCTGGCATATGAGTGACAGGCAATGCGGCGGACGGGACTGGTTCTTGAACTTCGCTTCTCCGATCTCTATACAACAAGTGACTACCGTTGTCCGACACGGCATCAGTGGTCGTGGGTAGGGTCCCTTCGCTCATTCTCGACTGGTGTGCAAAGCTACCTGTCGATCCGCTTCTATGGTGGCTTGAAGTTTGTGTGTCGATGGCATGCATCTCCAGGCTCTCCTGTGGGATATCTTGCATTGTGAGTAGGAGTGAAGGAGGAAGGCTGAGGATATCTAAAGGTCGAGCTCATCCTCGACGTGGATAATCAGGCTACATCGTGGCAGGATGTAATGGTAACATGGTGCGTGTACGTACCACGCAGCAACCAATAGCGAGAAATTGTCCGGAAACACAAGTTTCAGCCACATATGTGTAACAGTACGAGCTTCGGGTGAATCATACAAATGAGGCTGTGAACATGCACCTACCACAACTGCCACCAACAAAGAATGCAGCACATGTCCATACCGCAGGCACGTCCACTTGGCGAGAGAACTCTGCATCCTCCCAATCCAGAGGTACGTGTAGCTATACCTTGGTCTGTCGTACCCATATACGGTTGGTTGCTCGACTAGTCGACATTTGCATGACCACAGACCAGATTTGATCATGTGGAGCTCACCTTGGCTTGATACCGTGAAACCGGCGAACTGCGCCAATCATACATCATTTTGGATGCTCGAGAAGAAGTACAAAGTGTTGTTGTTCGCTTGTGAAGCGAATATTGCAACACCGCCTATTAGTGGAGATGCCTCGGCAGCGCAAGGAGCTTCGTAGATATTTTGTGATGATGGTACAGGCGAAGATCAATTTGATGGATGTGATGCGGCGAGGTTCAGAAGAGGGAGCGGCGGTCACGGGCCGTGCGCCACAATATGACCCGGCGACCGCTACCAGTAACGACGCCAGAGATGTTCCTCTCTCGGCCTTCTCTTTGACACGGTCAAAGTAGCAATCGGTACTATGCTTGACTCAACTTCCGTAATGTCGAACAAGGCTCTTATTCTTGTGTATTCGCTAAGTCATACCGATCGCTGACGATGATTCTTCGCACATATTCCTAATGACCATGTACGACGTTACATAGTTATCAGTAATCTGCCGATGCGAGGACATTTCGAGGGCCAAGCTGGAGTCCAGGACAATACACCTCGACACCGGGCTTTGCTGTGAGCTTTTGATCTCATCTCTCAGCATTATCAGTATACCCTCTCTCGTTCTGTTCAGACAAGTCAACAGCCAAAGACCTCCTCTGTCTCCAAAGTCTCGCGCCAACAATCCAAATGTAAGCAAGCAAACTTACTGCCGCTACAGCACCAACAGTAATACCGGCGATCTCTTTCGGACCCAGCGGCGCGTGTCCACCTACGATCTCAAACTTATTCGACCTGACATAGAAGGTTGTGTTTGGATGCCACTGGCCACGCTCGTCGACCTCAACGGCATTGAGGAAGAAGTCATAGACCCTGTAGAATGTCTCAGTCAGCCGTTCACATTCCGGCAATGGTAATGGTAGGTGACTATCGCACGCACCCGTTCTCCACGTTGGGAATCTTCCATTCAGAGGTCAGGGTGTGGCCTGCGCCGATGTCCACCCTGTAGTTGACTATCTCGCTAGTGCCCCACGACCCCAGCGCATTTTCATTCCACTGCATCACCCGGAAATCTATGAGAGTCTAGGGACGAGTTAGCCTCGTGTCATGCCCAGGATTCAGATAAGAAGCAGGGAACTTACGTAGTTGCGATCGCTGGAATACTCGACATCGTACCATTCTCCCACCTGGACTTGGTATGGCATTTCGCCGATGGTGATCTCCGCAGAAGTAAACGCGCAGAAGAGAGAGACAAGGCCGAGAGTATTAGAAAGGTTGGAGAGCTTCATGGTTGCAAAGTTACGATGAACGGATGAGTGTGTTTGAGTAGCTGTTACCAATCGTCGAAGCACTTGGTGAATCCTGTACAATGGTACCAATATATGATATAGGAGTGATATTAAATTCTGTCGCCTACAATGCTGCCGTATATTGAGGTCGATGCGCCCTGAGCGGACATTAGCGTACTGCAAAATGCCATTGATGATATGCAACCAAATTCTGCTGCCTGCTAAAGATACGACATTAAGACAGTTTAGCGGCTCCTTCGTGCGAAGCTAGTGATGGAAGATATTGGTATGCTGGTTTACCCAAACATGCATACACAATAGCGTGGAGATGTTTTCAAATACTGTCTGATTGTTTTTTGTTCACTCGATTTGGCCGGGCATGCAAATTCGGTTGCCTGGACAGGATGTGGAGCTGATCCTGCGAGTCGTCTACTCATGGTAGCGCACATTGGATTGATCTTATGAGTCAGGTGGACTGATCAGAAACTTTTGAAATGACGATACCGGCAATCGAGAAAGAAGCAAGAAAGGCATCTCGACGGAGATATCCTGGCGGTACAAAGGAAGGAGCTCAAGACAAAACCTTCTCCACACCCAATGACATCTGCGCCCCTCTTTGACCGCAAGTGCCGTCCTTCGCGTGTCTTCGACCCCACCTCATTCTCCATCAGGAAGGTCGACAACATCATGATAACGCTCTAGCAAGCTCTCCAATCCTGATATAGTTATTTTGTCCTGCTTACCGTAAGTATATCTCTGCCTTTGTCTTCCAGTTGTCATGGAGAAAGGCGCCGAATCCTCGCTCAAGACTCATTTCAAACCATCCGACTGGCGCAAGCTACAAGCGAACAATCAGCAACGCCGAGAGAAAGAAAGCATGACGCAAGACTGGAAGAAGACCGCCAAAGACAAGGCCGACCATGTGCTATCTCTCATTCCCCAAGAATGGCGCATCTCAAACATCCCTTCGGCTGAACAACAGCGCGACGTAACCGGCGCGTACATCCATCAATTCCTGGACAAGAAAGAGATTGAGATCACAGAGACGGATGCCGTAGGCGTGGTGGCAAAGACTACAAGTGGACAATGGTCGGCGGTGGAGGTTGCGAAGGCGTTTTGTCATCGTGCTGCGATCGCCCATCAACTGGTCAATTGTTTGCACGAGATCTTCTTCGACCAGGCGATTGCTGAGGCGGAGAAGGCGGATAACTACTTCAAAGAGAACAAGAAGCCGATCGGAGTTTTGCACGGACTACCTGTCAGTCTCAAGGACCAGTTCCATGTCAAAGGGTGAGTTGCGCGCGCGTAGGAGTGCTGTGACATGCTTGACTAATTGTGCGCAGCGTGGACACTCATATGGGCTATGTAGGCTGGATTGGCAACTTCGAAGGCAAGACTGGCACTGGTAAAGAGCGCAACTATGAGAGTGAGATCGTCAAAGAGCTTCGCAACATGGGCGCGACCTTGTACTGCAAGACTTCTGTCCCGCATACCCTCATGTGTGGCGAGACTGTCAACAACATCATTGGGTATACCTGGAACCCTAAGAACCGTAACCTGAGCAGTGGTGGCTCGTCCGGCGGCGAGGGCGCGCTTATTGGACTGCGAGGTAGCTGTGCAGGCTTTGGCACTGACATTGGTAAGACTTTGGACACACTCGAGTGATCAGTGCCTAGCCTACAGAGATCTTGATAGCTAACACGACCACCAGGTGGCTCAATAAGAATTCCCGCAGCTTTCAACGGTCTTTACGGTTTACGCCCTTCGGTTGGACGTCTCCCGTACCAAGGCATGGCCAACAGCTTCGACGGCCAAGGAAGCATGCTCTCTGTCGTTGGCCCTCTTGCAACTACTCCAGACTCACTCAAGTTCTTGACCCAGGCTTTACTCAGCAGATCTCCATGGCTTCACGACCCTCTCGTTCATGAGATTCCCTGGCGTCCGACAGCAGACCTGGCCGTCTCAGACCCCCATGCTCGCACCGAAACTCCTCTATCATTCGCAGTGCTGATCCATGACGGCAGCTGCGCCGTCCACCCACCTGTCGCCCGCGCTATCAAAATGGTCGTCGACGCTCTCCGCTCCCGTGGCCATACTGTAATCGACTGGAAACCAACACCTTCCCACGCCCACCTGGCAGAGCTCGCTGGCAAGATTTACTCCTTCGACGGCGGCGCCGACTCCAGGCACCATTTCGGCCTATCAGGCGAAGAGCCAGCGCCGCAGCTGATCAGTCCCGAAAGCCCAGAGTACAGCGCTACGGACATTATGGCCGTCAACGTCGCCAAGCGCGAAGCGCAGAAAGACTATATGGAGTACTGGAACTCGACGGCGGAGCTCACCGGCACCGGACGACCTGTAGATGCGATCATCAGTCCGCTTGCACCGTTCGCTGCCGCAAGGCCAGAGAAGTATACTTACTTGACGTACTCTAGCTTCGTGAACTTGCTGGATTACACGAGTGTTGTCGTCCCTGTCACGCAAGTCGATAAGAGTATCGACAAGAAGGATGAGAACTTCAAGGCTGTTGATGAGGTTGATCAGGAGACGCAAGATACCTGTAAGTCTTTCGCGAATTATACGTTCTTGGTGTACGACAAGACTGACAACCATCCAGATGACCCGGAGATCTATGATGGCGCTCACGTGAGCGTACAGCTTGTTGGACGCAGACTGCAAGAGGAGAAGATGATTGCTTTGGCTAAATACGTGGGTGATGCTTTACATGGCAAGGCGCGTGCTCTGTGAATTGCGTGATTAGTATGTATACAAATGTCCATATTGGAGAAATGGAGGCTAAGTGCTCCACATACGTGTTTATGCAGCGACTGTGGTCATTCTCTCGCCCAGTACATCCTGTACCACATGCACGATAGCTGTACATTGACGTAGGTGGAGAGCTCGGATTGTTCGATTCGCCCGTGAAGCGCTGGCAGCCTTGTGCTCAGCCTCGTGCTCAGCTTCGCGCTCTGAAGCTACTTGATCCCCCCTTTCGCACCAGGCCACTCGTCTGGAATAGCATCGTCTCGACTTTCAATGGAATCAGGGTCATGTCATCCTTTGACGAAGAAAGGTTAAGACACAATTTCGCAGGCTTCACGGTCAGCGACAACGCTCACGTGCACGCTGGTGACCACTACACCAACATCAACAACTATCCTTCGCAAGGTATCTTCTATCCACCCCTTTGGTCTAGATGTCACTAACATCAGCAGAACGCCCGGCATCACCTGTGCGCCCGTTCTCCAATGTGCCATTTCCGCATGATCCGGACTACATCGACCGGGCTACCATCTCCGATGAAATCCACCGTAAGCTCGTGCCGGGGGCAAGGCTGGCACTTGTCGGTCTGGGTGGCATAGGGTGAGGATGCCTGAGCTACAATACTGTCGTACGGATCACTCATACGAGCACAGCAAATCGCAGCTGGCCATCGAGACCACGTATCGAGTTAGGAGACTATCGCCCGAGACTTTCGTGTTCTGGCTGCACGCAAGCAGCACGGCACGGCTTAAACAAAGTATCAAAAACACGCTCGAACAAGTACAGGCACCTGGAATCAGTGATCCCTTGGCGGATGTCTTTCAGCTCTTTCGCGCATGGTTGCTTGACAGAAGACAGCGGCGGACATGGCTGATCGTCCTGGACAACGCCGATGACGAACAGATCCTACGCCAATTTCCAAACGCTACTGGACATCACCAAGACCAAGATCAAGCTCAGCAGTCCGAGCAATATCTTGACTATCTACCAGTCTGCGAGCATGGCACTTTGCTTGCGACCTCAAGAAACAGAGCAGCGGCGTTACACATCGTTTCGCCCAATAGCATCATCAACATTGGTCCGATGGGTGAGACCCAAGGAATCGCAATGCTTCAGCAAAAACTTGGATGTAGTGTTGCGCACTCCGTCGCAGAGCTTTCCCAGCTAGCCACAGAGCTGGAATCCATGCCACTAGCTATGGCGCAGGCAGCAGCATATATTCGACAAAGGTCACCAAGATGTTCGGTGAGACAGTATCTCGACCAATTATCGAGTCACAGTGCAAGGCTGGATATCCTCAACTATAACGTGCAAGACCTACGACGCGACCGCGGTGCGCAGCACTGCATCTTGAAGACGTGGCAGATCTCATTTGACCAGATTCGCAGATCGAGAAGTTCTGCTGCTGACCTGCTGTCTCTCATGAGTTTCTTTGACCGAAACTCAATCCCCGAAGCGCTACTGCACAATAGATTCCTCGAGCAGGATGAAATCCCGAAACCTGAATCGCTACGTCAAACCAAAGCTCGGCCCTCTTTCTGGAGTTCCTTTGGGCGGCACACCAGCCCAAGTCCACGACCTCGGAAGAAATATGATAAGCAACACCATGGTTTGACACGCAATCCGGGGAGAAAATCCAATGATGGTCACAGAGTGACCAGAAAGGCCGCCACAACAAAAGAGCCAGCGTCAAGCCTGGAAGATGACATAAAGCTTTTGCAAGACTATTCGCTAGTCACCGTTATCGCAAGCCCGCCGTCGTTTGAGATGCATCGCCTCGTGCAACTTGCTACACAAGATTGGCTCAAAGCCGACGGCTCCTTCGAACGCTGGGGTGGTCAATTTATGATCAACCTCGATGAAGCGTTTCCTGAAATTGCAGATGTTATCAAACGCTCTGATATCTGTCGGTCTCTTTTACCACATGCTTTCGCCGCCATGAATATCGAGCTACACAATAGAAAAGCCGCCCTACGACAGGCTTCCATACTTGTCAAAGCCGCATTGCACGTCTATGAAACTGGGGCGGATAATGATAGCCAGAAGATGAACGAGAAAGCATTGGATATCCAGGTCGAGCTGCTTGGGCTGGAACACATAAGTACAGTCCGTGTCATGCACAACCTGGGTATCATATACTTGGGCGCACAACAGCTTGAAAAGGCAGAGAGCATACTAACAGAGGCTCTAGATCGATGCCAGGAGCTTCGGGGAAAGGATTATGTCCTGGAATTGGAGGTCATGCGCGATTTGGCTTTTGTTTATGCTCGAACTGGAAGACTTGTTGACGCAGAGATGATGCAAAGCAGAGTCTTTCGCAAGTTCAGGAAAAGATATGGTGAAGAGCATGTCAAAACACTCGATGTCATGCTCGACCTCACTTATACTGCATCGATGAGAGGTGAAAGCAGAGAGGCAGAAGAATTAGCCAACAAGGCGATAGCAATCGCGCGAAAGCTTTATCCTGCACGACATCCACGCGTCCTGAGAACTCTACACATCCAAGCAAGGACTTGCCTTGCTGCTGGTAAATCCGAAGAGGCGAGACGACTGTCGAACGAATTGTTCTTACAGTCGTTGGAGGTGCTTGGAGACGACCACCCTGACACGTTGACACGTATGTACGTGTTAGCATATGCGTTGCATGATTTGGGCCGACGAAGATCCGCGGTGGATCTCCTGCGCGATTGTGCAGGCAAGTCGCAGCAAAAATTAGGCTCGCATCATCTAAACACGATCGATCGATACGAACGGCTGAGAGAATGGGAAGCCGAGGATAGACTCGAAGAAACTGCGCAAGATGGAAATGAGACTGGAACCGGTGTAGAAGAAAGATGAGATGAATGGTCCTGGTACTCGGTGACTTCCCAGCAAATCACCTTCTGTGGGCAGGATCATTATGGGCCAGAGAGAAGTACATCGTTTGTCATACATTTGCGCCTTGAGGCAACTTTCGACACATATTGCATTTTACATCGAAGTAGCAAATCGGTATCTTGTAGTCCTGATGCATAATGCCTGCAAGAATCCTCCTCAGACCTGGTGCTTTTCAGAGCCCGTAGTGACAGCTCCGTCAGGGTTCGTGCCCTCGATAGCCTCAAACTCAGCAGACTCGTGGTTCTCAGTAGTCTGAGTAGTAGACAGAACATATTCCTCCTTGTCAATGTGTCGGAAAAGGAAGTACTGTAACAAACGTCAGCGGAAGAAGCGATGTTAGTCATGATGCAGATTGAACTTACGAAGAGCACAGTCACAAAGCCGCCAACAATGGCAGGGCCACCGAAGTCCCAGACAAGGTGAGGGTCAGTAATGATGGGAGAGAGAGCCAAGTTGATCACGTAGGCGAAGCCGGTGTTCAAGAGGTTGATGGCGGAGACGAGACCTCTCATGTTCACAGGCGCACGCGAGTAAGCGATACCGTAGGCTGTATTGCACGTCAGCATTCATTCCTCTATGTGAACATCAAGGACCGCTTCAACTTACCAGGCACGTTGATGAACAGCTCGGAGAATCCACCGAGGGCAAATGGCAGCGCAGCCCACCAGAGCGAGATGGGCGAGACGAGACCGTTGTCAACGCAGACGGGGTCAGTGCTACCGTACATGCCGCAGGGGTTGGTCTGGTATGCCTTGTGGCAAAGAATGCAGTATCCAATGCCGGCAAGAGTACTGATGAAGAATCCAGTAGTGATACGAGCAACGGGACCGTAGTGGATGCGCGCTTTGCGGAGGGCAGGGTACAGGCCGTACTATATTATCTCATGTTAGTAATGGACTCAGATTTCAAGGTGGAATGGAGGAAACTAACGTTCAAGCAAGGGCCAAGAAGGATGATGCTCAGGGAGTTGAAGTTGCTGATGACATCGTTGGGAACACCGTTACCAGTCAACATAGTGGTCAAGAAGTTGGCAGAGCTTCCGATTCTGTGGCGAACAAAGTCAGTATAGCTGAAAGTCTGGTGATGCATCTTATCAACTTACCCGTTGTCGTTCCAGTACTGCACAGGGAAGAAGCAGAACATGCCAGTCGCTTGCATGGTCCTCTTGACATCCTCAACAAACTCATCAGTGTAGTGAGTCTCGTGCTTTAGTCCCTTAGCTGCAATGACAGACGGCTTGCCAGCATCCCACCATCCACGGCGGCCAATTCTGAAGACTCCTCCACCAGCCAAGCAGTGGCCGATGACTCTGAAGGTGTTGGGCAAGTCGGATCCACCAGGCTTGTGCAGGATAAGACGAGGCTTAAGCCACATGAGCATGAACGGCAGAGGGACGTAGAGCAGCAGAGGGAGCAAGAATGCCAACCACCAACCAATGTCGTGTGCAGCGTATGATGTTGCGGTGGACATGAAAGCGCCGATGTTGATGAGGAGGTAGAACCAAAGCATGACTCTCTCAGTGCTGTGTTCTGGGTCCTCAATAACACGCTCTCCAGTCTTGAGGGTGATGACTTTGGGCACGTGAGACTTCATCTGATCGAGCAGGAGTGGAGTGACGTTAGGCTTGAACATGGCTGGAAAGCGTGTTAGTCTCCAATGCAGCGGTCGTGGAATTTGCACAAAACTTACCAGCACCAACAGCGAGGATGTAGACACCAATGAAGAAGGGGATCTTAGCGGTATCATTTTCAATGAGAGTCTTCGCACCACCAGCGACGATGAGGACGTGACCAACACCGCAAAGGATGATTCCCCAGAAAATCATGGGGTAGCGTCCAAAGCGCGAGTCGGCGAGGTATCCGACGACCAGAGGCAGACAGTACGCAATCAGACTGAAGGACTGGCTGGTAGCGTTTGCGATCTGTTCGCCGAGACCCAGTGCACCCTGGGTAGCCTGGCTGCCAGCGGCTACAGCACCCCAACCGTTTCCGCCCTTGGGCAAGGGACGGTTAATGTAGTTCGTCCAGATCTGGGCACAGCCTGGTTTTCATGTTAGCTGTTTGTCACAGAGTACGACTTTTGAAGAGGCCATACCATAGTATGAAGCTCGCTCGCAGAACTCGACAGCACAGAGGAGATAAGCGACTGTAGGGAGTGATCCCGGTACTCGGCGCAGAGTCTGTAGTTCCTCAGGCGTGGGCTTGCCTTCGTACTCTGTGTTCAGAATAGCCACATCGTAGTGTGGCTCGTCCGAACTGTGCTGGGTGGGCGTAACATCGTAGGACAGTCCATCGCCAGTCTTCTGGTCGAGGTTGGTAGCTGGAAGGTGTTAGAGGTGAAGATATGATAGTGTGTTATCGGTATCCCTACCCATGGTTGCTCGATCAAATCGAATCAAAGATTCGCGACAGATGAGGTTGGCGTGACGAGAAGAAACGATGGCTTGGACGAGGCATATCCACGTTTATGAACAGCCGGCGGCCGCTTGAGGAAAGCAAAGCTTTGATCAGGGTCACGACAGAGTCAGGCGGCCAGAGCCAATTGGCGTGGACAGCATGCTGCGATAACTAGGTGTAGGTCTAACATTGGACAACGAAGCCCGGTGGACAAATACAGCTGCCTCATCAGGCAAGGCTCTATCGATGAGGTGATTGCGCTTTGCCTTGTGGCGCGACCATCGAGAACTGTCGAACGTGGAGGGTGGGCACGCGACAGGCCTAGTGCGTGCTCTATTTGGCGGATCAACTGCAAGGCATGGCGATGTTCCACCATGAACCCGTACTCCACCCCGGGCTAAGGTTGGCTAACGGCGTAGCCGCTTGTGTTGGCGGCGGTGGCAAAGGTAAGGTTCGTCTGGAAGCAGGGCTCTGCATTATTGCATGCTTGCAGAGGACGACGTCCTGATCGTCCTCGCACTTGGTTGCTTTTGAAGCAGTATACATCGTACATCTTACTGTTCTCGTATACCGTAAACAGCAACACTTGATGGTTCATCTGTCAGCGTATGTCTCTGCCTCGAGGTTTGCTTTTGACCCTGCGAGTCGCGCAATCTAACATGGGTTCGATAAGCTCGTCAAGGGGAGATAAGCAAGAACCACTTGAGCTTAACCGAAGCTTGGTTAAGGCCTAACGATCACGTGCTTGAACTTTCCCCAGGGCACGAACGGCTTGTTGGCCCATTCTGCCGCGGCTGCCCACACAAATTTCGGCGACACCGTCTTTTTTGGTTGTCTGCCGAGATCAGAGGGCTGGCCAAGCGCTGCAAAGCATGGCTAAGCACCAATTAGCGCGCTGCCACGAGTCCCGCGCAAATCCGTGCATTGGAGGGCGCTGGCCAGGTCAGTCTGGAGGTCAGTGCAGCCGAAGTGTCGAGCGCAAGATGCCGTGTACATAGACGGTGTACTTCACTTCATAATTCTCGAGATTCTCGCATCTCGAAGTCAGCCTGCAAAACTGACTTCGAGCACATCTCCCAGTCTCGTAAGCCTCTCGTATGTGATGCTCGTTGGCTATCATCACTAAATTCGCTTGGCCGCCGCGGTTTCAACATAGGACATGCAGGGAAACCAGAAGCGCCGAGTGTCTACCGGGACGACTCTTGAATGGGAAGGAGTTTCGAGTTGTCGCTTTCGAAGCTATCTCAAGTACAGTAGAAGACCGATGTCGTGCTCATCGTGCTGGATGTTTCTAGGTGAAAACATCGGTCGTAGACTCCGGAGCTCGTCTACATAGGGGTTGTGTTGAGGAACGAAATGTCCATCGGGCGTGCTTGCATCCGGCATCCGGTCACATGTTGTCCATTGATACCACGAGTATCACGACCTTCCTAATACAGAGTCGCTGGCTTTGGTGGCGTGTTCCTGCAGGATTTGCAGCTGACCATGTCCACCAAGATGCGAGAAGGCGCCAAGTTTTGGTGGTCTCCTGGACCTCCGACTACTGCGCCGGTAGGCGCATGGTAGAATCAAGCTTCGCGGGTGGAAACCAAGCCCTCACACCCCGGATGTACTTCCATTCGTTCAGAAGCTTTTGAATAATAGGTTGCGCATTATGAGTATCGAAAGCTGACTTGCCCTTGTATAGCTCAAACATGTGGAACATGTCAGTATCGTCTTGGTCCTGCGATCTAGTCATTACAATGGTCATAACGTGTTGATGTGGACGCAAAGTCTATACCCTACAGATGCAGTAGTATACGGTGCCTGGCTCGTCCTGTGCGAGTCGTGTGGTTTCCGCATAGACAGCCTCTAGCGCGTCCGCGCATCCTGGGTGAGCGTGGATGGTGCCATACACCACGAAGTCCTCGTCTTCAGGGATGTTGCTGATGCCAACCACGAAGCCTTCCGCATCTCTTGTTGCTTGCGCCATTGGTGAGTGAGTGTGAAATGAAGAGAGGCTTTCGACGCAGTAATTTGGAGAATGCAGAAAGGAATCATCCCAGCTGAAGGAGAGTCAGGTACCGTACTTAAGCGAATCCGACGCCCTTCAGCTCGGTACTCATGATGATTCACATGGAGGGCGGCAACAACGTGAGGTCTTTATCGCAAATGGCAACGGCATACTGATCTGAACAGTGCAGTCAGCTTCGGGCTATTCACAAAATACCCAATGTATAACACACGTTTTTTAGCAATAATAAGAAACGCATGCTTTATCATCACTGAACCATTGATGCCTGAGGCAGGTCAACAGCAACCTCACACAAACAGTATGAGGCCAGAGACCCAGGAATACAATCAATTCAACATCGCATCTACATCTCACGCCTATCTTTGTTGCCCTTTTACGCCTCACCATTGCCCATATAGCACTCATACACTCGTACAAGCATGGAGTCCAAGCAAACCTCGCCGGTTATCACCTCACGTTCTGTTCTGCCTCAGCCATACGCCGCACTGTTCATGATCATTGAGGTGAGCCCTAATTATGAGTCGAATATCAGACAGCTCAATCGCTCATAAACCCAGCCAGGAATCATCTTCGCGGCCTTACTAAGTATGATCTTCGACCCAGACGGTCACTATGCATCCATGGCACCCGACCCGTGCACGGGCACAACTCTGGACCACACCACAACCCAGTGTATAACCCCACGAATCAGAGCAATGCAGTACTATCTCATGGGCGCACTAGCCTTCAGCGCCGTCATAGAGCCCGCAGCTCTGTATGTTACTGCCTGCAAGCTCAGAGACCAGCGAGATGCCCGTATCGTTGCCCAAACCATTCTGTCGTCTTTTGCTGTTTTTGATATCTTTCATGCAGCAGCGGCGATTGCAGGCTCAGGGGCCCAAGCAATTCTTCCACTGGCGGAAGACTTCAACATCTACTCGGGTATCAACTTCTGGGTCCCGTTGATGTGGCTGTTGGTTCGATCCGCTTGGTTCTTCCGCACGGGAAGTAAGACAAAAACACTGTAAATCTGGCGCAGGCTGATTCCAACGCACTGAGAGAATGTATCGCACACAAATGTGACCAGATACATGTACATAAACATGAAACCCCCAATCTGAGCATGAAATAGGGTTAGAGTTGGGGTTTTGAGCACATCTCAAAATTCCGTATCACATGCATTTGAAGCCACATAAGATTGCCTCTGAGTTGTCTATAGTATTAATGGTGGTAGTTTCAAGGTAACAAGTCATGTATATAAAAAGTTTGCTGAAGATGCGTGAAGTATAAAGCAATTGTGCGTTATTCCACCGAAGAGGATCAGACGGCACATCATCACCAGACCTTTCAAGTCCACTCGATCGTATACAAGTTGAATCACTCTCGAACAGTACAGCAGGTACTCACGATGATAGCTATTTATTCAAGCCTTCACTCATCTAAACACTACGAATGCCCATTTACACGCTTCTCAACATCAACCATGAACCCTCCAAAGAACTCCTCCAAAGGCGCAAAAGCCTCCTCTCCCAGCGGCAGCACAGCACTGACGTACTGATCCGGCCTCGCCACGATCACGCATCCCTCCTTGCTAACACCTCTGTTCTTGTAGATCTCTCCATGTCCAAAGCCATAAGAAGCTTCGTCTGTGAACACTTTCTCATAGTCCTGAATGCTGAACTTGCCTTTATGCGGCAACAGCACCTCTGGCAGATCCGGAAGGTTCAGTGTTTGGCGCTCTTGTTGCAGAATTGCTCGCACGTCGAAGATGGAGTCGATGTCCGCATTGGAGGACGTGAAACGGGGTATAAGAATCTCCTCTAGCCATTTACAGGTCTTCACCATGCGAGATGCAGGGTCGAGAGGCGACTCTGTGTTGGAGCCAAAGAGGAAGATGCGCCAGCGGCCGTCTGCTTTCATCACATGGCCCAGCTGGACTGGCTTTGCGTCTGCGAGGCGCAAGACTTGCGCCGAGTGGAAGCGTTCGCCGATGGGGAAGCCAGTAGCGAGATGTTGGTGCTTGGTGTCGGCGGCAATTATAGCAGAAGATTTGTATTGCGTCTCCAAACCAGCCATGAAACGGCCTTTGCGTTGGAAGTATTTTTGGAATACGGCTGGATCGATTGAATCTCCGTCATTGCTACCGATCTCTTCGGCCGATTTTGCTTTGGGCTTTGCTGCGAATTGCCGAGAGATTTCGCGGTCGAAGTCGATGAGGGTTTGAGCAATGACTTGACGCTCGGCGGAGTACGTGTGCAGAAGCTTTGGCTGCGCTTGGCCACGAAGAACAGAAGCGAGCTTCCATCCTAGGTTGTACGTATCGTTCATGCTGACATTCATGCCTTGGCCTGCTTTGGCGGAATGGGTGTGGCAGGCATCACCAGCAATGAACACGCGTGGTGATTCTGTGTCACGGTTCACTGTGGCGACGTTATCGAAGTGGTTAGTGAGACGCTGTCCGACTTCGTAGACGCTCCAGTGTCCGATGTGTTTCACATCGAACCTGTAAGGTTTAAAGATGCGTTGAGCACGCTCGACCAGGACGTCCGAAGTGATGTTCTTCTTTGCGATGCGCTCATCTTGTTTCAGCTTGTCGAGCTCGATGTAGAACCGTGCCAGATATCCGCCCTCTCGTGGGATGATCAAGATGCTTCCTTCTTCTGCCGAATGTATTGCTGCCTTGACACGAACATCCGGAAAGTCAGTTTCCACAAGAGCATCCAGTACGCCCCAAGCCTGGTTGGCAAAGTCACCCTTCATTTCGAGTCCAAGCGACTGCCGTACAGTGCTTCGAGCGCCATCACAACCCACGACGTATTTCGCGCGCACATGCTCTTTCTCGCCACGATGACCCTCGTCTTGTCTCTCAACAACGACATCCACAGGTCCATCTTTCGGGATATCCAAACTCGCCAGCTGGCGGTTGTAGCTCGGTTCCAGCCTTGTGGGAGACCACTTCATGGCATCCAACCACATTCCATGCATTCTCGCCTGGTTCAAGATGATGTGCGGAAACTCGCTGAGCCCATCTTCGGTATCCTGTATCCTGCCCGTCCGCTTCAAGCCCTTGCCATCTTCCGTAGGGCTCCAGAATGTAGTCTCCATAGTCCAGTACCCCTCTTTCAGAACTCTTTCACTGAAGCCAAACGCTTCGAAGATCTCGATCGTGCGGCATTGCAAGCCGTCAGCGTTGCCTTGCTGCAATGGACCTGGCTTGGGTTCGATGATTCGCGTTGTGATATCTGGGAACTGAGCCAGCTGGGCGCCTAGCAATTGGCCTGCTGGGCCAGCACCAACTATCAGGACGTCGACCTCGGAGGGTAGAGAGGATTGGAAGTCGGGTTCTTGAGACCCTTTGAACTGGTACTTGACAGGGTCGTCGCAGCCATCGAAGCCATTGAGGTGGTACTGCATGGCTTGGAGCAGATCTCCGAAGGTTTATATGTTGACAATGTACGGCACGCTGGTCGAGCACCTTGTGTTCTGGGCATGAGGTGTGCTATAGCACGCTTCGTATATTGACGAGGATGGTTTGTTGGCCAACGAAGACGTGGCAGAATCAGTGTGTAGCAGAGCGTCAAGTATAAACGATACAAACGAGATGACCAGACCTTACGCAGTGAACCTACCTTTGTATATGTATGTATCAGTGCCCGTACACGGCTCCAGAAGACGGTAACATGTGTCGTGAGGATCCCACGGACATTCGAGGTTCAACCGACCCTTGTACACCACCACAATGCGGAGATGTCTCCACCAACCGTGGAGGATGCGGGGCCGGAGACATTGCGGACCACAGTGCACATAGCCAGTTCGATGTTACACATGCCGTCGAGAGTACCGACTGTCATTTTGTAGATGATCTGTGACGGATGATGAGGTATGCCATAAGAGATCGAAGCCCAAGTGAAGCAGATGTTGTGCGAAGGGCGCAGTGCTGAGCTCCACTTTGGAAACTACAACGACGAGAATGAAGCATCCACCGCATCGGTAAGGCACTTCGGGAGTGCATCGACATCATCTATAGTATATGCAGTATCGCCAGGCTCGGAAACGGCTGTTGAGCCGGTACGCGTCAATCCTTCTGCAAAGTAGCGAGTGTCTCGCGAGTCCCAAGCGGCGGTGACATCAACAGAGTCACCGAGTCGAATGTTTGAATAGAAAAGTTGGTAGCATTGCCAGAAAAAACTATCTGCTGCGGCAAATGGTGCGCAGCTCGAATAGCACTATCAAGTTGAGAACACCTCACAACGCCTAGCCCAAACCCAATGCCTTGTCCAAGGCCATGCAATGACAATACGAAATCCATCGCGCGCGCAGTCATCGCGCGTCGCGTTCTTGGGTACTCCTTGGTCTGATCAACAACCACAGCTCATTACCGGCTGATCCGTTTCAGCTCAGAGCATATCCTCGTTCCCGCTCCTCCAAGTCCTTATGTTCATGCCTGTCATTTTTTTTTTCGATCATACGCACATTGGTGCATGCGGTGGTTGCAGTGCACCATCGATGCCCGTTCAGTGGTAGCCGTTCTGCCTGTTGAGAGTGCGGCCGCCTTCAGTGAAGTACGGGTGGTGTACAGCTTGCTTTGCGCTGATGCGTCCAGCGGGGTCGTAAACGAGCATGCTCTCCAGCAGATCCAAACCGTTCTCCCCGAGAATCTTGATGCCATCTGCGTTGACCATCTCGTCATCCTGCTTCCTCTCCCACTTAGGGAAGCTGCTCTTGAAGTCTGGGAAGGACGTCACACCAGGCCAGTCGGCTTCGGTCGGAGTGCCGAGAATGCGGAAGATCTTGAAGATCTCGTCGATCTCGGAGTCACCTGGGAAGAGAGGCTTGCGGGTAGCCATCTCGGCGAAGATGCAGCCAACGGACCACATGTCGACGCCAGTGGAGTACTGGCGACCACCGAGCAGAATTTCGGGCGCGCGGTACCAGAGGGTAACGACTTCGTGGGTGTAAGTGCGGAGAGGAACACCAAAAGCGCGAGCCAGACCGAAATCAGCCAACTTCAAGTTGCCCTCCTTGTCGATGAGCAAGTTCTGCGGCTTCAGGTCACGGTGCAGGACACGGTGGGCGTGGCAGTAGCGCGTGCCCTCGAGAAGCTGCAGAGTGAATTTCTTGACCTGCAGTGAGGAGTCAGCATGTTGACCAGATCAATGTTGTCCGCATTTCATAACATACCATGTCCGGGCCGAGACCCATGTGTCCTTGACGTCCGTTCATGACACCCTCAGGCAGAGGCTTGCCGCGACCACCCTGGCTGACGGGAAGAGCCTCCATGTACTTCTTCAGATCCATGTCCAAATACTCGAAGACGAGGTAGAGCTTGTGGCCGTCGGCGTGGACGATGTTGAAGAGGCGCACGATGTTAGGGTCGTTCATTTCCTTGAGAAGGGAGATCTCACGAATGGCAGTGGACGGGACACCTTCATCTTCGGCTTCGAGGCGGATCTTCTTGAGGGCGACAATGCGCTGATCGGGAGTGCTCAAGTCGAGGGCTTTGTAGACAACACCGTACGTGCCTGTGAGGGCAAGTAGTGTTAGTGGGGTGCAAAAAATGTAAGAGGATTTCACTGTGATGCCATACCCTCGCCGATCTTCTCCATCTTCTGGTAGTTCTCCATGGTGAGCGCTTTGTGAGTGAGTGAGGAAGTGAGGTATAGACAATGTCTCGAGCAGCGTGCCGCGGAGTCGGGTGGGAGGGATGGGTTGGCGGTGTCGGTGTGGACGAGAGCTGGTGTTGCTGGTAGCGCGTGTCGTGAGGTCAATTGTTCATGTGGCAGGTCGTGTGATTGTCGTGAGTAGTCGGCAGGTCGCTGTTGTCGTTAGTGGAGAGGGTGGTGTTGGGTGGTGCAACAATTGTTTTGGCTGACTTGCTTTGGTCTTTGCATGGCGGGACTACTCGCAGCGCGCGCAGGTCCCCTCGGACGAATAAACAACAAGGCCCGAAGCGGACTAGCGTGGGCGCGACACGTTCATCTTGAGACAGCAGCCGGGTCCATGCGGTGTTCACTTTAGGCATCCTGGTGACCTCATCTTGATCCTGCTACTTATCTCAAGCACTTCCCTGTTGTTGACCATGTGTTCAGCTTCACTTTAATATCTGCGTCATTGTCTTCTCGATTGCGCATCTTGAGAGCGCTTGACCGACGGGCAACAGAATCTGGCCGAGTCAAGCTCAGACGCTGATCACATGCACGCGCGACATCTTCGCGTGGAGGCATCGAACACCTAGCGTTGCAGCTGTCGACGCTTAACACAAACATAATATGGCTCCAAGCAGGGGCAAAGGTAAGGCCCGCGAAGCGCCAGCAGTCGCTCCAAGGCGCAGCGCAAGAACACGCAAGAATGCTGCCGTGGACGCCACACCTGATGTGTACAGCGAGATGGTGGCAGAAGCAGTCGCCGCTGAACCAGTCGCTGTCGCTAGTCGACCGTTGAAGCGTCGTAAAGTGTCACGAGAGCCCGTCACTCCTGTCAAATCAGCCACGCAAAGACAAGCACCTCCGTCTTCTGTAAGCGGACCCGCAAAATCAACTCCAGCACAGCAAACGGACCATCAATACGATAGCGATGCTCCCGTTCGAAATAAGCCTCAGCAGACTGCTGAATACTCATCTGAGTCTGAAGAAAGCGATTTTGCCTTTGAGGACGTCGACTTGGGCCAGAATGCTGCGGCAGATCCATCCCCAGTCGAAGACACTGACAAAGATGACGATGACGAGATCAAAGACGTATCGATATCAGTCGCACCATCAAGCGCGACCAAGAAGCCTGCAGTGAATCGCCGCAAACCAGCAACTGCCGTTGAAAAGGCGTTCCGCTTGCGGGTGCACAAGATTCACTTTTTGACTTTACTGGGACACTGCATGTACGCAAATAGCAGATGTAATCATCCAACGGTTCACAAAATCATGGGTCGACTGGTCGATAAACGCATGCGATCGTATTTGAATCCGAAGACGAACGATTCTCAATTCCAACGAAACCGCTCGTTCATCGATGGGCTGGAACAGGCGAAGGCTGCCCTTAAAGCGGAGTTCCGGATCACAATGTCTGGAATGGCAAGGCCACGCTGGCCAGTAGACGGCGGTGAAGAAGGATCTTCGTCTGGTGGCGAACCTATGGACCTTGCCGATTTTGCAACAGCGGCAAAAGATCTGGAAGGCTCTCAAGATACAGGCAACCAGCTGTTTTGCGCCATGCTTCGAGCTGCAGGTGTGGAAACGCGACTTGTGTGCTCCCTGCAGACACTCCCGTTCGCGAACCCTCCACCAAAGGCTAGCACGCCAGTGAGGAAAAAGAAGCCGGCCGTGTTTGCTATTGCATCTGACACGGACCCAAATCTAAGCGATGCCAGTGCTAGCGATGGCAGCATCGGCTCATCAGCAGCCATCGGCAAGATACCTTCTGTTCGACGGAGACTTGGTCAGCCCAGCTTTGCCACTAGCCCGAAAGTAGCACCGCCGAAAGAAAAGAAGATCCCCATTCGCACGCTGTCATATCCAGTGTACTGGGTGGAAGCATTTAATGAAGCCCACCAGAAGTGGGTGCCTGTGGATCCGATGGTGACCAACACGGTCAACAAACCTACTAAGATCGAACCACCGTTGACCTACGACCTCAATCAGATGATGTACGTCGTCGCTTTCGAGGAAGACGGCGTGGCACGAGATGTGACGCGACGTTATGCGAAGGCCTTCAATGCCAAGACTCGTCGCCAACGCGTGGAAAGCAGTGGCGAAGACGGTGCCAAGTGGCTCAAGGCAGCCCTACGACTCTTCCGTCGCCGCCAAAGACTAGACCGAGATCAAGTCGAGGATTCTGAGCTTGCGCAAAAGGAAGCGCGCGAGGGCCTTCCGAGCAATGTGCTTGACTTTAAGGGACATCCATACTATGCTTTGGAAAGGCATTTGCGGCGCCATGAAGTTTTACATCCACGACGTGAGGCAGGAAAAGTCAATGCAGGTACTGCTGCAAAGCCACGGATGGAACCAGTCTTTCGGCGGCAGGATGTGATGTCGTGCAAAAGTGCAGACAAATGGTACAGACTTGGCCGAGAGGTCAAGCAAGGCGAACAGCCGCTCAAGCATGTGCCTGCTCGGATCTCTCGACGGAAGGACCTCGAAGAGGACGGCCACGACACAGAGCCCAGCACAACCGGACTGTATTCAATCCACCAAACTCAAGTCTATGTGCCACCGCGAGTCACGCGTGGCAGGATCACAAAGAATGCCTTTGGTAACTTGGACGTCTACGTCCCATCAATGGTGCCTCCAGGCGGTGCACACATCCGACACCCACTCACCCAACAAGCTGCCCGCGCTCTCAGAATCGACTACGCTGACGCCGTAACCGGCTTCAAGTTTCAGGGACGCCAAGGAATCGCGATCATCGAAGGTGCCGTCGTTCCCGAGGAACACCGTGCAGCTGTACTAGCAGTGATCGAAGGCCTCGAACAGGAAGCTTTGGAAGAAGAAAGCAGAGCCCGCAGCTTGACTGCACTCCGTCTCTGGTCGCGCTTCATGAAAGGCCTCCGCATCGCTGAGCGAGTGGCGTCTTACAGCGAGAAAGTCGCAAAACCTGACGTCGATGGTAAAGACGTCAGCGAGACTGACTTCGCCAGTGGTGCTGTTGGTGCTCTTTCTGAAGACGCGCCTGATCCCACTATGCCTACAGCAGGTCAATACACGCTTGATGAGCTCGCCAAACCCACCAAGCTAGCTCGGAAGAACAAGAAGAAGATCAGCGAGAGTGAAGACGAAGATTACAGAGATGCAGTACCATCAGGTCGTCGCAGCGGTCGCAAGCGTGGCGTTGTCGTCGTTGAGGACGATGAAGATGAGTACATGCCAGATGCCGAGGACGGAGGCGATGGCGGAGGCTTCTTGCCTGAACACGCGCAGGAGGTGCACCAGAGTGGTGGTGGATTTGTGCCTGGAGGGCATGGGGAAGAAGATGAAAACCATACCGGTGGTGGCTTTATGCCTGAAAATGCCCAAGAAGTGCATGAAAGTGGCGGCGGTTTCGTGTCTGAAGTCTCTGGAACTGAAGGCCACAATGATGGCGGCTTTTTGCGCGAGGAGGGTGATTCAGATGACATGGGAGGTGGATTTTTACCTGAGGATGGCCATGCAGGAGATACGGGAGGTGGTTTTCTACCTGAGGACGGTGGAGATGGCAATGGTGGCGATGTCCTCGCCGAAGATGCGGATCACGATTCGACCAATGGCTTGTTCAACGAGGAAGCGCAGGATACTGAAACCCACCAGGCTGGTAGTCAGGACCACCCGCCAGCACCTGACGTCGAAGCATCAACCAGCGAGGTGAAGGACGACATCGCTGTGGTTGAGGACACTCCTACAAGACCTACTGGTACCGACACCCCAACTATGCAGGAGACGACAACTGCAGATATCGCAGCGCCAAACCGCGACACATCAATGGTGGCAGATAATTCTCCCGCCGAAGATGAACACGACACCGACCATGGTAGTCTGTTATCGCACGACCCGGAAGACGACGATGCGGAACCAGATTGGTTGGAAAGCGATTGAGATCGATTCTTTCAGATAGTGATGTGCTCTTGGAGTAGCGAACTGGAAAGCACTGCCTACCTGCTGGCGTGTTGTTGTCGCATGTCGGCGACCTCCAGATACGATTGATAGTGACGAGAGACGGTGCTTCGGGCAGGCTGTATGCCCGGGTGCCGTCATTCTGGCGTGTTGTGCATCGGTGGACTGCGAGTTGTGAGCCGTGTGAGGTCCGTGGGGTATATTGATGGGGTAGGGTTAGCGCGCAGTGTCAGTGCCGTTGCATTGGCTGCATTGAGAAGGGACGTGGGTTTGAAGGAGACGACCGTTTTGTCTCTATACTGGACAGCTGAAACGTGACGTCTGTCAATCGCGGATTGCTTCCATCTTGCTTTTAGCCACCAACGCAAGTATCCGCGGTTGACCTTAACGCCACTGGCAGCTGGCAAGGCTATCAGCTACAGATACGTATAAGAGCAAGGCTTTGACTGTTCTTCTTACATCCTCCATATGGATATGCAGGGCAGGTACGACCACCGACCCCAGAATGGAAAGCTGAGAAGTGGCAGCCAATAATCCTCTCGAATCCTTCCCAATCAGTTAGTGGTTATTTTTGGATGGCCCGTGAGATCATCCTTCCCGATCGCTTCGCTTGTTGTTAAACTCCGAGCGCTAGCGAGAGTTAGCTCACCGGCACTGTCGGGTGCGTGCTAACAACACAGACACCCAAGCTGAGCACACGCCGAAGGAGTTCACACTGCACTGCGCTTCTCACGGTGAGTCGGCGTGTCAGATCGTGAGTACCTTTTCTGATGCTGTGGCCGTAAGTGGCGATGGCGCGCATGGCGCCAATGCACATCACGCATGGCCCATCGGCCTCTCGCTGTTGGCTTGCGCCGATGTTGGCGCTGGCTTGTGCCTCCCCAGACTTCTTTGCGAGCTTCCATTCGGCATCCCCTCACCCAAAGCCCGCAGCCACTGCCACTTCTCTCATCACCTCCGTAGGCATGCTGCAAGGCTCAGGCACAGGCACTGCCTGTCATACGCTGCGGACCTGTTGCGTGAGCTGAATGCGGATGGGCGTCAGCAGTAGAGTAAGGCCATCAGCTGCGTCCAGGTAGCTTGCAGGGCTACCGACGGCTATCTGCGAGGTGAGTTGTGCTATAGTCCAGGCCTTGCGTGCTATACCGTCTCTTTTCTACTCTGTCCTTTTCTTTTGCTCAGCTGTCATTCTGGACTGCGAGTTCACATACCTCCTCCACTGCTGTAACCGTCTCTAACGCCCATACCGAAAACATGGCTCCCGCCTCAAAGGACGGCCTGGACATCATCATCCTGGGTGGTGGCATCGCTGGCTTGACCACCGCGCTCGCTCTCACCAAATACGCTCCCAAAGGACAAGTCCCCAGAATCCGCATCTACGAAATCCGCCCCGTACCAGCAACCATCGGCGGAGCCGTCAACCTCACACCAAACGCTCTCAGACTTCTCGACGATCTAGGAGCTCTCCCCATCATCCGCGAGCGAGACTACGGCCGCACAATCGACTACCTAGAAGTCTTCGACGTCTACTCCACCCGCCTCGCCACCTCCGACTTCAGCGGCCCAGACGGCAAGGGCATCGGCAACCCACCCTACAAAGCCCTCCGCATCACTCGCGGCGACGCCCTCAAGGGCGTCCTAGCCGCCGTCGAGCAGCAAGAGAACATTTCCCTGACCTGCGGCAAGCGCACCATCGACATCAAGGAGACACCCGAGAACGTCACCCTCACTTTCGAGGATGGCGAGTCCGTCAGCGCAGACCTGCTCATGGGTTGCGATGGCATCCACTCCGTCACCCGCCTGAAGCACGTCGACCCCGAGCGCAAAGCCTCCTACTCGGGATTGTGCAATGCTTTCGGCTTCGCCCCCGTCGAGCCAGACTTCCCCGTGCACTTCGAGTGCACGGCTATCAACTTCGCCCGCCGTGGCATGCTGCTGACCAGCTACCACAACTCGCAGAAGAACTCTGTGTACGTCGGCGCGCTGATGCAGCTGCCCGAGCTGGAGTCCCGCGATGGCTGGAAAGCTGCTGGCGCGGATGCCAAGAAGATCCGCGCAGATATCATGGATAGGTTCGGCGATGCGAAGATCCCTAGCATTAAGCCGTTGATTGAGAAGACGGAGGACTTTTTCTTGTGGCCCGTTTTCACGCTGTCGAAGCATGGCAAGTGGAGCACGGAGAGGGTAATGTTGCTTGGTGATGCAGCTGTAAGTTTATCAATTCCATCTTACCACCACGAAAGACCAACGACCACAAGCACCGTTAGAAGCTAACACTCTTTTTCCCCAGCACGCCATGCCCCCGCAGGGCGAATCTACCGGCATCGTCTTCGAAGACACCGTCCTCTTCTCCCGCTGCCTGACGCGCTGGATCGAAAAGGGCAAGCCCAACACCATGAAGGAAGCCTTCGACGCGTACGAGAAACTGCGCCGCTCGCGCATCGAAGCCGCTTTCGAGGAGAGCAAGAGCGTCGTGTCGACTGTCAGTGACGCCGGCTATATCGGCCACACGATCAAGACGTACATTATTCCGTGGTACCTGTGGTTCTCGCGCACCAGCAGGGAGAAGCACTTTGTGGAGGATGTGACGAGCGTTGACATCGGGTATTGATCGAGGAGTGTTGGGCGTGGGTTTCGGTAATGCATATCCTTTTTTGGAGGTGCGGTGGTTGATCTACGCTTTTCTTTTCTTTTCTTCATATCACACGCTTTAGATACGAATTGATAGAATGATGTCCCTCTCCTGCATTTGAACTCTATGTGCCATTCTTCCTATGGAATCTATCACTTGGAATATGTAGCAGTAAGCACCGTTGTGCCTTGTGCTGCTGCTGTACACTACTTCACCGCCGACGCCTTTGAGCGCTAGAAATGTTCGGCCACAGTGAGTAAGTCGCCTTATCCTGCCACGCACCATGGAACGTCGTTTACTTCTCTTCCAGTCGAACAAAAAGTTGTATGTACAACAGGAAGCCGCCCATCATCCAGCAACACAAGAAAAAAAACAGCATCTACGTCACCGCAACATGAAAACAATCATGCCAGCCCACCCTCCGTTCAGGGTCTGTCACCAAAAAAACCATCAAGTCCACAAACTCTCTCGCTCTTCCAACACGCGAAAGTCTAACCTAATCTAGAGTTTAGACATTTAGACTTTCGCTAGTTGCGCTCAAAAGCCGATCCTTCGACGTCTCTCCCTGGCGGAGTTCGCGAGTGGGGAGCCATGGCCTTTTTCCGAGATTGGGATTTGCTTTCACACTGGTCTGCTTTACCTGATCTTGGTTTTTGGCCATGATCGATTGATGGGATTGTGATGGGGAGCGAGTCATGGTACGTTGGTGTCGATACGAGGATTGGGTGCGAGGTGTTATCGTGAACATAGTCTTGGGAAACATCAAATTGCACAAGTGACGAGGAATGGGAAGTAATGTATTTGGTAGAACCATGTTTTCTTCGTATTTCATTTCACTGCTAATCAATAATTCACATTATATATTTGATCTCGTTCATCGGGTCGAAAGGTAAGGGTGCCTGTTTTCAAGGCGGAGGTTGAGGGTGACGATACCGAGTATGCGATTGCAGCAGCAAAAGCAAGAACGAGGTATCGTCGTCAAGGCGTCGCTGGAATCGCGTAGCAAGTCGCAAGAACAATCAAGTTGTCCATCTAGACGAAGATGGAGCGCTTGGTCTTAGCGGCAGGTGGTGGGGGAGCAGGGCACTGGGTAGGGTTGAAGACACCGAGGTTGACGAGCCAGGCACCTGGTTCATGTTAGTCTGGGTTCAAAGTTGTTGCACTGCATGATCGAGGGATGACGCACCGGAGTTGAACTCAGAGTAGACTGTCTTAATGAGCCACTTCTGAGAAGCCTTCTTGTCGGCGTTCTTGACGGTCTCGAGGACGATGATGCCAGTGACCTGCTGGGGCTCCTGGCCGGGGCCCTTGGAGAGCCAGCGGATGGTGACCTGTTGATCGATTGTTAGATGTTGAGGCATTCTCGAGAGACGAGGGAAGTGGGAAACTTACGGAGTTGCAGTTGTTCCAGAGGTTAAGAATCTCGAAGGGAATGGGCGGCTGAGCACCCTGGCCAGACTTGAACGATTCGCGGGAGTCGAAGACTGCAGAGCCGAGCTGCAAGGGAGTTATGTCAGCGTCAGACTACCATGTTATGCACGAAATCGTGGAGCGCTTGCTTGCCAGCCATGCAGACTGCAGGCAGACAGGCATGGGTGTAAGGCAAATCCTTGGACCGGCTATCACACGTACAGGAATGTTCTGGTCGACAGTGCAGGCACCGTTGATCAGCTCAATGACCGAGTCGGAGTAGTCGACGAAGTCGGTGGTCAAGGTCTGGTCGGCGAAGGCATCGCTGTAGGACGCGATGAGGGTCTTGAAGTTGTTGGCGACTTTGCTCGCATCGGAGTCGCTCATGCAGTTGGAGGTGGTACGCCAGTAGCCCCAGGGAGTGGCGGCTGCGGATGCAGTAAACGCAATAGTTGCGAGGGCGAGAACGGAACGCATGTTGGCGATGGTGGTGATGTTGGGTTGCGAGGCTAGGTAATGAAGCTGAACGAATGAGTAGTTCTTGAAAGTGTTGGTAGCACGAACGATTGGAAGCTGTGGGTAGTGGTTGGTACGAGGATCTGGTGAGAGTACTGATGATCTTTTGGGGACCTGAGCTGTGCTACTTATTCTTTTTCAGAAGAGTGCCCAGGCCTACATAGCACGTTCAGATACGGCATCGACGAGGGCTGCAGCTGGCCCTTCGTACCTTGGCAATGCCCATTCAGCGATCCACAGCGCCATGGAGCAGACCGCTATGCCCTTCCTGAGCCCAAGAAGGACCAAGGCCGGGGGTGCCGGGGTGGTGAGGTTGCTGCATGTGGTATGGTTTGGCGGCAGTGAGACACCAGCACATGCCTGGACAGTGCGCGCTGTTCGGCAAGGATGAGGTGGTGGTAGTGAGGGACCACATGGGAGGCACCAGATGAGAGTGAGTGGCGCCGTGGGCCGTCATCAGCGTGATGCTACGGCAGACGATCTTCTCGCTTTGCTAAATGCGGTGATTGCCGGCGCAGTATTCTCCGAAAGCATGCTTGCAAGTGCATATGCTGCGAGGCCATGTAATGTATGCAGCCGAAGAGGCCAGGCATGACGGTGGATCTTGCAGCTGGTCACAAGGCTCAACGGTGGTGCCTTATCTGTGAATTATGATAGACGAATGTTAGTAGAGTCTGAGGTGGTATGATGGCATATCTGATGTGTTGTTAGTCTGAGTGTACTGTATTGCCCACTTCCGTACGACGTCCCGCATGGCCAAGTGGTGAGATGGCGGTTTAAGCTCAGCGATCAAGCTCCTAGATCGGCGCTATTGTCTCAAGCCTCGCGCCTTGCTTGCTCACGTCGTTCTCTCCCTCGCCCTTCCAAGCTATTCTCATTACACGCCTCAGCTGGAGCCTCCAAAATCAGCAAAAATCAGCCCTGACTGTCCTTGCGGGCGGGGATGCGAGTCGGCAACCTGCATCGCTCTGTGCGCCACCACTGACCTGCAACAGCGGCACACCTGCAGACTGCCCATGAATGAGCTGTCGCTCGGTGCTATCCAGCCTTGCCGATTGGAATGCTCCACCATCAACAACGCCCGGCTGAAAGCAGTCAGAGGTCAAAAGTATCTCCGGCCTGTCCGCTGTCAGCCTTGCTCGTATGTATGTGCCCATCGAAGGAAGGAAGCAATACTGTAATGCAATGCCATGACAAGCAATGCAACCTGCCTTAGCCACCGACACTATTGCTACCAAGCCCGCGTGGGCGCGCGCAAAGCACTCCACTGGTCGCACTGGGCGCAGCTTGCATGTGCTTGCATGTCCATGGCGCCAAGCGACCCTTGCTCGCAGCTGTCACAACGTAAGCACTTACTCGGCTCAGGCAGTTCGCTACCATGGAATCACAAGCGACGACTCGCTCCTCTGGAAATTAAAATGTGCATTGAATCAAGTCACGTCGTACGGCTGATGGATCCTCTCGTGTCGATACCCGTGGTCGTTGATGAGCCAGCGTTTCTGTGTTCCAAAGGGGAAGTCAGGAACAGGCAGGATTTCGAGCTGATCCTCAGAGAGCCGACCCAGTCACAAGGCCTATCCTTTCGACTCAGATTGGAGTACCATCAGCAGGATTAGCGCTCACGCGGGGAACCACCTATTATGTCTGTTCACTCCTGGGGAGCCTATACTACATGTGAGATGCTTATTGTCAGCACGGATTGTCCGACTGCCCTTTCATCTCCCCTATTGTCAGAGTCCGCCAATGCTAGCCCATGCTAAGATCTAGATTCTACTGCCAAGTGCTCAGATGACCAGATGGCTGGAAACCGCCCTGTCCCTGAAGCCATGTGTGCTGGCTGGGCGATAAATCAATGCAGGAGGTATCATGGACTAGCACCACCCTGTGCACCGGTATCAGGCACCCGCGCAACTTTCTGACCACGGCTCAGTCGTTTCACAGAGCGTGCCGGAAATGACCTATGCTTTGCTATTCCATGACAGCCCGTCCCCAAGGCTCAACGACGGGATACTACAGCCCATTGTCTATTGTTTGTTATTACACAAGGTAGCACGAACCGTTTCTCGAGCGGGATACGTGCTCTTGGCTCTAACTTGGGAAACCCGGTTGAGCAGAGCATTTTAGGGCCTGGTCTTGGGTCTTCGTTCGACACGACGCCAGCACGAAAACTGCCACGCAAGGCATCGTTTTCGAAACGGGTCAACAGTCTTGTTGCTTCCGCAATATGCATCTCTTGAAAGAAAGCGGCACGTGTCAGTCCGTCGAGGCAAAAGCCGTGGGTCATCTCATGATGAACATGTTCCGAGACAAGTACATCGAGGTATAAAAGAGGAAAGCCGGAGCTACAAGACTAGGCACGGTACAGAGGTCTGTGAAGGTTTTTAATGGACACATGTAGATCGTGAGGGTGTAAAGCGATCAACGTAGACAGGTGCTGGATGCAAGTAAGATCGCAACCTGAGTATACAGCAAGCAACAGTCGAACATAGGTAGATGATCAGCACACATGCATGCTCGACCATTTTCGTGCTGACGTCGTCTCATGGGACGTGGAATGCCGCTCCTTACACACTTTATGTATCAAGGCCCACCTTAATGTAGGAGTCGGATGATGTCTTCGATGCCCAGACTTGCAACAGCCAGCCGGCGTTTTTTGGCTGACGACGTTCACCAAGCCTGCTCTTTCTTTCAACAGTCAAGTCTCGCCATCTTCACCGCTGCCCTGGCCGCGAATACACATCACGTGTCCGAACATTTCTCTCTCGCATACGCAAATGCCAATGTGATGACCGCGCTCTCGCCACCACACGCGCCTTGAGAGCGTGCGCGGAAAAGGAAAAGCCGTCGTCCAAAGCTCGCCTCTGGTCGCACTACAGCAAAGCAAAACCCTCCACCCGGAAGCACACACGCACACACACGCACACACACACAACCTGTCCGCAGCAGCAACAGCACCACCGCCAAAATGCAGGGCTTCAACATGGGCCGCTACGTCCCGCCGGACCTCGAAGGCACCACCTCCGGCAACCACCTCAACGCCAAACGCGCCCCGGGCACCCTGCGCAAAGACGGCACCCAGACCGTGCGCTTCGAAATGCCCTTCGCAGTCTGGTGCCACACGTGCGCGCCGCACGCCATCATCGGGCAAGGCGTGCGCTTCAACGCCGAGAAGAAGAAGATCGGGTACTACTACAGCACGCCGATCTGGCAGTTCCGGCTCAAGCATGCGGCGTGCGGGGGGTGGATTGAGATTAAGACGGATCCGAAGGAGACGGCTTATGTGGTCGTGGAGGGGGGGAAGGCGAGGTATTATGGGGAGGGGAAGGATAGGGAGGGGGAGGGCGGGAGGGAGATTTTGACGCCGGCGGAGAGGGAGAGGAGGAGGGAGGATGCGTTTGCGGCGTTGGAGGGGAAGGTTGAGGAGAAGGAGGCGACGGAAGGGAATAAGAAGAGGATTGAGGAGCTTTATCGGTCAAGAGAGAGGGATTGGGAGGATCCTGGGAATGTGAATAAGAGGCTGAGGGACTCTTTTCGTCGCGACAAGAAGATTCATCAGAGGGAGGAGCGGGCTGTCGAGAGCTTGAAGGAGAGGATTGGCACTGATATGGAGATCTTGCCGGAGATGGAGCAAGATGCGCAGAGGGCTAAGCTGGTGGCTTTCGAGAAAGCCAGCACTGTCCCTGCAAGGACGTCTGGTTCCTTTTTGAGGACACCTGCACGTACAAGTTCAAGGACGCCAATTTCAAAGTCACGAAATGTTTCAAGCCAGAAGAGCGAGACGAAGAAGGATGCTCTACGACGACAACTCGTCAACAGCACGCGTGCTGCGATGAATCCATTTTGAGAAGAGGATGACGGGCTGTTGCTCACGGCTTACTCTGGAGTGGTCATTTCTTTTTGGGCGCATAGGAAGATACCCTTTTGCTTTATTGTTCATACTTCTATGACACATCTATGTCGAATACGACGGGACAACACATACTTCACATTCAAGTTCCCGATATCCCAAATTCCAGCCAACAAACTGTCTCACATATGCATGTTATGCATACAAGTCCTTGCACTGATTGCGCATGCATATACTCTTGGAATCAATCGATGTCTCACATACAGCAAGCTACAATCAAGGTAATCGGTTATATCATCATTTTACTAGATCTCTAACCTCCTCCATCGCCTACAACTCGCCACTCAGCAAAAGACACAACACAGCAAAACACGCCATGGGCAACCGCACCACCCGCCGCAAGTCCAACTTCCACTGGACTGCAGAAGTATACCTAGGCTTCGGCATCGGTATCGCTCGCCGCGTCTCTTATGCCGAAAGACGCTCCTCTCGCGCAGAAAGAGAATCGAGCAAGAGCAAGAACACCAGCAGGTCCTCCCCGTCTTCATCTTCTTTGCACAAGACCAAGAGGAATAGCACCTCTTCTTCACAACACAAAAGCAAGCCCGCCAAGTCGTACCCTTGCTACCACCACATCGTCACCCCCGATGAGCCTCCCTACTCCCATCAGCACCAGTATCAAAGTAGCCACACCTTCCACGACTTCTGCGTTGCTTCGGATGCTACTTACGCTCGACTCGCTGCCCGTTTGGAGCGTCTGCGTGGGTGTGAGGGGGATGTTGCAGCTCATGTGAGGGAGAGAGGTGACAGCAGCGGCATGGGAAGGGTGGCAGAGGCTTTGAGGGGAGAGGCCGGGAGGCTGGAGGAGACTCTGGAAGAGATGAGGAGGAAGCTTGAGGAGGGTGAGGGTGGATGGGATGGAAGTGGAAAGGCGTTTTTGGTTGGGGGACGGTGGGTCACGTTTCTTTGAGTGTGGTTTCCGGTATCTGAGGATGATGGTGTGAGGTGGGAATACGTTTGAGACGAGGTGTTTCTTGTTTACTACACATGCCGATGACTATGGTCTTGAGTATTCTAGGTGTCCGTAGTCTTCTAGAGTACCGCGAAGCGATATTGCCACCAATGCAGATGCAGATAGCCACACGCCACATACCATCAAAACGCCGCCCAAACCCTCTTCGGCCCAGCAACCCACCTCGCCACCCCAAACGCCCCCAGCGCCAGCACATAACAAGCCCCAGCAAAAACCACCAACCACAAATACCCTCCACCAGGACTCCCATCCACAATCGCCCCTCCAATCGGCACCCCCACCAAAGCCCCAAAACTCGAAATCGAAAACGTCGTCCCGACTCTTTTCCCAACTTCCCCAACCTCACTAACCTGCGCAACGCAAACCGGCGTCAGACTAATCGCGGCCCCGCTCCAGAACCCAAAAAGCACCGCGAAAACCGTCAGCGCAGCCTCACTCGTCACGCCGAGAGCGGTGGGCGGCAGCCATAGGCAGAAGATTAGGATAGTGCAGGCTAGGGCGGTGGCAAACATGACATTGAAGCGGCCGAGGTGGTCGGAGAGGTAGTTTGGGAGGGCGCGGCCGGGGACTGAGCCGGCGTTCAAGAGGGCTATGAGGCGGTAGGATGTTTGGGGTGGCAGGTTGGAGGCGAGAGCCGCGGAGGGGAGGTAAGTTATGGGCAGGAAGACGGCGAATTCGATGACGGTTATTGCGAGGGTTGTGGTTAGGTAGGAGGGGTCGTGGGCGAGGGGCCGGAGGTCGATGGCGTGGCGCAGTGTGGTTAGGAGGGTTGGTTTGCGGTTCGTGGGTTTGTTCTCTGTAGATGGGATGGTTGAGCGAGTCTGCAGTGTGAGGCAGGCTACTGTGCAGCAGGCTAGTGAGATGAAGCCGATGATGCGCATCGTCCAGGGGAAGCCGATGACTGGCGCCAGGTATAGAGTGATCAGTGAGAACATGATTCCGCCCATTCCTCCGGCTGTGCAGGCGATGCCCGTCGCCAGACCTTGTCTCTTCGAGAACCAATGCCCGATTGTTGAAACGCTTGGGGTGAATAGGAAGCAAGCTGAAAGGCCTCCTAGGACGCCGAATGACAACAGAAATTGGTAGTACTCTGGCGAACGGGGACGTCAGCTATGGTGGACCACAGAGTAGTGGACTGGATTCGTGGCATACCTTTGCTAACGCTCAGACACATCAGTGATGCCACCATACCAACAGAGCCGGGAATGATGACCGGTCGCAGACCGTATCTGTCGAAGATCGCACCTGCACACGATCCTCCAATGTACAAGAAGAAAGCGTACAGGCTGACGATCCACGCAGTTTGTGACTTGGGCAGCGCTGCGAGTTGGTTTTCTCCGATCCAAGCTTCGAGAACTCCAATCGTGTTGAGCATTCCCATCGATGGAATCATGGCACACCAGGCACCTAGTACTACTGACCAGGCGCGCCAGCCGCCTTCTGGAAACATTCCGTCGATGCCAGCGTTGGGAGGTTGTCGGGTTTCATCGTAAAGGACTTCTGGAGAGGCCATCATGTATTGAGATGACGAACCCGTAATTTGGGCGAGTACTGGTGGTGAGTTGGATGATACATCAGATCATCTTTGTGTAAGATGCGTGGCGCACGGAAGAAAAAAATTCCAATGTGTAAGCCAGGTAGGAATATATGCCTGGTTGAATATGAGACTTTAGGGTATCGGCCTGACAAGTCGTAAGGTGTATACCTTACTCGATGGAAAGTGGTACATGAACGTCGTACGAAGAAAGAAAGTTGATGTGTAGATCTTTGACGGCGCAAGTGGGTCTTTGCTAGCGCGATGAATCGTACCATGATAAAGCCCTTATCGCCCTTTTGCCGGATGTACATGGAGAGTTTTGGACAGGCTGTAGTCTTGGAAAGGAATATGGTCATGTACGACGATTTGGAGCAAGCGAGACATATGTTGAGAGGAAACACAATTCCAGATCAGGATGACCACGTTTGTGGCCAAGACTTTTGAGACGAGTAAACCGTCCGCCGATATGGAAACGAACACATTCCCTTGCCTCCACCATTAAAAGTACTCAGAACCTGCTGGCCGAATTGATGAATGCAAACATCCGATCATCTGTAGAACCGAGAAAAGGCGAGAAAGGATATTTCTCAGTGACAAAGTTGTGGGAAAGAGGTTGATGAGATCATCGTTGAGGAGGAGAAGATTCCATGTGGTCCGCAAGTTAATTAATACACGAAGACAGAATGCGCAGCGTGTGATGTTCACGAATAAACCCAACGTGTGGCTACATAAGGAACCCAGCGATGTACAAACGCCTCTCCTTTAAAGATCTCGTATGTTAGAAGACACCCGGCCGCAGTTACTGTTCGATACCACAGCGAACTTTTCTGGATTGCCTGTAGCGTAGAGGTCCGCAGTCTCTTTTGTGGGATCACATGTGCCAGAGCTACTGACGAGAGCACAGTAATTACCATCAGCCGCGGAGAAAAGCGACGATCCGCATATGGGCGACTGCAGGCAGCGGACGCAGCAGTCGTAAGCATTCGCTGTGTTGATCACCTCGACCGGGAATCTGACACCCTGATCGTAGAGTTCGCGTCCGTTGACGCTCGACACTTGATTGTCGCTGCCACATGCCGCGTAGTAAGTCGCGAGAGGTGCAAATGATGTGGATATAGTTGTCGATGTTGATGTTGTCGTCGAAATTTCAGTGGCGATGCTGGTTATTGTTGTTGTCGTGGACGTTGTAGTGGTACTTGAAGCAGCGAGGGGCATGGAAGTGGTTGTCGTAAGCTCGACTGCGGTCGACGTCTGTTGGGACATAAAGTAAGCATGCAGTTAGATCTTGTGCCGGGATTTCTGTAACTTACGACTGTGACTGTGCCTGGGATCGCAGTGACAGTCTGAGTCGTTTTCGCGGCCGACGTGACAGTAGAAATACTGACGATCTGGACAAAGCGATAACAGCTGACCGCGACTGGATACTGCTTAGCAGCGCCTTTCGTTGTGACCTCCGGTCCAGCTCTGCGTTCAAGTCTGAGTTCAACATTGTCCGGAGCTCGAGCGACGCGTCTGGTCTTAGAACGTTTCCTCATTGTGCCAACGTCATATCCCGCTGCTACAAGCTGAGACGCCAATGGGGTGAAGCCGGCTGATGCGGGAATGGTCATGGTCGTGAACGAGGTCACGATGTCAGTAGATAGGACCAGCTCCGTCGAGATAAGCGTTGTCGTTGTAGATGCTGTCTCGGTGTTCGTGATGATTGCTGTGGCTGTATCCGTGACCTAATAACATTACTATGCCTTCGAATATGTTTGCTTCTATTATGGGTGCGAATACCTGGGACAGTATTGTGGTGACAACACTCGTCGAAGTAGTGACTGTTGTCACTGTTGTACTGGACGGAATGAGGATATTTGTGGGTGTAGTGACCACCGTAACCTTAGGATTCAAGGTCAGTGTGTATGACTTGGTCGACGTAGGTACCTTATTCGTCGACTTCGTCGACTGCTTGGTCACGCAGCCAGTTTGAGAGAATGTCGAGATTTCAGCTTCGACCAGAGGAGTGATAACCGCGGCAAAAACCGCGGCAAACAAAGTTGCCTTCATGGCAGGTATGGAGCGAGTGAATGATGATCTTCTTCGTATGCCGACTGAAACTGAGAGCCTGCTTTATAGTAGTTCCCGTGCACTGACAAGTCCCAACGACTTCCCTCCGATGGTCTGGACCATTGAGTATTGTGAGCATATGCAATGGAGAAGTCCAGCATGCCACAACGAGGTATAGCGGCCCAAGTGCTTTTGGCGAAGCAGCCACCATCACCTGTGGCGGTTGACTTCAGCCATTAGGGTTGAATCTGGATTAAAATTCACAGCAAGAATAAGATGCTAAGATCCCAAGGCTTCAGTGCCGAACAAATGCCATATCGACTTACCTTACAGGCCGCTTGAGCTGCAAAATACACGGGTAATGACCTGTCATATCACGCCCGTTCCGCCGTATTGACGAGCTAGTATGCCGAGCATATCGATGGTACAAGCCGCAGACACACGCGCGTCAGTTGTTTATACGCGATGCTGCTTTTGCCCTCAGGAATTCAACGTTGCAACACCCCCTATGGCATAGGGGTGTGCAGGAAGACGAGAAAGTACAACGGACAAAACTCCAGGCCCCCCACGCGGTTCGCGGCTTGCACGGCTCGGCTTGGTGATTGTGGCGTTGTCTGTGCACGTGGTTCCGAATGTGAACCTCTCAAGAACAGAGTGCACTGGCGAGACTGCCTTAGCTTGTACCTGAATTGCGACATGTATGTATTGACTCACCGCCTCAATTTGATCCGACAGTGACCATATGCTGGCTGACTGGATAGAATAGCACTCGGATTGACACCATGTTGCACAAGTCTGCTGCGGAGAGTTTTGTTTGACGACAAGTTCCCTTCCCTCACGATCGTCCCGTAGCGCGCTGCAAACATAGCGACCCAGGAACACTAGCACAGCAAGTGTTCGAAGTCTAGAACCATTTATTGAGTCGCCAGTCGATAAGCTAGCTACAACTAGCCAAGTAGCCATGCGGCTCGCCTTCTCCGTGAGAATTACTATTGACTGATTTGCCGTATCCTGTGCTTTTCGGTTGATCTATTTTCATGTTGTCACCACAGGCTGCTGTACGTCGATTACTGCAACCTTCCTAGTATAGTTTCTGCAGTAAAGCCACAAAGCCACAAAGCCACGAAGCCACGAAGCCACGAAGCGGGAGAAACAGCACTGTACCAGCGATCTAGGCTTCTAGGGTGCAACCCTAGGATGAATAGGTCTGCATTGCCGCCCATGTCAGTACACCCTTTTGGGGAGTTCGGACAAGAGCAAGGGTCATCTTGCTTCTGTGGCACGAAACTTAGTATGATGCATATTGACTGAATGAGACGAAGATTCTCTCTTTAAGTAAGATTTGTTCTTCTATGTTCTTGTCATTCGCTTCGATTGGGGTGGTTTGTCGTCAAGACCTGATCAGATTATAGTTTGCGAAATAGCAGAATGCTTACGCTACCTTGGCTTGAGATATACATTCATCTCTTCGCGATCCTGGACATGCCGCAGTCTGTCTATCGCTCCATCCAGATTCCAGCCATCCCACTTACGGCGGCAGCGATGGAATTTCTCAAGGTGCTGGAACAAATGATCCCTGCGGGTAAATGTTCGTTCAGCAACCTGCCGGTCCGCGCAAGCTACGAATTCGTGCGAAAGAAAATGCTTCTCGTCTGGATCCAAAAATCCACAAAGCACACACTCAGGTCCAGGCTGTGCTATCCTCCACACTGTCGCAGGCTCTCCTGGTAGAATCAGGTTCGAGCATATCCACATCTCCTTCGAACGAGAGTGGATGGCTCGCTCGTGACGGAGCAGGTCAGATTTCCGGGTGAACGTGCGTACACAGTCAGTGCAGGAGAACCCAGCACGCCTGGAGCGCCGACGACGCTTATGCGATAGCGCTTCTAAGCTAAGCTCTCCGGAGGAACGCCTGGAAGACGTTCGAGACAGCCGTGAATTACAAGATGATGTCGTGGCGGACGATGAGTCGATTGAGCCTGGAAGGGAATGCCATATCCCATCGGGGTCGAAATTCGACAAAGGCATATCTCCGTAGCCATAGTGCGATGCTTGCTGCAAGACGTCAAGACTGCTTGTGCTTGATGCCAGGCCTACGGCGCGCTCGATGTCGGCGAATTGTGCTGGTTCCGCGTCGGGTGGAGAGTGCTGCCACCGCTCGAGCGGCGTCATGTCTAGTGTAGATTTTGGTGGCATTGGAGATCCTTGCCGATGAATTTCTAGACTTGCAGCAGAAGCGGCATGCTCTGACTGCTTCTTCCGTCTTCGAGCGTTGCTAAACCAATTTTCGACCTGTGTTCTGCTAAGCCCAGAAGCAGAGGTAAGCTGCTCTTTGTCGTGGTCGGTCGGATAAGGGTGCTCCAGATGGCCACTGAACCACAAGCGCAATGGTCTTGTGCTTGTTTTAGAACGAGAAGTAGACCTCTTGCTAGCTCTTGCCATAGGCTCTGCGATCGGTGCCGCTGTTTCGGTACGGCTTTGATGGACATCGCAAGTGCGCTCGTCCTCGTAGACTCCATGCAGCTGACCTATCACAGGATTTGGCGTCTCGAACGTCGAGGCTTGACGTTTGGCAGGACCAGCCAGACTGCAATGCCGATACAAAGCCACGCAGCTTGAACATGCGGTGATAGGGTTTGGGTTGGCATCTGTAGTCTGAAGCATGAAACATTGGAGGCGTAGTCGTTTGCAGTGGTTGCATGGAACGGGTGGACGCCACCCGCCTTGCAGCCGGAAGAACTCGTCCATGGCAAAAGGTTCGTTGAGACCAGTGCTAATTAGAGGATTTTGTGCTTCTGATGGTATTGGTACCTGTTCTGTCTGACCAGGGGGGCATGAAACATCTTCTCGCAGACGGTGTAAGTCAGCGGGATTGACGAACTCGTTCACGAAGCCGGTTGCCATCAAATGATGTGCGTCGTGGTCTCTCCGCTCGAGAGCCTGATCTCCAAAGTATTCTGTTTCTACATTGGCACCATTAAAGTCGGCGCTGTTGAAGTCGAGATCTTTGACGAAGTCGTGCAACCATGAAAGGTCCTCAGAGCCATGTTCCATGATGATGAAAGCCGTCGTAGCCGGACCGGACCAGCAAAACGAATTAGGATGGTATCGGAAGGTAGTGGGGTAAATGAGACGACAATGCCGATGCGTAGCCGCGCGGTGATTTGCAGCGGCGAGACATCCCGCAATAGCTCTACAGGAAACAATTGAGCAGTCTGCGTGGTCGTCGAAACTGGAGTCTGTAGTCGGAAGGCGCAATTGCAGTACGAGAACAGGGCTGGCGGGGCAATCTCGGAGCCGGTTGTGCTGATAACTACGCACATGTAGACCAGAAGATACGACGACGCGCCGAACTTGTGCGAGGATAAGAAGCCATCATCTGTCTCCGGAAGGCGTGCAATCTTGTCAACGGAAGGCGTACGTAGTTTTTTCCAACATTGTGTACACAGCGGTATAAGAGCCGTTGAAAGGTAAGAGACATCTCATCCCTCTTTTGTTATTCCTTTTCCTTTCACATCAACGCCCCACCAGTTCCTCACAAAGGAAACACAATGAGCAGCTCACGTCGAAGCGTATACTTCAACGACAAGTGGCAGTCATGGAACTCGGAGTTAGGCGCATCAACGGAGAAAGTCCGTGATTTCCATCGCGGTCTTCCAGATTACAAGCAAACACCCCTTGTGAAGCTTGACGACCTAGCAAAGGAAGTCGGAGTGCGAGCCATCTATCTAAAAGATGAAGGTAGCAGGTTCGGTCTGCCATCTTTCAAGGTGTTGGGTGCATCATGGGGCACACATCGAGCCATTACCTCACGCCTCAATCTCTCTCTAGGTTGTGATTTGGAGACTGTTAAACAATCCGTTGTCGGACAGAACATCTCCTTGCACGCCGCAACCGATGGAAACCACGGACGTGCAGTCGCACGCATGGGTCATTGGCTGGGCCTCCCAGTGGTGATCTGCGTACCTCCGGGTATGCATCAGTCTACCATCAGTCTCATCGAATCTGAGGGTGCTCGTGTCTCTCAATCTACCGGCAATTACGACCAGGCTGTCCTTGAGGCGCAGGCTGCAGCAAAGACAGATGGCGGCATCCTGATCCAAGACTTTGCTTTTGGCGACTACACAAGTATCCCACAGGTAAGCCAACGTTGAATTTCAATAGCACGTGCGTACCAAAACTAACAGCAATTCAGTGGATCGTGGATGGGTACGGTACAATGATGTCCGAGATCGACGACCAGCTCGAAGAAGAACAAGCTACGCATGTCTTTGCTCCTGTTGGCGTCGGTTCCTTCGCTCAAGCTGTGACTTCCCACTTCCGCCAAGAAGGCAGGTCCACCAGGGTCATTGGTGTTGAGCCGGATACTGCTGCATGCCTATGGAAGAGCCTGTCGGGAGCCGCATCAATCGCGATCGAGACGGTGCCGACCATCATGGCTGGGCTGGACTGCGGGACTGTTTCCACAACTGCATGGCCAATCCTGAGCAATGGTCTCTGCGCTAGTGTCACAGTATCTGATTTCGAGGCGCATTCTGCTTCACGGGACCTGAGTGCTTACGGCGTTTCCGCAGGCCCATGTAGTGGCAGTACGGTCGCGGCACTAAGGCGTCTCTGCCCGGCCGACAGGGAGCGCCTCGGAATCGACTCAAACAGCGTGATCGTATTGCCATGCACCGAGGGAGCGAGAGAATATAACACACCATTGGATGTCGCCACCGACGATCCTGTCGAGCTCACTCAACGTTTGGTGCAGATCAACTCAGCAAACCCCAATATGGGCTCCATCCCAGGTCCTGGTGAGACTGCAATCGCACGTTATATTGCAGCATGGCTTGAGCACCGAGATCTAGAAGCTCACTGGGTAGAACCTACCCGCGGACGACCCTCAGTCGTTGGAGTCATGCGCGGCACTGGCGGCGGTAAATCACTCATGTTTAACGGCCACATCGACACAGTTACTTTGGTAGGCTACGAGAAGGATCCACTGAGTGGCACGATCGAGAACGGCAAACTCTACGGAAGAGGTGCTGCTGACATGAAGTGCGGCGTTGCTGCGGCTATGGTCGCTCTGGCAAATTCGAAGCATTTAGGTCTGCGCGGAGACGTTATTTTCGCCGGCGTTGCCGATGAAGAAGACTTGAGCATTGGCACCGAGGATGTCCTGAGAGCTGGCTGGAGGGCTGATGGTGCCATCGTGAACGAGCCCACAGATTTGTGCGTCGTGAACGCGCACAAGGGCTTTGTGTGGCTTGAAGTCAACATACACGGCGTTGCTTCTCACGGCTCGAGGGCGGATCTTGGTGTGGATGCTATCAGCAAAGCTGGACATTTCCTCGCTAAGCTCGATCGACACGCCCAACGCCTCCGCACATCCAGACCAGACTCTACAGTTGGTCCTCCTACTATTCATGCCTCTTTGATCAAAGGTGGCGAGGAAGCGTCATCATATCCAGCCAACTGTCTGATCACTCTGGAACGTCGCACGCTGGTGGGTGAGACAGCCTCTTCAGTGGAGCAAGAGATCCGAGAGCTTCTGGAGAGAATTCAGAAGGAGGTCAAGGATTTTGAATTCGACGTCAAAGCTACCGCATCTAGGCCTGCTTTTGAGAGCGATCGCGGCGATGCATTTTGCCGTCTTATCTGCGAAGAAGCAGGTACAGCTATGAACACTACTCCGACTGTCAAGAGCGAGCCATACTGGACAGATTGCGCTCTCCTGGCCGCCGAGGGTATACCATCTGTACTTTGGGGTCCGATTGGAGGAGGTCTTCACGCGAAGGAAGAATGGGCCGATGTCGAGTCGATTAGGATTGTTTCAAACACCTTGACATCAATCGCCAGCAAGTTCTGCAAATAGTAAAGCGGCGCCAATGCCATTTTTCTGCAGTACACCAATCCCATATATCAATCGCGCCGTGTGATGACTACCTTGCACTCGGCGGCTTTAGTAAAGAAACCTTCTCGGACAACTGTCTCCTCTTTGCCGACACGTTTGAGCTGGAAGAGCTTAAGTACCACAACCAACGTCTTCAAGATTTCCATCACTGCAAAGCTATAATCAGAGGTGGGCACAAGCAAGTCAAGTCAAGTAATCCTAATATTTTTCTTGCTTAATCACTTACTTGTTAAGTAATTGAGAAGGCGTTTCTTGCTTAGTTCAAAAAGGACTGTTTTGTTAAGTTACTTAACTTGATTAAGTAGGTATAGCTAGTAGTACGTGCATACGGAGATCTTAGAGCGGAGGTCTAATATAAGTAAAGTTATCTTAGATTTTATATATTCTCTATTCATTATTATAGCTCCTCTTATTACTATTATTACTAGTATAATTGTAGGCTAATTTATTAGTAATTAGAGTATAATAGGTAGCCTATATAGCTTACTCGAATATTAAGAGAGTCTCGAAGTTAATAATACTATATTTATACTAACTCTATAGGTAAAGTAGCTAATTTAGTATTACTTCTATTATTATATAATACTATAGATTAAGTATATTACTACTAATTAAGAAGATACGCTCTAGTTTATTACTATATAGTAGCGTACTATATAGATCTAATACTATCTAAGAGAGATTAGGCTAAACTATATATTTACTTAACTAGTATAGAATAGGAGAGTTATATTATATTATATAATTACTACTAGGTATCTCTTTAGTATAGTACTAGTTATACTTATTAAGAACTTTATCCTTAGGTATCTCGTTATTATTAGAATTGTACCTATCTTATACTATAGGTATAGTAGTAGTAGTAGTAGTAGTAGTAAGCTTATAAGTAAGCTAAAGTATCTAAATAGCTATTTTAGCCTTTATTATCTAATCTTTATATTACTTACTCTAGTACCTCTTTATAAGAGTAGATTCTATAGTAGTATAATAATATTAGATAGTATTTAGTAGCTAAAGATACTAGAATAATCCTTTAGCCTTTACTTCTAATCTAGTAGTAAAGCTCTCTATTATAGCTTATCTATCTAAACTTTTAACTCCTTACTATAGCTACTAGCTTTACTACTAATATAATACTAATTTATAGCTAGACTATTTATAAGCTAAGAGTAACCTTTTTCTTAAATAGCTTCTCTAAGGAATTAGTACTAGTTTAGTAGTAACTCTTTATTACTAAATCTCTAATATAGAACTTAATATCTACTTTTACTTCTAGTAAGATTCCTTAGAAGTTTAGTATTAGTTTAGTAGTAATCTATTACTACTAAACCTCTAGTACTAAACTTAGTATTAGTCTTTACTTTTAGTATAACTAGTTTAGTAATAAACCTTTAGTACTAAACTTAGTATTATACTTTAGTTCTAGTACTACTTAGTTTACTACTAAACTAAAAGTAAATAGACTACTCTCTTTAAGATATAGTATCCTACTTCTAGATTAATACTACTTTAGAGCTAATCTAGCTATACTATAATATATACTTTCTCTCTAAGCTAGTATCTTAATAGCTACCTAGTTAAGATTAAAGGATATTAGTATTACTTTACTATTAGTATATAGCTTATTAGAATTCGAAGTTATATAACTTATCTTCTAATCTTACTTTATATTTATAAGTAGTTTACTACTATATATTATTAGCTAATATATTTGCCTTTAGTTTAATAGTAATATAGTTACTTTTAGTTATTTATAGCTTTAGGAATTACGCTCTCTATAGGTTATTATAAAAGTATATAGTTTAGAGCTAATTCGAATCTATAGCTTTTAAAGTATATATTATAGTAGTTAGGTATCTTACTTATAGCTATTTTACTACTAAGTTATATATACTAGTTTATTATATTATTATAGTATTATTATTTTAGTATACTTAAGCTTTACTTTACTACTAAATAACTTTTCTATTATAATAATTTCTCTTATATATATTAATATATATATTATTTACTTCTAATACCTATATTCCTATTATTATTTACTATTAAACTACTTTCTTATTAACTTCTTCTTTCTTATCTCTCTTATTCTTAATAACTTACCTCTTTACTATATTCCTATACTAACTTACTACTAACTATATTAGTTTACTATAATAGTACTATCTATAATAGTATATAGTATACTAACTTTATAAAGATTAACTAGTACTATATTATATTCTATATAGAGTATATAGATAAGACTTAGAAATATAATAATACTTACTATTATTATACTAAGAATATTACTTTAGATATAGTATACTCTTATAATTATAATATATATACTTACTACTACTATCTAAATATACCTAGCTATAACTTTATAAGTATTCCTTCTTATTTACTACTAAACTAGTAGCTAATAGTATATAGCTTAATAGTAAGTATATCTCTTAGTATTATAGAGTAGATAGCCTAGTACCTATAGGCTAGCCTACCTTATATAGATAGCTACTCTTAGAGGCTTACTCTCCTATAATTAACTACCTTATATACTTTAAATATTTACTAATAGACTATTTAGTATTATTTTAGTAGCTAAGAATACGCGATCTATAATACCTATACTAGTTATCTCTATATAATAACTCTCTAGATCTTTAAAGGTACTCTTAACTTATAGCTAACTAGGCGTCTTTAAAGCCTACTCTAGTTATACTACTTACGCTACTTCGCTACTTATATTACCTACTTAGTACGAACTAATATATAAGGACTATAGATAGACCTTAGACCTCGCGACTTTTAGTTTACTCTAAGGACTACCTCTACTAGTACTATTAGTTTACCTCTAGTATTACCTATCTAGCTAGCTTTATTAATAAACTACTATTAGTAAGTTAGAAGGTACTAATCTATAAGCTAGTAAGTATAGAGCCTATAGCTACTACCCTATCTATTAGTAGTCTTAGATAAATCTAGGCTTATCTTTAAAATTAAGTACTATAGGTTCTCTTCGAAGATTAAAAGCCTTCTTATTATCTATACTCTATATACTAATTAACCTTCTTACTATTAACCTATCTCTAACTAATATACTATTAATCTAGTAGCTCTTCTATATAAAGCTTTTAAGTATTTCTAGCTCTCCTAGCTATCTAACTTCTTAATTAAGCTTATAAGCTAGTTATTAGCCTTTAGGAATAACTCTACCTATATAAGGCTCTTTAACTAGAAGGCCTATAAAGGCGTACTCTACCTTATTAACTTTATTAATATCTACTACTAGCTCCTAAAGAATATAGTACTTAATCTCGATCTTTCTAATACGACTAGCCTTTAGTTAGGATTCTTTAGTAAGTAGTCTATTAATAAGAGTTAAGTACTTAAGGCTACCTAGTAGCTACGTATAGAGATAGTAGACCTTTAGAACTACTAGTTCTTCTTAAATCTAGTTATAATACCTCTACGCTTTCTTACTTTATTAGAATTATCTACTACTCTTACTATACTTTCGTTATAGTAATATAAAGAGATATTAGATACTTCTAGCCTTATATAAAGTAACTCTTAGCCTACGATTCTAGCGTAACTATCCTTATAGAGTACTTCCTACTATAGTAATCCTATAACCCTACGTATAACTCTATTATATAATACCTTAGAGCTTATAGTTAGCTTCCTAACTCCTTTCCTTCTAAGCTCCTCTCTATCTTTAGGCCTACCTAGTAATAATATACCTATTATATAATATAGATAGAACTATAATACGTATTCTAATAACGCTTATTATTATAACTAATCTAGTATCTACTAGAGTATAGAGGAGGAGAATACTCTATAGAGGTTCGACTCCTACTAGGCTAGCTATAATATACTCCTAATAAACGATAGCTATACTTCTATAGATATAGAAGAGATTCTAAGAGTAGGCCTATCTAATATAGCTAGGAAACGACTAGCTAATATATATTCCTCTTTATAAGAGTAGGTAGCCTTAACTAAAGTAGACCTAAATTACCTATTAGCTAGTACTATAAGAAAGGCGCGTAATATATTCTATATAGAAATAGTAGAGGAGTATATAAGGTAAGTATCTAGAGAAGAAGCGTATAAATAATAGGAGGTAGAGCCCTATCTATACTCTTCCTTAGCTTCTTAACCTACCTAGCTAGTACTATAACTATAAAGAGTACCTATAGCCTCCTATATATATATAATAGACTATATTTAGGAGGGAGTAAGAGAAAACCTTAATAATACTATAGAGGTAAAGAGAATATAACGCCTCTATACTATAGGTCTACTAAGTAGCTACTTAGATAATAGTAATAATAATAGAAATAGTAATAACGTAAGTAGTATATCTAAATACTTCTAAGTATAACCTCTCTATAAGGTACTACTCTATCTAGACCTAGTATTTATCGACTTATATAGAGATAAAGAAAGAGAAGTAGAGTACTATAAGCTAATCTTTAAGGCTAAATATATAGGCTATTTTAACCTATCCTTCTAGAGCGATTAAGTAGAAGAGGTAGTCCTATCTAGTTCTAAGTATATTTATAGGTTAGTATATATATTTATTAAATCGGCGAAGGAATAGGCTAATACTATTAGCTATTCTATAGTACGATAAGCTCTAAGTTAATACCTATAGAGTACTATAATAGAGTAGTTTATCTACTAGCTCCTTACTAAAGATTATAAATAGGTAAAGAAGGGCCTTCGACTTAATAATTAGGAGGTACTACTAATAGATAAATAGAAAATATTATAAACTAAAGCCTTATAGAAGCTTAAGTACTAGTATTTCGACTAGTCCTCTATCTATACCTAACGCTCTATCTTAGAGTTTATTATAATAGTAATATACCTAGTAAGGGAGGCTAGCTTCGAGAAGGAATATATAAAGCTCTCTTAAGTATATATCTAGTTCTACCTATCCTTTAGAGTAGTAATTCCTAAGCTATATAGGTTTACTAAGACCTATAAGTTTATTAAAATATACTAGGATCTTAAGGAGATCTAGATAGAGAGTATAGTAATAAGTAAGCTAACTCTTATCTATAGTAGATCGACTATATATTTAGACTACTAGAATATACCTATTAGAAAGAGTATATCTAACTATCTTTCGACTTAGCTAGCCTTACTACTACTACTCCTATATACTAACGCGATATAGAATCTACTATATATCCTACTCTATAGATAGGGAAATATAAGTAATTAAGAGAGGACGAACTAGAGGTTACTAGGTAATAGCTAGCTTTCTACTAAATAAAGTAAGCTAAGAGAGTATAAGGAGAAGCTATATTAGAAAGAGAATAATAATAATAGTAATAGCTACTACTAAGAGTAAGGCCGCTCTAGTAATAGCGGCTACTAGATAGCTTAGGTTAAGAACTCTTTAGATAGCTAGTTCGATAATACGCCTCTAGATAGCTTCGAAGATCCGCCTTAAGACTTCTATACTTACGCTATAGATAGATAGGCTATAGATACGGCTCTAGCTACTAGCTCGTAGGAGTAGGAGGCTACTAACTCTTCTTAGTAATAGGCGTTAGCTAAGGCTAATATCTCTAGGCTAGTAAAGGCCTCTATTCCTATAGAAAACTTTTTTATATTAGTAAGGAGTTATTCTCTATCTAGCTTTATAAATATACTCGCTCTATAGGAGCTATACTTACTCTTTAGTCTTATATAGTTATACTATAATACTACTTTCTATAAGATATACTATATATATTATACTACCTTTACTATACGTAATCTATTATTCTAGTATATCTACTTATAATACTCTATAGCTCCTAAAGGTATACTATATCTATTTAAGAGCTCTATAGATATACTACTAGATATAATAGTAATCGAGTCGATAGTAATATCTATAAAACCTACTAGCTAGGTATTTCGACTCTAGTAATATATACGATTTTCGATATTACTTAATAAATAAGATACTTATATAGTAGTTCTTAATATAGGTTATACTATATTAATAGTAGATTAGGCCTAGCTTCTAATAGCCTATTCTAACCTAGAGCTCTAGCTACTAAATCTACTCTAAGAGATTAAAGGTATCGCTAGTATCTATTTTAGTAATATATAGGTATAATTACTAATATAGATTCCCTATATATATAATGAGATTCTAGTCTAAGCGCTAATTAAGAAAGAGATCTACCTAGTAGATAACCTCGTACCTAAGCTTTTAATTAGCCTAGACGTTATTAGGTTAGAAGCTATAGTAATTAATACTATAAAAGGTATAATTACTCTATTAAGGTACTAAAATATAACCTTTAAGGTAGTAACTAAACAATAGTAACTACGCTTTTAAGAGCGTAATATCTACGCTATATAATATATAGTAATATAGCTATATACTCTATATAATATCCCTATTATCTATAGTAATAATCTCTCTAAAAAGGTCGATTTTTCTTTCTAAGGTACTCTTAATTAGTACTCTACTATATAGAGCTATAACTATATTATAGATACTAGCTTCGCCTTTATATAGGTTTATAATAACTTAGATTAGCTATTTATAGTTACTACCTTTATAAAGTTAGAGCGCCTCTTAGAATAGAACTATAAGGGCGCCTATATACTTAACCTATCTAAATATAGTATAGCTACTTTACGACTCTCTAATACTATAGTTAATCTAGCTCTAGAATAAAGGCTCCCTAATAGCGTTATATTATATAGTAATAAAAGCGCTTAGGTATAGTACGAGGTATTAATTACTAGGTTTTCTAAGCTTTTTATAGACTAATATATAATAGTTAATATCTCTAAAGACTAATATATACCTATACTACTCTAGTATAATTAGTAAGACTACCTCCTACTACTAAAGGCTTACCTAGCTAGTATATATAATAGAGCTATTATTAATAATACCTTTAACTAGTTATAAGGAGTAGGGAAGCTCGAGTATATAATATAGCCTACTTTATTCGTATTTCTAGTCTTTATAGTTTAGTCTTAGATATCTAATTTAAAAAACCTAGGTAAGATAATTAATAAACTATAAGTAGTAGTAGATATTCGTAGGCTTAACTATATTTTAGTTATTAATAGCTATTAAATCCCTCTATAGATAGATCTATTCGTAGAGCTCTATAGAGTATAGTATATTAGTACTATAGATACTATATCCTTCTTTTACTAATAGCTCCTTATAAAAGAGGACTAATATAAGATAACTATTAATACTTACTAGAAGTAGGAGACCTTTAATATTATAGTTATAGATTACTATAACTCTATCTAGTACGTATAGAGGTAGCTAGATTATATTCTTAGGCTCTATTAACTTTTCGCGCGCGCCTATATTAATAATATCGTAATTTAGTTAGATATATTAGATAGGTATATTACTATATTAGAGGAAGTTATAGCTCTCCTAGATAGACGCCTTATTAGCCTAAGCCTAAAGAAGACCTTTATAGGCTTCCTCTCTACTACTCTACTTAGTTAGTAAGTAAGTAGTCTAGGAATAGTAGTAAAAGAGGACTATATAAAGGCTCTCTTAGAGATTAAGTTCCTATAGGATCTACGCGCTCTAGAGATATATATTAGTATAGTAAACTACCTCTAGAATTAAATTCTATATTTCGTATAACTATTAGCGCCCTTATAGGCTACTAAAACGATTCTCCTTAAGTCTACTCTAGATATAGCTAGGAATATATATAAAGTATTTACTAGGTATACTATAGTCTCTCTAGACGACCTAACTTTATATATCTCCTTTAATACTATTTAGGTATAGTTTAAGTAGCCTAACTTCCTATAGTACTTTAACTATACTAGATAGACCTATTATAATATTAATACTTCCTATAAGAGAGGTTTTAGTATAATAGTCTATATAGTTAAAAGTAACTTACTCTTAGATATAGATAGTAATAAGGCCTACCTTTTTAAGAAAGAGGATATTTAAATTATTATATTCCTTAGTAAGGCGCTTATAGGCTCTAAAACCTATTACTAGCTAATAGAGCTAGAGGTCTTAGGCTTAGTATAGATAGTAAAGAAGCTCTATTACCTTATCTATATAAGTAAGAAACTAGCTATTATCTTTTCTAATTATAGTATAATAATAAGTATCTCTAAGTAGACTTCCTTTACTATAACTATAGCTATAGATAAGCTTAATCTAAAGCTTATTTATAACTCTACCTATCTTTTATAGTTCTACCTATAGGTTATCTACTAGCCTAGTAGGCTATATATTATCTTAGACGCTCTAAGTAAACTACTTATAGGTAGTATTAGTAGGCCTTACTACTAGGTAGAGCTATAGGTTCTCTCTCTACCTCTTACTACCTACTATATAGAAGCCTCTACCTTCTATATATTACTTATAGAATTATTAGTAGACTTTAAAGACTACCTCGAAACTAGTTATAAGTCTAACTTATACTAGTAAGAGATCCTATAGATAGTACTCTAAAGTTAAGTAAGATATTATATAGATATAGTAGTCGAGGCTACTAGCTAAGCTATAATAAGGTACTAAAATAGCTCTAATCTACTAGATAGCGATAAATATAATAGCTCTCTTAGCTTATACTTCTTTAAGTAGAATAGACTCCTCTATTTCTATAACTTTACTAATAGCTAAGACTATCTATATATTCCTACTACCTTAGAGGCGAAAGTCTTTAAGATAGTATACGATAATTACTACTACTAAGAGATAGACTATTACTATAACTACCTATAGGCCTTAGTATATATCTAGTACCTCTTATATCGACTATATTTATATATCTCCTATTATAGAGAATACTAGCGAAACTAGACTACCTAGTATCTACTATATAGAGAACTCTAGCCTATTTAGGTAGAACTTTATCTCTACTATACTATAATAATAGACTAGATTATAGGCCTATCTAAGACTCTTAATAGTAAGGACGCCTTACTAACTACGACCTATAAATCTATAAAGTATATCGCTCTTATACCTAGCTATTTAGATTAGATAGCTTAATAGTAGGTAGTAGTATAGATCCTTAACCTAGAGGTCTAAGATTAGTCGTATCCTTTATAGCTAATAAGTAATAAGAATCCTAAGTTCCTCTTAGATTTCTTTACTATAATAGTAAAGGCTCTCTATATTAAACTATATATTATAGTAGCCTACTACTTCTAGATAGATAGGTAGTCTAAGTAGACGAACTAGACTATTAAGATTACTATATAATACTTCGTTACTATATACCTAGAAGCCTTATAGATTAATTATATACTATACCTATAGGCTATATTAAATAATTCTTATAATTAAACTATAGGATTCTTTTCTAATAAGCTCCTTATAGAGTTTAAGACTAACCTCGACTCTCTAAATATATTAGAAGACCTCTTACTAATAGACTTTATAATACTTAGGAGCTACTTTAGATCTAAAGTATAGGATATAATTATATAGGCTAATACTTATATAAAAGTATAGTATAATAGTAAGTATAAACTACTATCCTTTAAGGTAAGCGATTAGGTTATACTACGCTTATACTATAGCTACTATATACCTAGTTAAACTAACTATAAACTCTCCTACTAATAAGAGGGCTCGTTTAAAGTCGTATAGAAGGTAGGTAATCTAGCCTATAAGCTAGAACTACCTATAGATTATAGAATCTATCTAGTCGTATCTATTACCTATCTTAAGAAGATACTCTAAGAGCTAGACCCTTTTAAGCGCCTATAAGACTAGTAGCTAGGTCTCGTAGCTATATAGGATAATAAGGCTCTAGCTTATAAGATTAAATAGCTAATAGATAGGCGTATAAAGATAAGGCGTAGCTACTCTATTATTTAGTACCTAGTTAAATAGCTAGATTACTTAAATATTTATAATTAATAGTACGACTTAGACGACCTTAGAAATACGATAGAGCTAGTATAAACCTATAATAATACTTACTTACTAGAGGAGCCTAAGCTTATACCTATAATAAGTAGGGCTCTAAGGATAGTAATCTAATAGCCTATAAGGTAAGTAGGCCTATATTTATATTATAGCTCTATATAGGAGTCGTAATAGATATAATAAATATATAGTATATTCTTCCTTATATTTCCTTTTATAAGATAGATTACTATATTATTACCTATTATTTACTTTATTATTAACCTATAGGCCTATATATTAAAAAGTTACTAGCTAAGTATATAGCTTACTCTATACTACTAACGATATAATAATCAATATATAGGTATATAGTACCTAATCTATATAACTAGATACCTTAATAAGCGTGCCTATACTAAGTATATTCGCCTATACTAGTATAACGAGCTTACTTACTTCTATAGTAGTATACTTTCCTTCCTTTAATACTCTAACTATCCTAATTTCGAATCCTCTCTATACTAGTATATATACTAAGACTAGACCTTTAAGGATATAGAGCTCTCTTAGCTTTTAAAAGTTAGCTACCTAGTTCTCTTAGAAATAGCTAAGTATAAAGTAGCTATAGGCTAGGTTCTCCTTTATATATAAGTATTTAGCCTACTTATAGATAGCTCTACTAACTTAGTAAAGGTATACTTTATCTCTCTTTAGGACTACTCTACTAAGTATTACTTATCCGCCTTAGGAAATAGTATTCCTTAGGAGCTATACTCTAATACCTTCTTTATAGTCTAGAAGGACTACTCTAATAAGGCTACTACCTCGTACTTTTCTATATTTCGCTCTCTTAAATATATAGAGAACCTTTCTCTAATAGATATTTAGGAAGAGTTCGATTAGATCCTTAAGTATAAATTATACGCTCTTAATAATAACTACCTACTCTATATAAGCCTATAGCGTAAGCTTAGTATTAAGGATAGTACCTAGTAGAACTTAGTTCTCTTATATTATATTATATTAATTTCGAGAGGCGACTTTACTATAGTAGCTTACCTAAACTAGTATAACTATAGTATACTACTTCTAATCTATACTTATAGCCTAACTATATACTAGTTCCTTTATAGAGATAAATGACTACCTCTTATACGTAACTATTATAAGTATATAATTAACTTCTATATCGCTAAGCGTATCTATAGAGACTATAACTATAAGTCCTAGAGTAATATCTAAGTTAATAGAACTCTTTACTCTACTAACTATAATCCTATACCTATTCTACTATTCCTTACCTACTAGCTATAAGACTAAGGAGTAACTAGACTACCTTTATCTTATTAGAAATATACTCTACCTAATAAGATAGTTTAGTACTTAGTACCTATAGTAAATCTAGATACTAATAGATTTTAGTCTCTTATCTAGAATAATATAGTAGAACTATACTTCCTAGATTAGGATAGAAGTAAGGTAGATATAAGGCGTTCCTAAGTAGTAGTATAGTATACTGCTTTAAAGGACTTACTTACTTAGGATAACCTTAGCTATCCTAGTATAAATCCTTCTAATATAGATATAGAGTATATTATAGCTAAGTACCTAGGTAACTAGTAGAGCCTATTAAAATTCTTAGCTATATTTAACTTAGATAGCTATCTATAACCTACCTATATATAGTATAGCTTACCTTTCCTAATATAAGATAAAGATAAGGAATAGTATTATAGATCTATTAGAAGTATCTACTTACTTCTAAGGAGCTTAGTCTATATAGTATATAAGCCTAATAATTTCGACTTTACCTAGACCTATAAGAGTTAGGACCTAGCTAATATACCTTAGCTTTACCTTAATATACTCTTTACTAATAGTACGCTCCTACTTAAATTATATATAGCTATAGAGACTACTAATAAGGAGGCCTAAGAGAAAGATAAGTTTATAAAGACTACTACCTTTATTATCCCTAACTACTACTTTCTACTAAAGAGCCTTTAGAGCTAGCTACTCTAGCTAATAATAATTAATAGAGAGGCTCTCTCTACTAACTTTATTACCTTCCTTAAATAGGACCTATTAGTACTCTAGCCTATTAAGGATCTTCTTTAGTTAGAGACTATATAGGCTATCCTTAAGATTAACGATAATATAAAGGCTCTCTCTACCTTCGCGAACTAATAGAAGGATAAACTAGTTAGTAGAGGTAGGAATAAGAAAGAGTCCTAGATACTAGAGAACGATTACTTCGATACTACTATTACTAATCTAATATAGTCTCTATACCTACTAGATAGTATTCTAATACTAATAACCTAGGCGCTATCTACCTTTAAAGAGTAGAGTAACTCTAAGATATACTATATAGTCTATATCGTATATAAGACTAAGTAGCCTATAATCGAGTAGATAGATACTAAGGACCTCTAGAGCCTATTAGCTTCTTAGAATTATAAGGAGATAGATAATAATAACCTCTTAGAGATCGCTTATCTTAGCTACTCTTACGAGAATATAATTAGCGAGATAGATAGCCTTCTATATAAGGAATATAGAGAGGATATAGCTAAAGATAATATTAGTATTATAAGTATTATAGCGAAGGATATCTATATAAAGATATCTAATAAATCTACTATAAGTAAGGATATTAAGCTAGTTAGCGCGATATCTATAGCTATAGCTAGAGGAGCCTAGATTACTACTAGTACCTATATCGTATTAGATACTCTTAACTTTAGAGCTATATAATAGTAACTCGAGGTTTCGTACTTTCTATCTTTAAAGTCGAAGTCTAGTATTATATTAGATAATAAATATACTATTAGGCTTTAAGATAACCTTACTATCTATAAGGCGCTTATATTTATATCTAAGGTCGCTCTTTATAATACCTCTATCTAGGCTAGTACTACGCTATAGGTATTATAGACCTATAATACTCTAAATAGTATCGATATAAAAGGCTTACCTACTAAAGTAGCTAGCTAGGTTACTATAGTAATAGCCTAGGCTCTAGTATTAGCTACTACTACCTACTAGAATACGTTTATAAATCGTATTATAAGTACTACGAGCCTATATAAGTTAGCGTACTATACTCTTTATAATAATATAATAATTACTCTACTAGAAGTCTCCTATATTATATTAGAAGATAATACCGAAAAGCTAGGGAGTAACGTTTTATATATATATAATAGTAGTTAATTATTAAGAGTAAGCCTTAGAAGCTCGGCTATCTATATATATAATAGGCTAGCCTATTAGTACTAGGTATACCTATCCTATAATATCTCCCTCCTATCTAAAATAAAAAGCTATTAGCCCTAATAGCCTATAGAGTAAAGGAGTAGAATAGGCGAATACCTAAATAAAAAGGAAAAAAGTAAAATAAGAGGTATAGCCTTAATAATTACTAATAGCTAAACGCTACTATTAGTTACTTATTATCTTCGTTAATATCTATCCCCTTATTATCCTCCTCTACGACTAGTACCTTCTTAGCCTTCTTACCCTTCCCTTTAGTACGAGTAAAAGGGCCTACCTTTATAGGGATACTTATCTTCGCTAGAGTACCTACCTTCGTAGGAGTCTTCTTAGCTAAGACCTTTACTATAGCTTTTATTAGGATAATCTCCTCTTTATTAGAGGGCTCGCCTATAAGAGTAGACTTCTAACGCTTAATTAAAGGAGTACCTATAAGGCTTAAACGTAAAGAATAGCGATTAATACTATCGTTACTATTAGGCTCTAGAGAGTAGTAGTACTTACTCTTAGTAGAGAGCTATAGAATAGGAGCCTTAGGCTTTTAGTCCGAGGATCCCTTAGTAGCTATAGAGCTATCGTAAACGCTTAGTATACCTAGTACTACCCTCTAGCTTTTATTAGGATAGAATATACTATAGTAGGTACGAGCTAGTCTCCTAGGGCGAGAGAGCTTAGTATTAGGCGCTAGGAGTGTATTAATAATACTCGGTCTAAACTTATTAGTATATTAGGTAAGGGCTTCCTCCTACTCTACTATAAGCTCGGAGAGGTCGTTAATAGTAAATATATCCGATAGGAGGTCCGTTTAGTCTATTATAAGGTAGTACTTAAGAGTAGCTATAGTATAGTAGTATAAGTCGAACTAGAGCTAAGTTAGAAGCCTAGTAATACTATTTATAAGGTCTATAGAGATTTGTAGTATATCTAGGATAGAGACTATTATCCCTCCTACTAAGGTATAGGATACTACTAATTAGAGGCTCTTTATTAATACGAACTTATTAGTAAGGGTATTATTATAAGCCGACTTTATACTATTCTATACTAATATTAGGGCCCTATCTATAGTATCCTTCTTACTTACTATAAGCGTAGTATTATAAGATAGGCTATCTAAAATAGTCGTAAGTTCGTATATTTAAATAGTAGTACTAGCCTATATAGCTATATTATAAAGACTAATATATACTAGGTAATCTATACTCTTTAAAACTACTAGATAGTCGATAGATATAGCTCGGGATCGTTAGCGATCTATCGTTCTAGTAAAGAGGTATATAGATCGACTACTATATCTACGAAGTTCGTATTATAGTTACGTATAGTAGCTACCTCTTCCTCTTCGATAGTTTCCTTAGTAGCTAGCGCCTCTATATATATTTTACCTAAATAGGAGAGCTTATACTTAACTATACTATTAGCCTTAAGCTTCGGACTACTATAATTAGAACTAGTAGCCCTATTATTACTATCGGCCTTAGGAGATAAGTACTTAGGAGACGGACCTACCTAATCCTTATTATCTATATAGTCGGTATTATTAAACTCTATCTAAATAGGCGTAGCTATCGAGCCTAGTACTATAATAAATAAAGTATTATATATAGCGATCTTTAGAGAGAACTTAGCGACTTCTAATCCGTCCGGGTTAGTCTTATCTATATCTAGTATACTCGGCTAGGTCTTCTAGTAGGCTACCTAAATAGTCCTATATATATATAAGACCGAAAGCGAGTAGTAGGTTAGTAGCTCCTATTTAGTAGGTATTAGTATACCTAGGGGAAGTATAAGGCTTTATATTAGGCTAGTAATCGTATAATCTATTAATCTATTCTTAGGTACCTTCTCCTCTTACTTTAGTATCTATTAATTCTAGAAGGCTAGTATAGTTAGCTCTCTCGATAACTAAAGGATTACCTATATAGTAGGAGTCGCTAGTATATCCTTAATTAGGGTAGATACGCTTAGGCTTATCTAGAGATACTAGGCGAACTAGTTAGTAAGGAAGTCGTAGTTAATTATCTTAGGCTAGGCGACTTTTCCCTAGTTACTCTTTATAGAGAAGCGTTTATCCGAGACTAGTAAGGGAATCCTAGATAGATCCTCCTTCTTTTTACCTTTATTAAAGTCGTTTACCGACTTATAGGAATTATATAGTTATCCCTTTAGGTAAAGCTAGAGCTAATTAGTCTTTCCTATTACGCTATAGGACTAGTATATATTCTAGCTCTCTAGCTTCTAGATATTTAGGAGTATATTACCTATTAGGAGGTAGATACTTTTAACTAAAGTAATATACTACTCTCTATTATCTACTTATATAATAAATAGTAGGCTATATTAGATCCTCTAAGGTTAGGGTATACTATCCGAGTTAATTACTAATAAGAACCTATAGAGATCCTACTTATTTCCGATATACCTAATTAGGTAGTTATCTAACTCGCTATTCTTAAGCTTTATAGTCTTAAGTATAAAGCTAATATTAGTATCAGATAGGTTTATCTCCTTACGCCTAAGGTTTTATAAGGTAAGTAGGCTTTTAAGAGTATTATAGTAGGCTAGAGCTTTAAGGCGCCTAGTATCTAGAGTCTTTTTATCCTAATTAGTATTATTATCTATAATCTCTTCTGCTATATTATCCTACTTAGAGGACTAGTAGTTACTCTTATAGTCTAGAGCTAGAGTACTACGCTAGCTAGTTATATCGGTATCGTCTAGTATAGAGCGTAGTAGTATAGATAGAGGAAAGCTAGAGTAATCGATTTCCTAGTACCTAGGATAAGGGAGTAAGAGCGTAGCTTAGCTAGTAGTATATAGCTCGGATTACTAGCGGATCTCTCTAAAAGGCTTAATCGGATAGTTATAGAAAATATAGTCGTATACTACTATATTAATAGCTATCTTATAGTACTCTATAGTAAGCTTAGAGCTATCGTAATAGATAAAGTAATAGATAGTAAGAGTATATATATAAATAGAGAAGGTCCTTCTAAACTTATAGTTATTATAAGTAGCTATAACTATAATAAAATCGCTACCTAATACTAAGGCTATAAAGTAGGATAATACTAGGTTCTACTACTAGGTCTATCCTAGAGTAAGCTTAATATAGAGCTCCTCGAAATCGCGGAAAAGCCCTTATAGAGTAAGGGTAATATCTTCGTAGGCCTAAATATACTAGAATTCCTAGTAGCGCTTATAGGCGAGGTACCTATCTATAGGTAGTAGTATATAGAAGACCGAATAAAGTATTACTTTATTAGAGTAGGAGTTATCCTTACGCTCGTCCTAGTATATATTTACTCTTAACTTAATTAGGAGATCTATACTATAGGTAAGTAGGTAGAACTCGTCTCTATACTATACTATATAGAGAAAGTACGCCTTTAATAGGTCTTACCTAAAGATAGTATATAGGCTAGTATCTAAAGTATACTACTTCGTAATATCGAGGTAATATACGAAGTCGGCCGACTTTTTAACCTCTTTATATCCGCCCTTCGTATAGTCTACCTAGGCTACTTAGAAGAAGGCGTCCTAGAAGGTACGCTATCGTAGTAAGCGCTTAAAGGCTAGGTAGTCGTATAGGTTAAGGAAGGGTAGTTTCGCGTAGTAGAACTCTATTAGGCTATCTCGCTAGTATTTAGTAATCTCGTTAGTATATTAGGCTTTAGTAAAGGCTACTATTATAGGGAGGTATATATATATAAAGGTTTAAAGGTTACTATATATAGTAAAACGTAAGAGTAGCGTATATATAAAAGCTATAGTACGTAGTAAGCTTTATATTCATTTATATACGCTTCGCGTACTAATAATAGATAATAATATAATTCTAAAATACTAGTCTAAAGTAAATTATAGGAAGAATAGAGTAGTTATCTACTATGTTTATTACGACTCCTAAATAGAGCTACGATAAGGCTATAGACCTACTTATTAGGGAGGTTACCTTATTACTATATAGGGTACTCTACTAGCTATAGCTATCGGGCTAGGCTCTCTAGGTAGGTATACCTCGTCGTATACCTATACTATTTCGAGAGTATTACCTAAATTATTTAGGTCGTACTATTAGTTATAAGCTACTAAATAGCCGAGCTACTTTACTAGGTATTAAACGACTAGATAGCTACGCCTTATCTATATCTATCAATCGAGTAGCCTTTCGATCTTATACTCTAGAGCCTTATTATCCTAGGCTACTACTAGCCCGGATTCGTAATTATAAGAGTAGTTAAAAGGATCGGCCTCCTATAAGATCTTTTCTAGGTAGGCTATAGAGACTACTAGGTAGATCCTATAGCCTACTAGTAGCTCGAGCTCGTATACTAACTAGCTAATATATCTAATAACCTTAAAAGGTCCTTCCTATTAATACGAGAGCTTATAGTTCTTATATCCTAGTATATAATACCTATAGTATAGATATAGTATAACCTACTTACCTACTCTAAAAGCTAGGAGCTTATATTTACTATTATAGTAGGCTTTTATTTAAGTATTAGCCTATATGATTATATCTTATACTTCTACTTAGAAATAGCTTCGGAGCTTCTTAAAGTCGGCTAGGAGAAGGTCCTTAAGAGTATTTAGTAAATCGAGATTCGTTTTAAAGCCTATAAGTAACTTATTTAGCGAAAAGCCTATAGTCTAATTACGTAAGTTATTAAGTACTACTTAGAGGTATAGTAAGTAGTTAGTCTATACTACCTCGGAGTATCCTATAATAAAGTATTATAAAGCTATCTCTACTATTTAGTTAGTCCTTTCTAACTACCTATTAGCTTAGGAGTAGTATATAGTAGTCGTATATAGCTTAATATATAGGATCTTCGCTATTACTATAAAGAAATTAGATAAAAACTTAGAGTCCCTATTACTAATAAGTTAGAGTAGGTATAACTAGTCTCGTAGCTCGAGGTCGATAATCTATATAGCTACCTACTACTAGGCTAACTAGTCCGTATACTCTAGAGTAAGTATAACCCGCTTAGTAGATTTATATATTAAAGTTAGGAGAGTATCTATTCTATTAGGAGTCTCTAGGAGTACTACGATCTAATCTATTATTACTATATAATAAGGATAAAGCTCTATTTAGATAGAGTAAAGCTCGCTATATAGTAGATATCTTATAGTCTAATTTCGTTAATATTCCCGATAGTAGGAGATATAGAGGTATAAGTATCGTAGGAGGTAATAGATATATACTAAAGCGCGTAAATAGTTATAGTACTAGTCGACTCCCTAGTAATAATACTAATCGTATACTATCTTAAAGACCTCCTTCTCGAGGGCTATTAGGATATATAGCCTATCCCTTCTATTAGCGAAGTTATAGAAGTATAGGAGACTATACCGTTTAAAGAAATAGAGTCCTAGTAGGCTATTATACTCGTTACTATCTAGTAGATCTATCCTATCTTAGTATCGGACGATAGCCTAGCCTATAGCTTCGGTAGTAGCGTCTATATAGTAGTAGGCCTAGCTATAAAGAACTATCTAAAGGATATCGTACTAATATAGGTCTACTTCGTAGCTTACTACGAGTCGCTCCTTAAAGTTAGGAGATAGTTCTACGAGTAAGGTATAAAAGGCTAAGGTATCTATATAGTAGGATACGACTACTAGTAGTATCGGAGCCTAGGGTTCTACCTAGTAGTATAGCTTACCCTAGCTACCTACTAGGAGCCTACTTAAGGTATCTAGTACGATATATAAATAGCTAGGCCTATAGATTACCTAGAGCCGGAACTAAGAGAGATATACTAAGTTATATACGAGCTTAAGGTTTAGCTTATCTATTATAGTAGTAGTTATAAGGGAGGTTTATTAAGAGATACCTATAGCTATACTATAATCTAAGAAGATTATAGTAGGCTTTTTACTTATATAAATAAGGTAGTATAGCTTTTTTACTATCTATACTAAGCTAGATACTTCTAGTTTAGTTAGCTAATATCTAGGCCTATAAGGGCTGTTACTAAGGAATATAATAATCTAGTCTTTCCTTCTTAAATAGGTAGGCTTTATTACTATCTATATTAGGTAGTAGATTACTCTTAACTATATAAACTATTATTCTAAACCTACGCTCGTAATCGGCTTAGATTATATTAAACGAGAAATATATAGCGCTAGGTTATCTAATAAGATAGCTATATATCTAATAAACGCCTTCCTAGTATTACCTACTACGTTCGGAGCTACCTTTAAGAGGTTAGTCTTAGCTACCTAGAGAGGATTAGAAAGCTAGATAAAGTAAGGGATCTAGTTCCTTAAATAATTAACTATTCTTATATATATCTCTTAGAGAGTAGAGGTCCTTCGAAAAGTCGATATTAAGGAGCGCTTTAATACGGTCTCTTTATAGACTATAACTAGTCTACTAATACTATAAATAGCCTAGCCTAGTAGAGTAGTAGATAGGAAGCTAATAAATATTATCTTAGAGCTAAGGCTAATTAAATCGTAAGTCTAGTAAAGCTATTACCTATTCTAAAAGCCATTTATATAGCTATCTAGGCTATCTAACTATATAATAATATCGTCTATATAAGGTATAGGTAAAATACCTAAAGGACTATATCTGGGGGGGGGGGGGGGGGGGGGGGGGGGGGGGGGGGGGGGGGGGGGTTTTTATCCTATCTATTTACTGACTAGATATACTATACTAAGTAATAGTACCCTATTACTATAAATATTAAAGGTCTCCTAGCTTCAATAGGTATTTACTATTAATTTTATGACTAGTTTATCTTAGAGAGGAGCTACTAGTAAAAGAACGATATCGTATCTATAGTACTAATATAATAGGTACTCCGAAGTTCTATAAAAAGATTAGCCTATAAAGAGATCTAGTAGCTATCTATAACTAAGATACGATTAAGGCTACGAATATCTACTATAGCCTAGGACTTATCGATTATTTACCCTAGATTTTTAGAGTCGAGGACTTTTATCTATATAATAAAAATAGAGAAGGCGAATAGTATAGGCTATATAGTATAGTATAGCTTACTAGTATCTTATAGTTAGTCGAAAGTCTTATTAATAACCGCTCTATCCTAAGCTCCTACTAGGTAAGCCTTTAGGAGTAGTAGATAGTCCTACTAGTCGTATACGAGAGGGATAGGTATATACTAGTCGTCTAGTATAGCTACTATTATACCTCGATTAGTAAAAAGGGCTAGGAAGCGACTAGTTAATTCCTTATACTATACCTAGGTACTTTTATTACTATATATAGTAATTCTATTTAGGAGCTTCCGCTTAAGTATAGGATCTACTATAGTATTAGAAGGCCGAAGGGCTACTATACTATAGTCTAAGGTATTAAGTACGAATACCCCTTCGTAGCGCTACTTAGATAAATATCCTAGTTTCGTAAAAGTATTAATAGTAAGGAGCCTATTAGAATTATTACGTACTTAGACGAATATAAAGTTAGTATCTACGATATAGTTATAGCTATATATACCTATATAGTATTTAAAGGTACTATTAAAGAAGAAATCTACTCCCTAAGAGAGCTCACCTTAGCTATAAGTAACTAGAACGTTTTAGAGAGTATATAGTAGAATTACTATATACTACTAAGCGCGAACGTTATAGCTCTTAAAGCGTAGCTCCCTTCGTTTAACTATAGCTTTAAAGGTAGCGCTCTAGTAGTATAGTAGCGTAACTATACTATTTACTATATCGATAACTATACCTTTCGAGCTAATAATATCGAGGCCTATAAGGAGCTTTAGAGGTAAGTTATCGAGCAAGTAGACTTCCTTTTTAATTAGGGCCTATATAGGCTATCTATTATATAGGTATAGGATCTATATAGGTAGCTTTCTACCTATATATCGCTAATATAGAAATTACCAAAAAAAAAAAAAAAACAAAAAAAAAAAAACAAAAAAAAAAACAAAAAACAACACACAAAAAAACAAAAAAAAAAAGAAAAAAAAAAAGCTTAAAAGCTAAAGATCTAGCTTCCAAAAAAGGAGAAAATAAAAAAAAAAAAAAAAAAAAAACTCTATATTAAGGGAAAATAGTAACAAGAGTTAACCCCCCCCCCCCCCCCCCCCCCCCCCCCCCCCCCCCCCCCCCCCCCCCCCCCCCCCCCCCCCCCCCCCCCCCCCCCCCCCCCCCCCCCCCCCCCCCCCCCCCCCCCCCCCCCCCCCCCCCCCCCCCCCCCCCCCCCCCCCCCCCCCCCCCCCCCCCCCCCCCCCCCCCCCCCCCCCCCCCCCCCCCCCCCCCCCCCCCCCCCCCCCCCCCCCCCCCCCCCCCCCCCCCCCCCCCCCCCCCCCCCCCCCCCCCCCCCCCCCCCCCCCCCCCCCCCCCCCCCCCCCCCCCCCCCCCCCCCCCCCCCCCCCCCCCCCCCCCCCCCCCCCCCCCCCCCCCCCCCCCCCCCCCCCCCCCCCCCCCCCCCCCCCCCCCCCCCCCCCCCCCCCCCCCCCCCCCCCCCCCCCCCCCCCCCCCCCCCCCCCCCCCCCCCCCCCCCCCCCCCCCCCCCCCCCCCCCCCCCCCCCCCCCCCCCCCCCCCCCCCCCCCCCCCCCCCCCCCCCCCCCCCCCCCCCCCCCCCCCCCCCCCCCCCCCCCCCCCCCCCCCCCCCCCCCCCCCCCCCCCCCCCCCCCCCCCCCCCCCCCCCCCCCCCCCCCCCCCCCCCCCCCCCCCCCCCCCCCCCCCCTTTCGTAGTCCTTAGACTAGGGATCTAAGCGAGTAGGTTACTTATCTTAGGCTCTAGTAGAGAGGCTAGGCCTAGATATCTCCTCTATAGTAGCCGATATATAGGTATTATCGGACGGATTAGTATTTAGTACTTAGTAAGAGTCGTAATACTCTAGCTACGGATTATTATCTTCTATAGACGAGATTATACTAGAGTACGTATTATTCTATAGGTAGCGCTTACCTATATAAGTACGATATATTACTACTATATTATTACTTAGTAGGCTTAACTTAGCGATAGGGCTAGAGGAGCTAGCTAGGCTTAGTAAAGATAGGCTAGGAGAGCTTATAGGACTAGGTAGGCTAATTATTACCTTAGGGATACTATCTACTAGTTCCGTAGATAGTATAATAGAAGCTTCGGTCTTAGGAGTAGCTTACGAGTATAGAGATATTACTATAGGACTAGAGGTATAGTACTACTCTAGGAGTATTATAAGCTCCGATAAAGAAGGGTTTAACGAAGATCTAGGAGGTATTATAACTAGGTTAATAAAGTAATAATAATTCTAGAGAATAACTATCTCTACTTATAGGGTTTTAATAATAGCTAAGAGCTAACTTCTATTAATATACTACTAGCTTAGAAACCTAAGTTAGAGGCCTAGAGTATCTATTAGGTATAAGTCCTAGACTATAGCTTCTAGTAGATAGTAGTAGGTATTAATAAACTCTATTAGGTAAATAACTCTAGAGAATTTCTTTTAGTTAAAGGTCTTTACTTATTCGGAGTTACTACTATAGGCTAGTAGCTAACTAATAATAGTAATTAACTTATTCGAAAGTTAGAAGAGCTACTAGTACTTAAAGAGCTCTAGTACTAGAGCTACTAGATTAATAGTAGGTTAGGTTAGTAGGATATATAATAAGAAAGCCGATTAGTATAAGGAGTTTATAGATAATAAGAGAGTAGTTAATTATCTTTAAGGATTCTAATATAGGCTATAGGTTTAATAAAGGCTGTATTACTAGTCTAGCTAGTAGTCGTAAGACCCTAGCTTACTAGTTCTCGAATAGCTAGTAGGTTAGCTCCTTCCGAATCCTATAGAGTAAATATTCCGGATTATTAATAGCCTAGTTAATAGTTAGTACTAGGAGGGTAATTAAGATCTAGGCTAGTATTACTATCGTAGAGTATACTAAGGTCTATAGGTATAATCCTTTAAGGAGCGGACTTAGTAGCTCTAGTTCCTTAGACTAGCTAGAGGATACGATATAAGTAGGTAGCTAGGTAGGCTTTATAAGTATTAGCTATAGATTAGCGATCTTCGAAGCTCGGAGAGTTATTATTTAAAGATAACTAGTATAGATTACTAATTATATTCTTAGCTACTAAAATAATACCGAAAAGCTAGGAGGTAATATTTTATATATATAATAGTAGTTAATTATTAAGGGTAAGCCTTAGAAGCTCGGCTATCTATATATATAATAGGCCGGCCTACTAGTACTAGGTATACCTACTCTATAATAGAAGAGGCTAATACTATTACTAGCCTACCTACTATAGTAGATAACCTAGAGGCCTACTATAGATTTATCTTAGATAAAAAGCTAAGTCTCTCTTCTACTAAGATAGGTACTCTATAAACTCTCTTTATCTACGATATAGCTAAACTTCTATTAGAGAGCGAAATAGTAGAGAAGTACTATCCGATCTTATAGGAGTATATAAATAATATAAAGCGCGCGATTTAAACTACTCTCCTAGTAGCTCTAAAGTATATAAAGAAGAGTAGTCTATAGCTACTATAATATATTTAAGGTCCTAGATCTAAACTAAGAATAGAATAATACTACTACTTCCTATAATAAGGCTACTAATACTAAGTCTACTCTTAGTAAGACTACTATAGTATATATTAAGATTACTTCTAGTAAGCCTACTACTACTACTACTAAGACTAATTCTACTACGATTACTACTCCTAATAATAAGATAGAAGATAAGCCTAAGATACGAGTTTTAGGTTCGAAAGCGCTCTCTTCTACTTCTAAGGCTTCGCTTATACTAGAAGCCTCCTTATCTAGTAGTATCTCTTAATTAGTAAGGCCGAGATCTAGCTATACTAGAGTATAGGTAGATAACAACTCTCTTATATCTAAGTATAAGGTAGCTCCTAAGCCTATAGATAATATACTAATTAAGAGTAGGAAGGTAAAGAGATAAGTAAGAGATAAGAAGATAGAGCCTCTAGAGTACTTTTATTTTTTCTTTTTTACTAAGTAGATATACTATTTAGCTATTAACTATACTCCTTTTATATTATTTTCTTATTTTCCTATAGGCTATTAGAGCTAATAGCTTTTTCTTAGTAAGAGGGAGAATATTATAGAGTAGGTAGCCTAGTACCTATAGGCTAGCCTACCTTATATAGATAGCTACTCTTAGAGGCTTACTCTCTTATAATTAACTACCTTATATACTTTAAACGTCCTCTAATAGGCTATTCGGTATTACTTAGACTAATAAGCTATATAAGCTCTTATATCTCTTTAATATAAAGCGTAACTATATTCTAAATACTATTAATATAGCTCTCTCTATTTATCTAGAATCTTCTAAATAGATTTAGAATAATATTATAACTAATAATAAGTCTACTACTAATATAGTATAGACTTTAGCTATCTATTAGACTATATTTAACTATATTCTATACTTTAAAGAGGTTTATAGTAATAAGATTAGTAATCTTATTTTAATACTAATATTAGCTTCTAAATCTCTATAAGACTATATATAGCTAATACTATATAAGAAGTATCTTAAGTATAGTACTACTATTAATCTAGAGTTAAACTCTAGACTCTTATACTTTCTTATAGTTTATAGCTCTAGTTTATTATTAAATTAATTCTACTAATATATCTTTTATAGAGTAGCCTTACTAAGACTTCTTTCTTTACTACTTCTTTAGAAGACTCTTATCTTTCTAACTATATCTCTAGTTCTAGTTTAGCTTTAGGCTTATACTAGACTCCTTATTAGTACTATACTACTATTATTATTAATAATAAGGATAACTCTTTCTATATTAATAGTAGAGAGCGTAATCGCCTTTACTTTATTATTAAGAAGTACTAGGATACTAAGTATAGCTATCTTTATATTTAGAACCTTAACTATAGTAATACTTTAATTTACTACTAATCTACTTTATATAGTAACCTTATATAGTTTACTAGTACTAGCTTAGCTATAACTCTTACTCTAAACTACTATACTACTATAACTCTATATACTATAACTCCTAGCTCTATAGCTTCTAGTATTAAGCTCTTATTACTCTATAGGTCTCTCTATATTAAGGATACTAATAAGAATAAAGAGGAAGAGAAAGATAGTAGTATAAAGCTCTTATATAAGGATAATTTAGTACTAGCTAATAATACTAAGTAAGAAAAGAATAAGAATATTCTAATTACTCTACTTACTAATCTTTTTATAAGTATAATACTAGTATAAATTAAGATTATAACTAATACTATAAGTAAGGCTAAGCTAAGCGACTTTATAAGTATTCTAGTACTATATACTTACTACTATCTTACTAATAAGTTTTATACTACTACTACTCTTTACTCTAATACTAAGGATACTTACTACTATAATACTAACTTCCTTAATAATCTCTTAGCTTTAGCTAGGAAGTATAAGTATAATATATTCTCTACTTATACTACTAGTACTACTAGTACTAGTAGTCTAGGTACTCTACTAGTAACTAGTAGTTATATCTTTCCTACTACTCTATTAGTAATCTCTACTAATAATCCTTAGTCTAAGCTAGAGATCCTATAGGCTATTCTTACTTCTTAGAGTAAGATAATTCGCTTTTAGAACTTCTACTAATCTTATAGACTCTCCTAAGTCTAAAGCTATACTAATCTAATAGCGCGCTTTTTCTTTACGCTCTTTTCTCTAATACTACTACTAAAGTAGTAATACTTTTCTCTAAGTAGCGCTCTTCTAACTCTACTAATATAGAGTAAGGAGTAGCTAGCTCCTTTTAATCTTTCTATTATTCTTTCTTTCTATTCTTAGGTAGATTTAGTATTAGTTTAGTACTAATCTTAGTTCTTTTCTATAGTAGTTTAGATATTTCTTATATTATCTTTCTTAGAAGCTTTCTACTACTAAGGTAGTATAAGTTTTTATTCTTTAGAGCTTACTCTATAGATACTTTTTACTATAGCTATCTAATAAAATAGTCTCTTAATACTTTTATAGCTTATATATAATCTAGGCCTATTTCTTTAGCTAGTAATTCGCTTCTAATCTTAACTTCTATATAGTAAGTATCTTACTTATCTCTCTATAGTTATCCTTAGTCTACTATAAGTCTTATTCTTTACTATATTCTTTTTACTTTAGAAGAAATTCTTACTAACTATTTTATAGTCTCTTTTTTATAATCTTCTTAACTTCCTATATCTCTTTACTATTAGAGTCGATATCTAAGACTACTATATTTACTACTAGTTTACTAGTATAATTATAGTATACTTTTAGAAGAGTAATATAAAAGATATTATAGATATAGTACTTAGAGAGTAATTATAATTAGTATACTTACTAGCCTACTCTCTATATAACTTTAAAAGATCCTATAAATTTCGCTACTAGCTTTCTTAATAGTTAGTAGAGCTTAAGGTTCTTTATACTTAATAATACCTAATTACTCTTATAATATACTACTAATATATATTTACTATTATATTACGCTTTTATATAAGCTTATACTACCTATATTTTTAATTCTATAAGTATATAAGTAGTATATATTTAGTCTAGCCTCTCTATTACTATAGCTACCTCTCTCTTATAGTAAATATCTCTAGTTATATCTAACTATTTTAGAGATCTTCTATATACTATCTTAAAGAGTAAGAAGCTAGTTACTAAATATAGTATATTATTATATATAAATTCTACCTACTTTAGTAAAGATACCTAGTTTACTTATACTTTTCTAGTAAATATTTAAAAGTATACCTTAAGTATCTAATTCTATCTTTCTATTTACCTATCTATTTATAAGTAATATACTATAGATGTTTAGTATTAGATCTAGTACTAGAAATATATTTCTATCTAAAACTTTAATATAAAAAAGATACTATAATCTAATATAATCCTATTTAGGAAGCTAAATTATAGGCTAATATTTATTATAAATATATTAGTAAAGTCTTTTATAGTCTATATTTTAAGAGTAGAAATATATAGTACTATTTTAGAATATCTATTAACTATAACTAGGATACTATTATAAACCTTACTATCTATTATAGATAGTAATAGCTTAGTAATAAAGTCTAAGCTAATTTCTTTCTAAATTATTTTTAGAATTAGTAATAGTTTAAGAGCGCCTTATAGTAATATTCTTACTATCTTACTTCTTTAGTAGATAGTATAAGTATATATATACTCTTATATATCTTTATATATATTTAGCTAATATATTAACCTTAAAATTATTTAGATAGTTTTAGACTTCCTAAAATAACTAGCTAGTTTTAAGTTATAGTTTATTACTATAATCTCTATATATACTACTAGTATATTAGAGATAAAGAGTTTATTACTATAGTAGAGTAAGCCTTTCTTATTAAACTTCTAGTTTAATCTCTTTTAACTCTTTTAGTAGAGTTTCGCTATTACTTTTTTCTCTTAGATAATTATCTTATCTAATTACTATAGCTTTAAGATTAGGCTTTAAAATAGCTCTTCTAGATCTATAGAAGTATAATTACTAATAAGTACCTAGTATACTTATATATAGAAGTATAGTTATATATATTTAACTATCCTATTAGTAATAGAATTACTACTTTCTCGCTTTAGTAGTATCTTACTACTAGAATTTAATATCTTATTATTTATAGTTTTATATATTCTACTTACTATTCTAACTTAAGTAATAATAGTTATATTAGCCTACTTAACTATTTTACTATCTACTAGAATTATTTTTCTCTAAAGAGTTAGTAGTAGCCTATAGATAGCTTTATTCTCTATCTAATAATTAGGCCTTCTTAAAGATCTATCTATAGAATTAGTTTTATCTATATAGTAGTATATTTCGAAATTAAAACTACCTAAGAAAATAGCCTAATATACTTAGTATTAGTTTAGCTATTAGATAGTTTAGATACTCTTTAAGTTATTATAGTCTATATAGACTTATATTACTTTATAAGTACTACTAAGATAGTATTACTATATTTTAAAGCTATATATAATAGTAAGTAGCTCTTAGTTATATATTTCCTAGTTTTATTTAGTATTAGTAAGCTTATAAGAAGCGAAAGCTACTAGCTACTACTTACTATTAGTATAAAGTTAACTAAGAATCCTACTAATACTAAAGGTAAATATATCTATTTCTACTTTAATCTTTAGTACTAGATTATAGTATCTTATAATCTCTATACTAGTAAATCTTATCTTAAGCTCCTTAAAGGCTACTACTAAATTAGTAAGCTAACTCTATTTCTAACTTCTTTTAAGAAGTTTTGTTAATAGACTTATAATAATAGAGTATTTTATAATAAACCTATAATAGAAGTTAGTAAATCCTAAAAACTCTTATAGCTTCTTTAAATTTATTAGTACTAGCTATTTCTAGATTATAGCTATCTTAGCTAGATCTAGTTTAATACTATCTCTAGTTATAATAAACCTAAAGAAGTATATATAGTCTACTATAAAGGTATACTTCTTTAAGTTAGTATATAAATTAGCTATTTATAAGTAGTCTAAGATATACTTTACTATAGACTAGTAGTCTTCTAAGCTTTTACTATATATATAAATTAGGATATTATCTAGGTATACTATATAAAGATTATCTAATAGGCTAGTAAGAGCTCTATTAATATATACCTAGAAGCTTACTAGAGTATTAGTAAGCCTAAATAGTATTACTATATACTTAAAGTACCTATATTAGATATAAAATACTATCTTCTACTTATCTCTTTCTTAGATACGAATCTAAGAATATATATCCTTAAGATCTAGAAATATAAAGTAGTAGGTACCTATAAAGTAGCTTAGTATTTTATTAATAAGTAGAAGAGAATATTAGTTCTTAATTATAATCGAGTTTAGAGCTTAGTAATCTATATATAGATATAGACTACTATCTTTCTTAGGAATAAATAGTAGTAGTACGCCTATAGAGCTAGTACTATATTAGATCTACTCTAGCTCTAGCTCTTTCTTAATATATTCTCTTAATACTTTAAGCTCTCTTATAGAGAAGTTATATAAGAGCCTATATAGAAGCTTCTTACTTTCTTATAGTTTAATTATATAATTAGTAGTATAGTATAATAGTAATATACTAGTAGAATTATTATTAAAGATATTAGTATAGCTTTATAATATCTCTAGGATAGCTAGGTCTCTAATATTAACTATTCTAATCCTTATAATTAGCTATAAACTAGTAGTAGTTATATAGACCTATTCTATAATAAAGGCTTATCTATCTTTAGTTTAGAGAGCCTCTTCTACTTATTTAATATCTATTAACTCGAATTCTTCTACTCTTAGGTTATATTACTATATTTCTAAGCTATTATAGATATTAATACTAAGTTACTATAGTATATAGTATCTAAGTAATACCTTAGTATTTCTCTAGTCTATACTATATATAAGAATCTTATATTACTCTTTCTAACTAGTATAGTTTTAGAGCTATATTTTAGCTCTATATATACTATAATAATAAGTATACTAGTTTACTAACTATTCTAGCTATAGTATCTTAGCTACTACTCTAGATAGACCTAGCTAGATAGCTAGCTTTTAGCTAATAAGTATTACTTATACTCTAGTATTAAGAGTTACTATTATAGAATATTTACTACTAAAGTATATAATATATATAATAGTAGTAATTACTTTAGTAGATTCGACCTAATTTAGCTTAGTAGTAGTCTAGTTACTTACTACTAAGCTTATACTTTTCTTTAGAGTTTCTTTCTAAGAGCTATATAATTTACGCTCTAAGCTTTCTTTAGTACTAAGTATATAGTTAAATAATAGCTCTTTTTATTATAGTTATAGTAAGTAATCTATAATAGATCTCTATTATTCGATTTTACTATTAAACTACTTATATTTAGTATATATAGTATTTAATAGAATAGTTTTACTAATCTCTATATCTTTATAGAAGCGCTTTTCTTTCTCTTTAGTCTCTTTAGATATATTACTCTCTTAGAGATAAGTTAGGATTTCTTTACTAGAAGATTCTTCTCTAACTATATAGTAAGGCTATAAAGCTTATACCTTATTACTAGTATTAGATTATAGTCTATAATTACTAGATATAAGTCTTTTTATAAATAAGAGAAATAGTAGTATAACTTCTAGTTCTCTATATATAGAGTTATCTAGATCTCTAGTATCTTAAGGTAAGTTAGAAATATCCTTATATTCTAACTCTTATACTACTTCGCTTCTATATATTACTTATAAGTAGTAGTAAGTCTTACTACTAAGTTATTAAGTTTATCTATAAAGAATAGGATAAATTCTTTCTAACTAATTATATACTATTTAGTAGTAGATATAGCTATCTATTAGTTTAGCTACTAATCTTATACCTTACTCTTAAAGTACTAAGATACCTATATAACTTTACTAAACCTATTAATATAAACTAATAGAGCCTACTAGAAAGTAATCTCTATATAGGTAATCTAATCTATATATTCTTTAATAGTCTTACTCTTATATAGATCTAGCTTTCTTATAGAGACTTAGATCTAATTATTTAGAATTAGTTACTTATAAAGTCCTTTTTACTTTACTCTAATAATAAAGTAGAAAGAATCTTTACTTATTACTAGTATACTAAGAATAATAGATATAGTTAAGAGATAGTAATCTTACTAATATACTAGGCCTCTAGTTTAGCTATAGAGATTAATTATATCTTATTCTATATATTTAATCTCCTAATTAATTACTATAAAGTATTATACTATTATTACTTATAGATACTCTTAGAGTACTATATATACTTTATCTATTTCTATTACTAAGTTTAGTACTAGTTTAGTAATATAAACTTAGTAAAAAGTAGTAGTTTAAGTATTTTTAATAGAGAATCTATATATTTTTTATAATAATAGTTCTTTATACTTATTAGTAAAAGTAGACTTCTCTACTATAGTATAATAATTTCTTAGATAAGAAGATACTACTAGAGTAGTACTTCTAGCTATAGCTAACTAATTCTTAGATATAGATCTATTAGAAAAATATAAGTTATCTAATATTTTAGATTACTATTCTAGATATAGATAGAAGGATTATTATATAAGAGTAGATTCTATAGTAGTATAATAATATTAGATAGTATTTAGTAGCTAAAGGTACTAGAATAATTCTTTAGCTTTTACTTCTAATCTAATAGTAAAGCTTTCTATTATAGCTTATCTATCTAACTTTTTAATCTCTTATTATAGCTACTAGCTTTACTACTAATATAATACTAATTTATAGCTAGACTACTTATAAGCTAAGAGTAACCTCTCGCTTAAGTAGCTCTTTTAGAAAGTTAATATTAGTTTAGTAGTAACTCTTCACTACTAAATCTCTAGTATAGAACTTAATATCTATCTTTATTTCTAATAAGATTCTCTAGAGGTTTAATATTAGTTTAGTAGTAACTTATTACTACTAAACCTCTAGTACTAAACTTAGTATTAGTCTTTACTCTTAGTATAACTAGTTTAGTAGTAAACCTCTAGTATTAAACTTAGTATTATATTTTAGTTCTAGTACTACTTAGTTTACTACTAAACTAAAGATAAATAGACTACTCTCTTTAAGATATAGTATTCTACCTCTAGATTAATACTACTTTAGAACTAATCTAGCTATACTATAATACTTTTAAACTATTTCTACTTTATATAAAAGTATAGAATAACTACTATATAGTAGATTAGAGTATTATCTATAAGCTTATAGTACTTATTAAACTTCTACTAGCTAAGATTAAAATTAATTAAGAAGTAATTTTAGAGATTAGTATAAGTAGAGAGATTAATATCTTTACCTATTAGGTTTATTAGCTACTTCTTTTTAAGAATAGTATTATCTAATACTATATATTTAATCTAAGATATAGTAGAGAGTCTTTATAGATATATCTAAGAGCTCTATATTATATATTATAGCCTAGTAGCTAGTAGAGATAGTAGTAATAAGAAAGAGCTAGTATTTAGTAGTATTAATTAACTTAGCTAACTCTACTATTTTATAGCTATTAGATAACGCTTCTATATAATCTTAAAGAATAATAATATCTCTTTAAAAATTAGTAGTATTATCTATAGCCTACTTATAATAGCTTTAGAGCTTATTCTTATATTCTTTATATAGCTTTAAAGGAGTATTATACTAAGCTTTAAGAGCCTAAGGACTTATATATACTATATAATAATTAACTAATCCTTAGAAGTTAGTTAATTATTAAAGATACTTAGCTTCTTAAGTTCTATATTACTATATACTCTATATACTCTATAGCTCTTAAATATAGCTATCTATAGAGTATATTCTTTAAGCTCTTAATCTATAAAGTTATCAATTAACTACTTTAGTAATAGTATATACTCTATAGTATCGAACTAGCTATTCTATCTAATACGATTATTCTTAATAAAGTTATAGATCTCCTTTACTTTATTACCTTAGCTCTAAAGGAGTTATAGTTAGTTCTACTAAATATTAATAAAGTATTCCTTTCTATTAGATAAGTATATAATATACTTAATTAGGTTATAGAGCTTCCTAATTAGACTACTTCTTTACTAATACTATAGTTTAAGCTATTCTACTAAGATAACTAGCTTAGGCTTAAAGGTATCTATATTATTACTAAATAGTATTTACTATACTATAAGGTTAATAATATAGTCTATATAAAGTATATAATATTACTTTATATTAATAGTATACTTAGTAGTTAGCTTAGCTAAAGTAGCTCTATTCTTACTAGTATTATCTATAATAAAGTTACTAATCTATAATCTAAAGTTAAACTAATCTAGGAGCTTAGTTATAGTTACTATAATATTTATAGCTATATAAGATTCTTAGAGCCTTAGGAGTCCTAATAGGATATTATAAGGTCGCTATTATTTATCTAGATAGTAGCCTATAATATTAAAGAGTAAGAACTAGTAGCCTAGTAAAGTCTAGATATTAAAGGCTATATTTATCTTAGTTATTATTCCTAATAAACTTTATTTAACCTTTAATTATAAAGTATTATAAGCCTTTATAATATACCTCTCTAGAGATCTTCTAGATAGTATAGACTTCTCTATATAGAGTTCGAAGTATACTAGAAGAGCTCTAAATACCTTATCTTTAATTAGAGATAGTAGTAATTATCTAGTTATAAAAAGTTATAAAATTATTAATCTAAATATAAAGATATTAAAATCTTATAGCTATAGATTTATAAAGGTCTCTAAAGTCGATTACGTACTATCCTTAATAAGTAATTAGCTATCTTTAGAGATCTAATATATTACTTTTAGGTAGTAGATTACTCTATTAGTAGTATTTACCTTATATATATAGCTAGTAGGCTATAGTATATTCTAACTATTATAATAAAAGTAATATAGCTAGAATACTTTATTATTATTTCTTTAGATAATACGCTATCCTTAGAAGTAGATCTATAATATATAGCTTTATTTATAGGCTCTAGTTAATAGTTAGTATACTAATAATCGATCCTAGTTAACTCTCTTATATTCTAAGAAGAGAAATATCGAATCTATAGATTTACTTATAGTAGTTAAAGGAAAGTTACTAGAGGTTTAGACTTATAAGAGCGTATATAGTTTAGATATAAGAGGAATAGATATAAATAAGGATATAATAGTATTTAGTATAGTTATAGTAGTATAGGTAGTTAAGGTAGTTACTATTACTAAAAAGGAGAGGATTTAAAGGATTTCTATATATTTAGTAATAGCTAGCTAGAGGTAAGTAGAGGTAGCTAAATTAGATAAGGTAAGATATTAAGCTACGCTTCTATATATAGAGAGCTAATTAGAGCTACTTAGAGTGAGCTCTAGGCGCTTTAGGGTTAGGATTAGGGCTACTATAGAGAAATGTTAAGAACTTGATAAGTAATAATTCACTTATATTACTTGCTTAAGCTAATCAAGAAATTCAGAGGTCATTCCTTACTTGATTACGTAAAGCCCTTACTTGCTAAGTAACTTGATTACTTGCTTGCTTGTGCCCACCTCTGGCTACAATCGCATGAGTCTAGAGTCGACACAACCCAGAAAGTACAGATGTACTTACTTCCTCCCAATGCAGCCTATCGGACCAGTAGAGAATTGCAAAAAATACTCCAGTAGCTTGCCAGAATCTGGACCCAGCCATCTCTCGGGATCGAACTTCTCTGGGTGATCGAAGATCCTATCATCGTTCATCAGGCCACAGGTCGGCATACTCACAACGGTCTGCGTTCATGTCAGCGTGAATGAGCTGGAGATTTGCTACGAGAAAATGCAACCTACGCCACCTGGTATGAAGGTCCCTGCAATGACTTTGCCTCCTGGAGGACGGGAGCTATCAAAAGAGCCATTGATTTGTTGCATTGAGTCAACCTTTAATATCGCTGACCAACAGATCTGTAAATCAGAGCTGTATATATCTACAAGAGTTACACGGTTTGTCACCCAAACTTGTCTACACGTTTGCGAGCAAACATCCAAGCATTACTGCAACGACCAGCAAACCGAGGGACACATATCTGTAGCGCACAGCCTACGTAGACGTTATGCGAATAAGGACCTACACCAGAGCCACCAGATTCGACATGCCTAAGCCGGCTCTCGAGCATTCGCGCACTTCGCCGATAGAGGTACGCCCATATTAAGAAAGCTGTGCTGAAGTACGATCTTTGACGCTGCGACAGGATGCTACCTATCCCACCAACAGCTTCAAATTTCTGAAGAACACTCATGGCGAAAACGGAACGCATGAAGCCAGCAACAATCACAACGGCAGTAGCAGGGTGTCCAAGCCACTCAAGCTCAATGTCATCGTTGTCGGAGCAGGACTTGGAGGTCTCGCTACGGCCGTGGCTCTGCGATTGCATGGCCACCAAGTGACGGTGTTGGAACAAGCACCAGCGCTAGCAGAGGCAAGTAGTGACCAGGACCACGCATCTTCTTGGTGTGCTTTCCACGCGTCGGTGGACTAACAGTGATCAAGGTCGGCGCTGGAATACAGATTCCGCCAAACTCGAGTCGAATCTTGCACGACTGGGACCTTGGACCGCGCCTGGATACGGTCGCAGTACAGCCAGGCGCAACGATTATCCGCCGATGGGAAAATGGGGAAGCTATAGGACTCACGGACGTTGGTCCAAAGTTCCGGGCGATGTTCCATGCACCGTACTACGTGATCCATAGAGCCAATTTCCACGAGATTCTACATGGCCGAGCGCATGAACTCGGCGTGGATATCAAGCTAGGGAGTAAGGTGGACGCTTACGATGCAGAGACTCCCTCGGTCACATTGCAGAATGATCAAGTTTTGATTGCAGACTTAATTGTTGCTGCAGATGGTAGGATTTTTTTGGCGACAAGGACACTGACTAAGGCTAATCAATTTTCAGGGATCAACTCCAAGGCGTCGAAAGTTGTTGCTGACACGGCGGAAGGTCCGCAACCAACAGGCTATGCAGCGTATCGAGCAACAGTGAAATCGGAATCGATGCGAGGCGACCCAGATACAGCATGGCTGTTGGAGCAACCTAACATAAATATGTGGTCCGTCTGCGAAAGCTACTTGGCTCAGTGCACAACGAGAACTGACACTTCTCTTAGGATTGGAGACCACAAGCATGCCATGACCTACATGATCTCCGGGGGCAAGACGTTCAATATGGTGCTCGCACACAAAGATAACTCCGATCTTGCTCTATGGACCCCAGACTCAGCACGCCGCGACATGGAGGACCACTACAACGGATGAGATCCTAGGTAAGATCTCTGAGACATGTTGTTCGGAATGTATGGGTTGACCATACAACGCATCGCAGGTTACGCAAAGTACTTTCTAAGGTCGACAAACTGCAAAAGTGGCCACTTATGACAGGTGCTGCGCAGAAGGAATGGGTTTCCCAGTCCAACAAACTTTTGATACTTGGGGATGCAGCACACGCTATGATTCCATTCATGTCGCAAGGTAAGTTAACTCTCTTGCATCTGCCTGTTTACAATTACTCATTGGACATGTACCAGGCGCCGCCATGGCCATCGAAGATGCCGCCGCATTGGCGACTGCACTGCAAGATGCATGGGACCATAACGACCTTCCTCGAGTGCTTCGTATCTTCGAGGAAGTCAGAAGTGAACGTACTGGGCAGATGCAGCAAGCGAGCTCTCTCAACGCCCAGCTTTTGCATTTCGCAGACGGTCCAGAGCAACAAGCGAGAGATGCAGCAATGGAAGCTGAAGTGCTAGGCTTGCATTTCGAGACGAGCTCGAATCAGTGGAGCGATCCAGTAACGCAGCAATGGGCGTATGGCTATGACGCCGTCAGCGTGATTCAACAGCGACTATGGGCATCACGCAATTAGGCTCCAGCCCAGCTGAACTGTAATATGGCTCAATATGAACATCATAGTATTATACAGGATGCAGACGAGTGCATGTCGTGCCATACCGCTTGAATCTGACGTGACACTCTCAGGTGCGAATGCGAGCTCATGTGGGGCTGCGCAAGGCAGCAGTTATCGACAAAAGCTCTCGTAGCAGCACAAACATCAATCACACTATAGCTAACAGTCAACAATGGCGAGAACTTTAATCAGCCTAGTCATTATACTTGCTAGCCCTGCTTTGGTGTTTGCCAAATGTTTCGAGCCTTCGCCTGCATTCCCGGTGCCGCAATGGGACAAGGTACGTAGCTGTTCCGTGGCCAATGCCTCGTGCACATCATTGACCGTTGCTACATACAGTCCGGACCATGGATCCCAGCATCGGCATTCTCTGCTATCTCTGATGAGATAGAGAAGATTGACAAAGATCTTACTGCCCGCTCGTCTTTCTCCATCGAGGTGACTTCGTCCGATGCTACTTTGTGGACCAAGTACCACAGTGCACAGCAGCACGACGAGAAAAGACCAGGAGTGACTTCCGTCGATGGAGACAGCCAGTATCGTATTGCCTCGATCACCAAAACCTTTACGACTCTTGGACTGCTTTACCAGCACGCATTGGGTAACCTCCATCTCGATGACTCTATCGACAAGTACATCCCGGAGCTTAGGGAGTCCGACAAAGGCGAGCTACCGTGGAAAGACATTACCCTTCGCACGCTTGCTAGTCAATTGTAAGCTTCCATTCTCTTCATCGCCATTGCTGGCGGGAAGCCTGGTTTCACACTTAGCTAACGCACACCTTCCGCAGATCTGGTCTCCCCAGAGACTTCGCCATCGGTGCCGTTGTCGGTAGGCAAAAAGATCCCACCGTGATCGGTCTGCCTCCCAGACAAAATAACACCACAACGGCATGCCCATCAGTTGCGAATGGTGGATCATGCACTCGATCCGATCTACTCAGAGCAGTAAAGCAACAAAAACCGGTCTTTGCGCCAAACCAGAAGTCCACATACTGCAATGATGCCTACGAGCTTCTTGGCCTGGCAATCGAAGAAGTGACTGGACAGACCTATAGCGACTACATCACGGAAGCAATTCTCAAGCCTCTAAACATGACCAAGGCCTCTTTCGTAACGCCACCGGACGACCATGCGGTTCTTTCATACGGCAATGCAGCGATCTGGGACATCAAGCAGGGCGTTCAGCGGCCCACTGGCGGCTTGTATGCATCTGCAAGCGACCTGAGCCAGTTCCTGCGCTACATTCTGAAACACTACAATTCGATCGCAACCGGTGTGAATTGGTTGTTCCCAGCCAGTTGGGCGACTGGTCTGCAAAGCTTCTACGGCATGCCTTGGGAAATCTTGCGAACGGACTCTGTTCTCGAATACAGCAAGCGACCTGTCACCATCGTATCCAAGTCCGGAGGTCTGCCCGGATATGTCTCCAACATCTTCTTACTTCCGGAATACGACCTTGGAGTCACTATGCTTGTTGCAGGGAACATTACACTGCTCGATAAAGTGCAGGACATCGTTTTAAAGGGCCTGATAAGGGCCGCAGAGGCGTCCATCTGGGACCACACCAAGACTGTCTATGACGGAGACTTTGTAGCCACGAACTCCTCCCTGAACTCCTCGCTGTCACTCAGAAGCACCCCTCAGCATGGACTGACAATCAGCAAATTCATCTCAAACGGCACAGACATGCTCGACACTGTCCTCACGCAGATTCTCGCACCCTACGTCCCACCACAGAAACAAGGATGGCATGCGCAGTTGGTCCCAACACTGCTGTTCAAAAACGAAAGCACCAAACAAGGCGAAATCTGGAGGTTCCTGATCGTGCAAGAACGCACGGAGAAGAAGTCGGGGCACGGTTTGTTCGACGAATTTTGCGTGACTGACGTCGACACCACGTCTTACGGTACATTGCCTCTAAACGAGGTTGTCTTCTGGCACGAAGAAGGGCTTGTGGAGTTACCGGCATTCCAGGTTGTGTTTAAGCCGACTGCTGACAGGGGCACGGAAGGTGGCTCGTGGTCTGCTTCTTTCGAGAACTTGTTGCAGCATGTCATTAACTAAGGATCGGCTGACGCGGCAGTGGCGAACAAGTCCAGTAGGAACTGCATGGGGGCTCATTAGATTGCAATGTGACTGTTTGGCTTTTGCTAGAACGTCCAGCAAACGTAGTCTATTATGTAGTGAGGTTTGCATTTTGAAGCAAACATGGCGTTGGTAAAAATTGTGCGGTAGTCCACGACCTGATCATAGCAGTAGTGAACAGCTCTCGACCCTATCCCGCAGGCATTAAATATCAGGCGTGACTTCCATACTAGATATGATCCTCGCTGTGACGCTCCGATTGATGATCCACTCCTCAGCTCGAACCTTCGCAATCATGCTCAAAAACTTCAGGCGTAAGCTAGTAACAACAGCAAGCAAAGTAGCACGGCGAGCCCGAGCCCATGCGGCTTTCAGGCGCCCAACGGACTCTTCAAGTGACGGAGAGCCCTTGCCCGATCCATGGAAACGAATCCTCCCGAGAGAGCGCGCAAGTTCTCCACGGCCAGGACTCAGAAAGAAGCGAAAGACGGGCGTCAAAAAATTGGCCGAGTCAGAGAAGAATGAGTCGCACCTCAAGCTCGATAGCGATGACCGCACAGCTCCTTGCGCGACGATTCGTCCGCCGCTTGGGTCGAAAGACCAAGAGAACGACAATCCGCAACCCTGCGCAAGAAGGCAAAGCAGCTCCCGCCAGCAGGAAGCACAAGACTCATCGCTCGGGAACGAAGACATGAGGTTCATCACCATCCATACCCCAAACCAGCAACATCGAGCCTTACTATTGCCCCCATTCACATATCAAAGAACACGAGCACTGGTCCACGCCAGACAAGATCTCAGAGCAGTCCAGTCCGAGCTGACTACAACAACCGTAGAGATGGACAACCTTGTTGCAGCACAGAACGAGCTGGAAGAACAAGATTACCGTGAGGTTCCAGGGGCGTTCTTGGACGATAATGCGTATGCGGACAGGGAGCGGCGTCAGTTGCTGATGACCACGATTAGGAAGAAGATCAGGTTCTGCGAACTGACTTTGGAAGATTCTGAAGTGCAAAAGCCGCGATTGAAAGCGGATCTTGAGGCGCTGCAGGAGCAGTTTTTCGATGATCTCGAGCGGGCGGTGCATGATGATGTGGTAGCGGGTCCATCACGATCTAAGGCTGGAGATTCAGGTAAGGCGGGTGCTTGGACGACAATGTGAAATCGGTGGGCATCAAAAATTGTACTGAGAAACTAGCTCTTGCGCACTGCTGTCACACATGGAGGGATTGATGTTCTAGAAGAGCGCTCGCTGCATGCTGAATCTCGTTTCAAGCTAGTTATCCAATTAACAGACATTGTTCAACACATTGCTCAGCGCAGCCTTCTCAAGCGTATCGACGCTCAAGCCATAGTACTGCTTCACCTGAATCCAAGCGCGCACATACTCGCACTGATAATCCTCACGTGCGGGCAGCCACTCAGCAGGGTCACCGTCACCCTTCTGGCGGTTGCTAGTAGCGCTAACGGCAAGAAGCTGAGGACGTGTCAAGCTACAAGAGTCAGTACGTGTCGTGAACGCTATCTTACAACGGTAGAATACTTACTCGTTGGCAAACTGCTCGCGGCGAGCGTCGGTCCAGGTACGTGCACCGGAGACCCAGGCTTCTTTCTGGAATGGTCTTAGTCTATGTTTAGCCGTATGATCTGCAGATGCAGGACTTACAAGAGGAACCAAATGATCAATGTCGAGTTCGCTCGCGACCGTGAACGTCAAGCCATCGTAGTCACTGTACCAGGAGCCAGAGGTTGAAGCGCAGGCGCTGCTCGTCACGACGCTGCTACCGTCACGCTTCAAGACGGTCTCTCGAGTGTTGCAAGTGCCGCTGATCGTGATCCAGTGGTTGAAGAGATCGCGGTCGTATGCCGGGCTGTTGCTCTCGGCTTCGACGGTCAGCTGTGACAAATAAGACCTCGCGGTGGCAACGGCGATAGGCGTAGGTAGATTTCCACGGCGCGATACGGCAGGTTCGATGGGTGCAGCGAAGGCCGTGCTGGCAGCAAGGAGAACTGCAAGAGCGGTGTTGAGAGCCATTGAAAGCGAAAGACTGTATGAGCGAGCGTGGGTAAGGACTCAACACCGAATATGTCGCAAGATAGCAGCGTGTAGAGCGAGAGACGGGGTGAGCAAAATTAATTATATATATGATGGCCTCGAGTTCTATTATCTGTCCAGGTAGGCACCTTCCTCATGTGTGAATCGTGTCTCCCACTCGAAGCAGTGCGACACCCATGCTAAGCGTCGAAGTAATGTAGGCGTGCATGTGCTACGTGAACTTTGAGCCATACACGTGTGAGTGGCCAGCATTCTTCCTTGGTGTTTCAGTGTCGACTAACAGCTGGGCTGCATTGGTTTGCTCAGGGCCAGAGGCCAAGTCCTGCAGAATGTCGATCTTTGCCATTAAAATGAAGCCTCGGCAGACAGCTGAGCCAATGAACCAATCGATTATCTGACACGCTGGAATAGTAGTACAAGGATCAGCAATCGTGCGGCCAGAGGTATGCGGAAGTCTCGCCGTTGGAGCATTCTCCTGCAATGATAAGAAGCACGTGTGGAGATGCTCCGAGGAAACCCCACATTGCTCTTTCCTTTCTGGTCGGACTCCGACGCTCCGAACGACCGCCATTTCGCGGTGCCCTGACTTCCACCATGCCATTGAGATAAGGATGCAAGCAGTTGCGGAAGAATTAAATTATCTTCTCACAGCGTGGAGGAGCCGTTTGGTGGCATAAATTGAGTTGATGGTCAAAAGCCGAACGTATTCTGGAAAGCGGCGTCTGGGACATTGACGTTGGCAAATTGGTTCTGTTGAGCAGACATGACCAAGTTGGGGTTGAGAAACATGTCCCACTCGAACGGCATATCCATATTCCAATCGACGTTCGGCGCCTCGGTCATTCCGCTGGTCGAGCCAATGCTGGGCGGGTTGTCAAATGTAGGCACCTCGGGTAGGGCTGAAAGAGCCTCAAGTTCTTTCTCTTTACGCAAGCGACTCATGCGCACCATGGCTATTGCTTGATTGTTCGCCTCACGAACCATGTGCGTTGGATACGCATCTGCAATTTGCTGAAGGAGGGCCATAGCATTGGCAATGTGACTGAGCGATTTGGGTGTGCTGACTGCAAGAGCGACATTCACGAACTGAAAAGGTACGTGTAGTACATTCCACCAAGGTGTGCGGGTCTCCAGTAGTGCCCTAGAAGCTTCGAGCGCGGCCTTTCCAATATTGAGGATGGATTCCGCACGGTCTTTAGCGTCAGTAAGACTCATAAGCCAGAGTCGTCGGTAGATAGCGAACGCCATATCAGCTCTGAGCAGTGTCATGAATGAAGACTCGGTGGTCATTTCCTCGATTCGCGTGAGCGCATTTCCCAAAGCCGCAGGCGGATCTGGTTCTCGCTCACGGTCTACGAAGTCACTAGGCAGCATATCGGCGAGCTCGACAAATAGATTTGCGTGCCCTGTGACGTCTGGTGCCGGCTTTTTGGTCGTAATCACATCAAAGTTGACCCTAGAACGGCCGTACTCGAATGAAAAGACGATGTTGAGCGCACGGGCGATCCAGAAAAGCTTTCTCCGTGTCTTCACTAGACGATGGTCTGCAGCACTGGCTGCTGGATACACGACTGCGATTGTCTGCATTTCCTTGTGAAGTCCGCTTGCCTCTGCTTGGTGCATTGCAATGGAGCTTGCCAGCCAAGATCCGTGGGGCCGTCCAGTACATCGCATGTAGATGGTGATCAAGATCCAAGCAGCGGTAGTGTTGGGAGACGGATTGATGCTGAGCCTACGCCATGTCATAATCGTCTTGGTCATACGAACACATTCAGCCTCCTTTGGATGGGGATTGGGTGAAAAGAAAGAGCCCAGTGCCGCGACCATGAGCAAGATAGGATCAAGCTCATTGAACCCATTCGTGTCTGCATAGCGAGCAGCGGCGCGTTCCAGGAAGTCAGCCTCCTCCAGCAATCCCAGCTCCGGCTTTACAATGGCAAAGTAAACAGCAGCAAGGCGTTGCATGTCGACCCACGACACGATGGTACTGATGTCGAAGACGGGATCTTGCTCCTCCTGGCGGATGCCCATGCACCATCCAAAACTGTGCAGACGAGGAATGGTCTCAGACTCCATGTCCATGCCCAGGATTCTAGGAAAGGCAATGGCGGAATTTGCGCGGACAAAACGAGTCTTGACAGGATCCAAAATACTGCGATGATGGAACCGCGCTCCAGGAGCCGTGAGAGGATGCGCCTGGAGTTGGATAACACTGGGTTTTACATCGTGAGTCTCTGGCCAGCTGGGCTGCTGGTGGACGAGCTCAGGCGGGTTGTCGCCATTCATGTGGTGGGTAGAGTGGCGCTTGCCGGGCGCATACTCGCACTGGTACTCATAGCGCACGCAAGTACCACATGGCATCTTGCCATCGCATTTGCGCTTCCTTTGGCGACCTGGGTAGGCGTTAGTGGATGGGGATGTCTCGTAGGGCTGAACCGGAGCCAGCAAGCTGAAGACTCACATGGGGCGCAAGCCGCTCTGCTGCGCTGACGGCCCTGGTGGTCTCCCTCGGGCGTGGCGGAGCGCGATCTTTTGGCGTCGCTGTCGCTGGGCATTTTCTGGTATTGCTCAGACCGTGAGGAGGAGTTGTTGGTGAATTTTCTTTGCACTCGCTCAGCTGCCCTGGGTCATGGACGCGTACTTTCGCTCTCAGGAGCTGGCTGGGGCGGCCAGTCTTGGATTAGTGTCTGCGATCAGGCTTGGCTACGATTAGCCAATGAGTAGCGGCACTGCGTCCCGACCGATGTACTCTGATGACTGCACATTATCTGCGGCATTGCTGAGTAAACCAGATGTGTTGCACAGGCATATAAAGAAGTGCCTGAGGCCGGCACAGTCGCTTGAGCGCTTCTAGGACTAGGTATAGCCATCTAGTGGGCGACAAGAGGAGCTATCTTTTGCACTGCCTCAATACGGCGGGCGACAAATACCACCACGACACACACGCGCCATGGAACGACTAATTCGAAAATGGTTAGACTGACTCGCGTGAGTATCCAGCTGATGGAGCTCCTCTCGCGGTCTAGTTTCAAAATCCGTACCGGCGTCTTAGCGGCAAGAGTGAGCGGTTGATCTATCTACGCATAATGATAATAGCGTATTAGTTATTAGATAGATATGCTTTCCAGATAGGATCTCAGCGTGAAGGCAGAACATGTAATAGTCTCAAAGTCGAAGATAACAGTACACTATTACCAATCGGGAAATGTAAGCATAGGTTGTATCTCGGCGGCATAGCAAGCAGTACGGACTTTGAAGCTAGACCGCGAGCTCCTCCACGAGGTGTTCGACTGTTTGGTAGCCGACAAAGCCCGACATGTCGTGTCAATATGCGGGGCTTCGTAGTGGTAACAGATATATTCGATAGACGTGGTTTTACTCAGGCGTATACGGAGGCCTTAATCAATCAAGAACTCACACCATCATGGTCGTCGACAATGAGATCAAAGGAAGGCTCGCCCTGATCACAGGAGCTTCAGGAGGGTAAGAACGGATAGCCGATAGAGAATGTCAACATGAACATACACTCATGAAATAACATAGCATCGGAGCAGCCTGTGCTCGCGACCTTCTCGCGAATGGCGCATCTCTCGCACTCACGTACAGCACCAACAAGGCCAGTCTAGACCAACTGGTGGCAGACATCACGCCCCAAGCAGCAGGCCGAACAATCTCATCCCACCAATGTGATGTGGGCAAAGAAGGCGACCTGCAACGACTCTTCGACGAAATCAAACAACAACATGGCCAACACCCTGATATACTCGTCGTCAACGCAGGCTACGGCAAACGTGTAAGCAACATCCTCGAGATCGACATCGAGGAGTGGGATTATACGATTAATGTCAACCTGCGGAGCTCGTTCATCATTACGAAGCTGGCGGTGCCGCATATGCTTGAGCAGGCGTGGGGAAGAGTGATATATATCTCTTCGATTGCTGCTGGTGGCACTAGTATCAATGGTTGCCACTATAGTGCATCAAAAGGTGAGTTCCTCTTGGTTTCATTATTTTGTCCAGTCACTAAAGCCCATCAACAGCCGGCGTCCAAGGCCTCTCGAAGAATCTGGCCAACAAAATGGGCAAGAGCGGCATCACATTCAACGACGTTGCACCGGCAATGATCACTGGCACCGGGATGATCCAGACTGAAGAACAGCTCAAAGGCACTCCCGGCGACGTCAAGAATATTCCAGTGGGTCGGAGTGGAAGCACAGAGGAGTGCGCGAACGTAGTGACCATGTTATGTCGGACTGGATACATGACAGGGCAGAGTCTGTTGCTCTCAGGAGGACTCAAGTAGACTGTTGAATAGGCTCAGACGACTGTCTAGAACAATCTGACCCAGGTGTTGAAGCATAGGTAGTGAGAGACGTGTCGTGGAGCGCGGTGTCCAGAGTCGTAGGTGCAAGACGTCAGATCATGTCTTCCATAGATGCTGCAAGACTTGATTGTGATGCTACACTAGGACAGATCAATGCTCTCAGGAGATGTGATATCATGCCGGGCGACTTTTTACAGGCATCTTTCGAGGCGGCGTGAACGCGACGGGACCAGACTCATGGCAGATCTTTCACTGGGCAAATTCCATGCTGGGTAGCACGCAAGAATTGCAGGACGCATGAACGCTGAAAGATAGCACGAGCGGTACATTCGAAGAGTACATGTATACTTGACGACATGCCGTGGAAGGAAAGAAGAAGGCTCCAGTCGCTTGGTTGCTCGGCTGGCGAGATCGACAGTGCATGTGCCACCACCAGACCAAGGGCATCCTTGTCTGCCTGTGTCAACACAAGCCCCGCCACGCTGCAAGACACCCTCCACATTGCTGTGACATCTTTTCGTTGTTGCTAGAAGATACGCGAAAAGAACCACAGATTTCTCATACATAAAATTTCAACAAAGACAGCCGCTGCTACAAGCAAGAAAGAAAAGAATCCGAGAAAAGCACCCCTTCCTCACGGCAGCCCTACCCGTGTCAAGATCAAAAACCAGCAGCAGCGTGACTTGCACGCGCGCCCGAGGTGGATGCACGAGTGGAGTTACGCGGCACTCAAACAGCTGCAAAATCCCAAGCCTTTCGTCATAACTGTGGCACGCATCCCTCCCAATTCATTTGTGTACATCGGCTGCATCGGGCGGCCACAAATACACACGATGTCTCTTTCGTCAGATGTGGCGGCGAGTGGTGTAGATCTGAGGATTGATTGCACGCAAGTAGTACTAGTTGTGGCACAGCGGTCTTGAGCTACGTATATGTACATCATGAAGTAGGTTTGCGTGGTTCTTGTTCTACTTCCCTGCTTATCTACATACCTACTTCTTCACAGCTGCGTACTTTGATAATATTATCATCTGCTTTTGATACTCTACTCTCGACATCACCAAATCCCAAACCGAGTCATCATACTCTCCACCTAATCCCACCTACACATCTCATAATGCCCGACATCGCCCCCGACGGCCCCCTCGACCAAAACAAGGTAACCTTCCACCATCCCACACCCACCCTCCCCTCCTCCCACTAACCACAGATGTAACAGGGTCTCCTCAGCGTCGTCGGCGACCCCATCGGCCAAGTCCTCGACAAGACCCTCAAGCCCACCGTCGGCCACATCACAGGTGCCATCGGCGGCCCTCATGGCGAAGCCGCCGAACGCATGCAGAACGTCTCCAAGAACGCGTACAAGTGGGAGGGCAACAAGGAGAATGTGCAGGACAAGGATCTGCCTGGTGGCGAGAGGATTGGGGGGAACAGGCAGACGGCGCAGAACCCGCTTGGGTTGTAGTTGTGCTGTGAGTGAGCGAAGATTTTGATTGATGGTTGAGCATGGGTTTCTAATTCTCTTTTTTTTTACTTTCTCCTTCTTGTATGATAGCGAGTCCTTGCTGCTGTTGGATTTTTTGAGAGTCTTTGTGGGACGAGTGGTGTGCATAGCGATTTGTTCATTCATTTGCATCGGGACATCATTTAAGTATGGAACATGAATTTTACGGCCGAGTATTTGACCCTGTATCTGTTCCTTCTCGCGGATTACATTCGCTGGTATACAATATGATTCAACATCTATGCGGCAGCAGTGGGCTTGCCACCGCTCGAGATCAGGTCCAAGAAACCCTGCTTGCTCATCTCGTTCATCCTCTCTTCTCTCTTGCCGAGACCGACCACGCCGTCCTCCTTCGCGGCCTTCATGGCGGTCTCAGCCTTGACTTGCGCTGCCCTCACGGCGTTGAAGAGCTTCACAACACCTCTTTGCGCGGTCTTCTTCAGTCTCTTCTCCTCCTCCATCACCGCACCTGTGGCCACGTTCTCGTTCTCCAGACCCAAGACATCCTTCACACGGCCCTTCTCGAGCAGTGCTCTCTTCTCAGTCTTGATCTGTGCGCGAGCCTTCGACTCCAACTTTGAGTCCGCCAATGACTTGTTTGCCTCTGCGGCCGTCTTCGATCTACTCAGCACAGGGTCCGCTCGTTTTGATGTGCTGAGTTTTGTGTCGAGAATCTTGGACATGCTTGTCGCGAAAGCATTGGGATCGTTGCGCTTCTTCTTCTCTGCGGCTGCATTGCTGGAAGTCATGGACTCGGTGTCGGACTCGAGATCTGGGTCGTCGTCCTCATCCTCGTCCATGCTACTCTCGCCGGTCGCAACCTCGTCCAGGTCCATAATGTCTTCGTCGGCATCGCTTTCGTCTTGTAGGGGCGCAGCGTTCAGAGCTGTGTTTGTGGCAAGGTCGTGGGCCTCATCTTCTGAGTCCTCCTCCTCATCTTCGTCGTCGCTCTCAGGCGCGGGCTTCTTCGTCTTGATCGGAAGAGTGTGCTTCAATATGGGCTTTGCAGGTGTTGCCTTGGGCTTTGCGGGCGTTGCGCTGGGCTTGGTGGCAGTCTCTTCGGCGATCTTTTCTGCGGGCGCAGTGGTCTCCTCGGCGGCCTTCTGTCTTGGGACTCTCGGCTTCAAAGGAATCGCATTTGCAGAAGAAGCATTGTCTGAGCCTTCATCTTCGGACGAACTGTGGTACTGAGGTTGGCGCTTCGAAATGCGAATCTTCTTCTTCTTGGGGCGCGGCTCGTCGGGGTCTCTTCTCCTTTTCGCATGCGGTGGCTTCGCTGAGGGGTTTCCCATTGTGTGAGTTGTGGTGCGAAAGAATAAACTCTCGACAGTAGTGGGAGATGCAAATCTGCTTCACGACTTCTTTAATCCATCTGCGACTTTCTTCTCAAGCCAGACCCAAAAATTACCTAGTCTAGTCTGGCGGAAACGCTCCGTCGGCCCTTCCCTTGAGCAGCCTTGAGCCTCTTCGCTCTTTCCCCGCGTTGCCTTGTGGGGTCCGCAATTCATCAGTCGTGTCAACTATCGCCGCAATATACCACTCACGCTGCATATCTATGTGATCCTAGGTACACACACCACCCGTCTCACCTCAACCTCACCCTCACAAATCCGCCGCCATGGTTCTCTCCGATCTGGGACGGCGCATCAACTCCGCCGTCACCGACCTCACCCGCTCCGCCACCCTCGACGAGAAAGCCTTCGATGGCATGATCAAGGAGATCAGCAATGCCCTCGTGGAAGCCGACGTCAACATCAAGCTGGTCGCCTCGCTGCGCAAGCAAATCAAGGCCTCTGTCAAATTCAACGAGCTCCCCGCCCACGCGAACAAGAAGCGCATCATCCAGAAGGCCGTCTTCGATGCGCTGGTCGACATTGTGAACCCACACCAAACACCCTACACCCCGAAGAAGGGAAAGAGCAATGTCATCATGTTTGTTGGTCTGCAGGGTGCGGGTAAGACGACGACATGTACGAAGCTGGCCAGGTGGTACCAGGCGAGAGGCTTCAAGACTTGCTTGGTCTGCGCGGATACCTTCAGAGCTGGTGCTTTCGACCAATTGAAGCAAAACGCCACCAAGGCGAAGATCCCCTACTATGGCTCCCTCACACAGACCGACCCCGTCGTCGTGGCCAGGGATGGTGTGGAGAAGTTCAAGAAGGAGAAGTTTGAGATTATTATTGTCGACACCTCTGGTAGACATCACCAGGAAGAGGCGCTCTTCTCAGAAATGCAGGAGATTCAGGCCGCGGTCAAGCCACAACAGACAGTCATGGTGCTGGATGCGTCTATCGGTCAGGCAGCGGAGGCGCAAAGCAGGGCTTTCAAGGACGCAGCAGACTTTGGTGCCATTATTATCACAAAGACAGATGGTGCCGCAGCAGGTGGTGGTGCTATCTCCGCAGTCGCCGCCACGCACACGCCCATCGTCTTCATCGGTACTGGTGAGCACCTTCTGGACATGGAGAAGTTCAACCCAGAATCTTTTGTCTCGAAGTTGTTGGGCATGGGCGACATGCAAGGACTGGTGGAGCACGTGCAAAGCTTGAAACTCGACCAGAAGGAGACCATGAAGAACATCACTGAAGGAAAATTCACCGTGCGCGACTTGAGAGATCAGCTGCAAAACATCATGAAGATGGGCCCGCTTTCGAAAATGGCTGGCATGATTCCTGGTCTCAGCGGCATGATGGCTGGCATGGACGATGAAGAGGGCAGCTCAAAGCTCAAGCGCATGGTCTACATTTGCGACTCCATGACCATGAAGGAGCTCGACTCAGACGGCAAGATGTTTGTCGACCAGCCCACCCGTATGACCCGTGTGGCCCGCGGCTCAGGCACATCAGTCCGCGAAGTCGAGGAGCTCCTCACACAGCAGAGAATGATGGCCGGAATGGCCAAGAACATGAAGGGTCTGGCCGGCAACGCACAAAAGGCAAAGGGCGCCATGGGCGGCGGCAACAAGCAGCAGCAAATGGCAGCCATGCAGAAGAAGATGCAGAGCATGGGCGGCGCCGGACGTGGTGGAGGAGGAATGCCGGACATGAGCAGCCTGATGGGCATGCTCGGAGGAGGTGGAGGCGGCGGCATGCCTGACATGAGCCAGATGATGAACATGTTTGGCGGCGGTGGTGCTGGTGGCGGAGGTATGCCCGACATGAGCAAGATGATGGAGATGTTCGGTGGTGGTGCCGGTGGTGCTCCTGGCGGTGGACGTGGTGGCCGCAGGTAGTTCGGGCGACCTATTTGCTTGCACACACTGATACACACCTGGGATGGGGTTTTATGTTTTGGTCATAGCGATGGCGTTTTATTGATGGGGTGCTTCCAAACGGCAAAATAGGAGGCATGTAAATTGCAAGCTCTTACGAGGGTAATGTCAACGAAGACTTTTTCTAGCAGCCACTTGGCGTAAAAAAGCACCGCTTTGTGTCAACCGAATCGCCCAGTGAACCTACAAGCTGACGACTTGGCTTCTCATACGGCTCCCAGGCTCTGCCGTAAAGTATTTTGGTAGAGGTCACTGCTTCGAGGCAGCGACTTTCGAAGTTTCGGGTTCCGCGGGTGATGCACAAGAATTGGCAGCTTACGGCCTTTGGTCTCGGCGGCGTGGCGAAGACAGTACAACTGCAAGGACTACTCACTGGCCCCGAACAAGCCAAGTCGCGATGACAGTGTTGACACAGGGCATCCAAGAGCTCGATGTAAGTGTACATTAGGCAACGAGATTCAAATGCACTTGGTATTAGTTTATCAGAAGCCGGGGCGGCAATCATCTGCTTGCCGTAGAACGTTTCATCATTAATCTTCACGCCAATTTAACACTACCAGTGCCATAAGCATCTTCAACATCATGGCATCGCGTACCAAAGACGGCTTTCTCTGGACATCAAGCTCTTCAGGAAGACATGGCTTAACAACAGAAGCGCTCGGCACGAGCACACCAGCTTTGAAGGAGCACTACGATGTTATCGTCATTGGAGCTGGCTTCGCTGGGCTGACTGCGGCTCGCGATTTGACTGCTTCACGGGAGCTCAGCGTGCTGTTGGTGGAGGCCCGCGATCGAGTTGGCGGCCGAACTTGCACAGTCAAAGAGCTCGGTGGGGAGTTTGAAATTGGCGGACAGTGGGTTCATTGGTGAGCGTTTATTCTCGTCCTAGATTCGATTGTTGTGATTGATTCTCATGGGTCATCTAGGTGGCAGCCGAACGTCTATCGCGAACTGGTAAGATATGGCCTTGAAGGGAATCTTCTGGCGGCCCAGGGTAAGTGCGACAGTGCTTGACAAAAGAGGCATCACACACGACTGATAGAGGCCAGTCAATGCGGAAGATGTACTAGGGATGCAAGAAAATGAGATTGAGACTGCGCTGGCGGATTTCTTCACAGTCGATGGTCTTACGGCCAGACAACTAATGCCCTGGCCTATGGATGTGTTCCGCGAACCCGCGCCTTGGAAACGATATGATTATCTATCCATCAGAAATCGACTGGATTCAATGCCGTTACTCACTAAGAAGGCGAGGAATTTGATCGAGATGAACTACACTGCAAATTCCGGCACCAATGCTGCCAACACAGCATTCTCGGGAGCTTTGCGGTGGTACGCTTTGGGTGGTTACACATTCGCAGGCACGACTGCTGTGAGCGGTACGTATAAGATTGGCGACGGAGGCATGACTGCGCTTGCGAATGCGATGGCCCGGGAATTGAACTGCGACCGGTCCTTCGGCACTGAGGTGACAGCCATCACCCAAGATGACGAAGGAGTGACATTGCAGACGAAGGGTGGCAACACGCTGACGGCTGGGCATGTGGTTTGCACGATTCCACTGTAGGAGCCTCTCAACTGCATCTTTTCTCATAACGAGAGCTAATGTTATGTCTTACAGAAATGTGCTGTCCACCATAAGTTTCCAGCCTCCGCTGCCGATCCTGCAACAAGAAGCTGTCGACAGGGGCATGCCTCACAAAGGTGGCAAGATTATCTGTCAGCTGGACGGCAAACACCATTGCGATATCGCCGGGACACTTTGTGGTCAATCGCCTTTCATGTTCTCGATGGCAGACAACTACGACAGCACAGGAAGCAACACCACGGCTCTTGCTTTTACCTGGCCGAATGCGTTCTCAGCCCCTCACGGCCCTGAAGATCATGAGATCGTCCTTCCGGCTCTGAACGACCTCCTCAAGCACAAAGCACCAATCAATGCATACATAGTGCATGATTGGGCAACGGATCCGTACGCTCGTGGCGCTTGGATGTCATTCCGCCCGGGAGACATGAGCATGTATGCTGAAGCTCTGCAACAGAGTCATGGAAGAGTCGTGATGGCTAGCGCTGACTGGGCGCATGGGTTTGCGGGCTTCGTTGATGGGGCGATCGAGCAGGGAGCGAAAGCTGCAGTTCGTGTGAAGGTGAAATTGACAAAGCCAGATCGTGGTGCTCCGCTCAATGGAACGCATCCGAAGGCGACAATGAGCCGCGATTGCGTGTGAGATTGGGTTGCAGACCGGAAACCTGCGATCGTCTCCCTATTTTGAGCGCTCGAAATTCTTATATTTATCACTCCACTCTGACTTTGGCAGAGAACCGTCCGCTCAGATACATCAAGCAAGGACTCAGTACTAGGAGGAACGGCGATAGCCACTTCGGGGCACGTCCAAGCCAGTCCAAGTACCTGGCAAAGCCAGCAAACTTCTCGACACCTAGTGCATCATTTCCCCAAGCTCCGGCGAAAGGTTCCATACCAGCTGACCACCGTACTCCAGCTCTGAGCAAGACTATCAGCAGCAGATTCGTCACTTGTGGGAGCACCACCTTGGCAGTTCGATGTTGGCCATAGTACAGTGGAAGGCCCATAACACGCGCCAGGTAGTAGTCCGCAAGCCGTGAGAGGAAGAGGTAGAACAAGCCGGTAGCCAACAAGATGACGTGGACCGTGTATGACTTGAGCTCTGTAAGTTTCGCAGTCTGCGCGGCTAAGAGTAATGCTGCGTTTGATACTGCCGCAGTCTGGATGAAGCTGAAGACGAACGGTACCAGAACCTTCCTAGCGATATCTTTGTTGCTGGCAGGGTGGGGTTCTTCTGCGCCGAGCTTTTTCTCCGAATCAAACTCATGGTCTGATTGCGCTTCCTGGTCTCTCCTTCGGGCATCGCGAAGACGGAGATTGGCGACACAATCGAGCATGAGCCAGAGCCAGTAAACTTGGAATCCGTGAAGGACCGTTGCCATGAAAAATGAGAGCGCTGGATCTAAAGGTAGACGAGCGAGCAGCAAAATGTAAAGCGGTTCCGAAGTGGCATAGCCGATGGATCTCAACACTGATCCAACGAGTGAGCTTCGATTTCGAGTTACAAGAGGTGAAACGATCCAGACGTTGAGGACCAGCGTGAACTCATTCAATTGGGCGATGAGCCGCAAAGCTGACATGAATACTTCGTGGTACATTGCGATGTCGGCGGCCCTTGACGTAACTGTGAGGCGTATCCTCTTGGTAGAAGAACAGAGGAATGCAACGATATCGGTAACAAGTAGAGTCGAAACGTGAACGCCAAGGCTTGTTGGAGACTGTGAACGCTAGGAGATGCTTCCTGGCCGTTGTTCTCCGTCTTCGAATCCTTCAACCCACATCTCGTCTGCATGTGCACTCACGAGATCTCGATGAAACTGCTCTTGACAGATACTGTAGTAAATAACTCCACATCTGCCAACTTGTTATTGCAGGAATTACTTTGGCTTGTTTGCTCTGTTGGCTTTACCTCATCGTGGCTGGCTACCTTGCCTCCCTGCAATCAGCATTGAATCCAAAACGACCAACTGCCTTCTCATTTATCTCCTAACCTGGATACCGGTGTATAAAACCAGAGTACACATGCATGTATCTTGAAAATGTCATTTTCCGCACGATTACCCTAACCCTGATTACACTGAGCAACTGTAGAGTTCATGTTCGATATCAGATCGAAGACACATATGAATGGTGTCGGTCGTCCTAAATACCCTTTCTTAAGATTCATACTGCCTGCTATCAGTGAGCCGCAAGACAATCTGGGAGTAATTCAATGTTAAAGTGTTCATACCGAATCCGACGAAAATCCTACTGTCGAACTTCATTATAAAGCATCTTTTGCTAACATGCTGAGTTGTGTTTGAGAGAAAATATATAGAGTATTTCTTACAACTGTTAAAGAAAGAATGCTCTAGAACTTTCAAAAATGATAATAGAGCGGGATACGGATGTCCTAAACAAAAAGATAAAAACATACAACAGGCGGGATTCCCAGATGGTCACCCACTCTAGTGCTAGTCGCCCGGTTCAGTGCTTATGTATGGCAGAGCGGACGGGATGCCCAGTTTTCACTGACCTATGGTCGTATGTGCTGGAACTTGGTGCCGCGACAATTATATACTGCATAGCATTTGACTACACGAATTAAGAGGAGAACTGAAGATCAGCTAAAGACGCGAACTCAGCCTTATTCCAGGACTTTGTACGGTCGCTGTCAGGTAAACCTCATATGGTCATCGAGCTTTACCAAACACCTCTCATATAGTCTTCAAACGAAAGTCAATTAGGCCAGACCAAGAAGCGCAAGCCGACTAGTGTGAAGTGTGTGGCTTAGAGAGACAAGCGTCATGATGTGCTGGCACGGCTGGCAAGACGCCTTCACAGCCATAGCCGCCATGCAGCCTGCCAAAGCGAGCAAAGCTAGCGCGAGGCTGTAGATCAAGTCGCCGTTCCCCCCTTTTCTGTCAATATGTGTTGCATACTCGATCAATATAGTGCCTGACATTCCTGTACGATGGAGGAACTATCCCACTCGATCGGCTGCCAAAACGCATCGCTTCTAATGGAAGGGCGAACCGGTGGACCGCCATCTTTGGACACCAATGCGTTATCGGTTGGAAATCCTTACACGAACGGCTCCCATGACCAAAGCAACGCCTCGAACCCCGAGCCACACCAGCCCATCATCGTACTGGAGTCGTTCGCCGAGACATTGAAAACATACATACCTGACGACTCAGTCTTGATGCACTCCATCAAAGCGCGTGAACCCAGCGCCGTGTTTATCAACGAACAAAACCCAAACGGTTTCGAAAACGGAAGATCGATCGCTTATCTTCTGGGCAAGATGCGCGACTCCTCCGAAAGTGGTGACAGCGCCTTGATCATCCAAGACATCGATCAATTCTGGGCACAAAGGCTGCTCTCCGAATTTCCTGCGTCTGTTCACCCAGCGTTCCTCGCGCACCATATGATCCGGCTTGACGATTTCTCCGCTACCCACCGAACCATCGAACAACTCAAAGAAGACATGGCCAGGAAGTGCCCGGGCGCAGACCTGGAGTCTCGTTTGTTCAATTGTCACAAATCCGTCGAATTCGTGTTCCCAGCGCCGTCGTCAGACATGAATGGGTGCCATCTGGACTGCCATTTCCAGACCATCGAGAATTCTGGTGACGCTGTTCCTTTGCACGTGCCATTCTCGAATGGGCCTAGAAAAGATCTGTTTGAGATAGATCAGTTCGGCGTTTGGAGGCGGACCAGTACCCGTGTGTCATGGTGTCAGTTGAAGGAGAACTTTTGTAAGATCGATACGCATTCACGAGTCAGCTTTATTGCCACTGACTGAGGTACATCAGACCTCATACTTGTCGATGCTATGCCAGATATGGGAAACGACCCTAACCCGCTGTGGAGCATCTCGAAAAGGAATCTCTTTGAGACATCACTCAACATTGGGATAGAGTATGCCGTGGATAGTCTTCTACGGCTTCCAACTCTAGACGACGATTGGCGCCGAAGTACTGGCCACATGACCACTCTCGTGTTACAACTTCTCCGGCACCACACCGCGCAATCAGTATTCAACCCGAGAGCCATACCGCACCAAAGGTCTGTCGCCATTTCCAGTAGCGCGAGTATCTTTGGCTTGCTCTTGGCCGAATCGACCTGGCGACTTGCAGTGTCAACTCTAGAGACCACACTGCAAGGTCTTCGGCACAAAGCTACAAAGCTGTCGGGCGACGAAGCTTTCCCAATGTTGACAAGCTTCCGCCGCGAGATTTCCGATGTTCAAATGCTGATGACAGAAACAAGGAAGAGATGTATCGATATCGTAGAAGGGGCAGAGTGCTGGCGGGTAGACGGGTTGATCGAGAATGCGTACCGCTTTTGGTCGCAGAAGCCCAGTGTAGCCACTGCGGCTCTTTCGAGCCACGCGCAGTCCATGGACATTAGGAATCTCCCCGATGCGCTTGGGAGGTTGGATGGCAGAATTAATGCCATGATGAAGACTGTGAACGAAGAGATCCAAGTAGTAATTGGTTCGGTGCAGGTCGAGGATGCGAAGACGATGAAGAGGCAGACGGAAAAGATGAAGCGGCAAACAGAATGGACGGTTGTGCTAGCAGTACTCGCCGCCGTTTATTTACCGATGACAGTCGTCACCGGTATCTTTGGCATGAACATCAGGGAGATGGAAGCACCGTCCACCATGCCTGACAGGTGGTCGGTCTTCAAGGCGTGGGGCTTAGCTTTTGGCGCAACTCTTGGTGGCATATTGGTCTACGCTGCTTGGAGGTGGCCAGTCAGACGGTTGCTGAATAGAAGAGAAGGGTCGAAGAAGGGACAACTGGATATAGAGGCGCTGAAAATGCAGTGATTAGCTCCCAGCTCGAAGTGTGTAGAAAAGCTTTGCATTGTTGCAGTGTTGGCGCCTGACATATATCGAGAATGACTAGAGCTGATACCCGCAACGCCCTGAAACCTCAAGCCGCCGTTTACGAGCCATGTCTCTCGAGTTGATCCAGTCCAAGGCCCTATACACTCGCAAATGAGCACGGATATCGGCAAACCGGAGACCAGCTTCCACGGCCGCTTGTCAGCTCGTTACGTCTAGATGGGCTGCAGCAATGACCAGCAACAGCATACGCACGATCTGACGCCCCTTAAGCAGATTCGCATAAGGCAATAACAGATCCCTATGATATCAGAAGCGCGATCTGGGCCTGGTTGCTTAGGAGATGGTTATAAGGATGCAGGCGCGTATCATCGTACAGTACCCTTGCACGGGAGGCTGTATCAAGATCGCGTGAGCGGCTGGTTCTTCTCCGCACGGAATCGAGCGGCCGAATCTCGCCAAGTCAGCTTTCTGGTTCTCGAGGTCGGGCTTTGAACGATGACCTCTCGATGGAGTTGATGAAGCTTGCATCAAGTAGAAAGCGTGCTGGTTGATGTGATGGAGAGATGCCCTGTGGACCATCGTACAGCGGCTGGCGTGATGCACGATGCTTTCGGGCGCTCCTACCGAGAAGGTGGATCGAGGCTGCTGTGCATACCCTAAAAAGTAGATCGTAGGCAGGGGCCTTTGGCTTCTGGGGGATGGCGTCTCTATGATTGTGCACAGACTCTGGAACCACGACAGCGATCGAGTCAAGACGTGCCCAGGTGATCACGCACGCCATCAGATTGAGGCAAGACGAAAGCCTGTCCTGTTCCAATCTGCACTCTGACGGCGAGACTCGTAATCCCATCCTCCTGATCGCAAGACACATTATCTTCCTCTCCACCCATCATCACCTTTGTGCAGTGCGTCTAGTGTTATCGCAAGACGATAGCCGGCCTCTCCCACACTTGACCGCGTGCGTACTAGCCGCCCGGCGAAGTCTAGCTTGTGACGAAGCCCGACTCGCCCAACAGCACACCACGAGGCCAGCCCTCCGTCCCTTCATCACCCCCAGGGCCCTTCATCAAGGTCCTCTGCACTCGCAAACAGCTTCGCGAAGCTGTAAACACCCTCGCTCTACCCTTCTCTTCGCCTTGCTCCCAGCCCGAACGGACGCAGACTCCGCGATCGGCTTATCAGCACACGCCTTGACCTTCCCCGGCTTCTTCCCTGGAGACCTTAAGAACGGACTACTGACCGGTTGACTTACCTGCGAACTTGCTTGCTGCCTCACCAGTGCACTGCCATGTGCCGTGCGATTTGAGACCCGGTCAGCTGCAGGAACAGCCTACCTCTCAGGCACACACCCTCGAACAGTCCGCTTCGCTTCTGCTTCGCTTCTGCTTCGCTTCTTCTTCGACCAGACGTTACTCGGCTTCTGCCTCTTGCTTCGCCTTTCTTCACTGCTGGCTAGCCCGTTACCATGGAGCACGCAAGCCGCTCCAGCCATAGCACCATTCTGTCATAGCAATCCGCGCCATTCACAGATCGAATCGCCTAGCCTTCACCAACACACTATACCAGCGTCGTCTGCCACCGGGCATCGATAAACCGTCACCCGCGAGTTAGACGCCCTTGTTTGACATGCACCAACACATCCGTGCACCACCCCGGAGCACATCGAATACCAGCAACACCGCGAACGACCAGGAGAGGATGAACAGCTATAGAGACCAGCCGCTGCAGCGGGCAAGATCCAGCGTCGATCTGGCTTCATATACAGAGAGAGCGGCGGCTGTGGAGGCATCGAGAGCTGCGACTGGCAGCACTCTGCAACAAGAGAAAGACCATACCAAGTTAAATCAGATCATCCAGGTGCGTGTGATTCAATGATGGACGTGGATATTCGATGGATAGTGAATGTTAGATGGGAGGCTGACGATCAACTCGCAGAACTTCCATACAAAAGCCGCCTTAGCAGTATGCTCTGCGCGAGCGAACCTGCCTCCGGCGTATAACAAAGATGGAGGCCTAAGGCAGAACAAATGGGTAAGTCTGATTTCCATCTCATGTTGAAGCGGAGGCGCATGTGAGTGTATATTTGTTGGGGACTCGAGCCGACTCCAAAGGACGGAGCTGGAATCACGGTTGCGCTGGACGATTTCTCTTGGACTCTATACCCGCTGGTGCCGATCTGGAGTCTGGCAGCGTCATGCGTTGAGTTTTCATCAAAACACCACGGGTCGATGGTTTGGAGATGCAAATCTTGCATACCTGGCAGAGTTTCCAAGGTTTGCCATGCTATAGTCAACGCGGCTCTGAGTGGTGTACTTGCAACAAGACTCGAGGACTAGGTTCAATCTCCGTACTAGCCATATAGCCATAAGGCTCGTAGTACGGACTCTGAACGCAGACCGCGAGTCGGACCAGTTTGTGGCGTACGCGACCCAGCCGGTGATTTTGCTGAATCGGATCTGAGCAATCGCACGGTGACACGGTCTTGATATCCTCAGACAATAGCCACCGTTGCTGGAAACCTGGTTATGCGACACAGCCAGATTCAAAAAACCCGCTGAGAGCCCTGACACGCTGCATGAAGACAAGGTATTGCGGACCTCTATGCTGGTACCTCACCCCCTCGAGCTGGTGCTTTGGAAACATGACTCCCTTCCTGACAGTCTACTCTTGCTGGGTTGTGTAACCGAAAGGTCTTTGCAAAACACGCCTTCACATTGGTGACGGTGGCGTGGCAGCACTGTTTTCTGGAATTGTCTTCGTGTGTCTCGGCTGGCTGGCTGCTTGTAGCTTTTATCGTGTGCCTTGCGTTGTTGGTGGAGTTTGCTGCTTTGAGGATTTTTGCTGACAATTGCTCTAGTTCAACATCATGCTTGATGAGACCGATGTGCTGTCTGACGATTTGCAGGAGTGGAGGCGCCCTGATCTGAGTGACGAGCCGCCACCGCCTCTGGTGATCGAAGTGTATGTTGATACCTCCCACCTGACACAGAACCAGTCTCTTGTCATCGTCGACGATGTTGGCCGGAGATGGGATGTGGCAGACTCCGTGGCTGCAGAGTCAAGTCCTAGATCCAACAGGGCTGGAGGGCGGTATTATGAGGTGGTGCTGGAGCGGTGGACGATCGAGCTGGGCGACATGGGCCGGTACAAGGCTTCTCAGCTCAATGATCAGCTGCCGAATGTGTACAAGAAGGGCGTCTTGCTCTTCAGGTCGCTGTACACGTATGCACGATTTTTGCCCGCGTGGAAGCTGCACAAAAGGTTGAGTCGACAACCAAGCAACGCACAGCCGCTGAAGCTGCGTTTTCGCATACGACAAGGGAGACCAAGCACAACTCGCTCACACAAGGACCCTCTACACACTCCTCTCTGCCCTTCAGACCTTAACAACCCGGCAGTAGCAGAACACCACGATTTCGCCCCGTTGTTGTGCTCTGCAGGACCTCTTACAATTTCTATCGACTACCGAACAAACGTAGACCTAAGCATAGCAGACGCGGAAGCGCTGCTCTCGTCAAGATTCGCTGGCCTCGACGCAGGATTTGGTGGTCGCCATCCTGGTGTGTCTGCTGCTGGTCGATCTCTGCCTGGAGGTGCGGTGGGTGCGGAGGAGACTGCTGCTTCTCTTCAACGATCCCGAGTAGCTGGTGGAGGTGCCTACGGAAGTCTAGGTACCTTCCACGCTACCGGCAAGCGCGAGTCACCAGTCTCCGCCCTCCGCCATCGCGCTGTCTCCGGTGCCAGTGACACTGCACCTTCACCAGAGCGAAGGGTCACACCACAATCAATACCAACATCGTCCGCCGGAATGGACTATCTCAAGAACCCGCCTTTCAAGGCCGGCAGTGTTGCCTCCTCCCCCCGCACCCATGCGGCCTCTCCCTCTCCTTCCACCTCTGCTCCTCGCCCGTCCCCTCTCACCGGGACGTCGGCACACTCAAAGCGCCTATCGCTGAACACCCTACCTCAGCAAGCGCTCCGCAACCCGGGCGGCATCACCCAAGACACGGCCATAGCGTCGTCCGGGTCCACATCACCAAAACCGGCACCAGTACACCGGTACAGCAGCAGCTTTGCGGGCCGCAAGCGCTGGACCAGCACCTCCCAGAGCAGCCGTGCCGGAGAGAGCGCCACTAGCAGTGGCCGCGGCAGCAGCAGCAGCAAGGAGAAGTCCGGCCAGCTCGCACCAGAGCAGGTATCAGGCACGCCCGGCAGCTCAGGAAGCGCCCGCACCGATGAGGACGACATCGCGGCCTTCATCTCCACGGTCGAACGCGCCAAAGACCTCAAAGCGTTCACCACCCGCAAGCCTGCAGCTCACAACAACGTGATCAACCTGAGCAGGTTCAAGAACATGTCACTGGCTAGCAGCGAGCTCGCCGACGAGATGAGCTCCTCAAGCCTGGTGCAAACCTCTCTCACACCACCCTCCCGCCGCCTCTCCAACGTGCCCGGCCTCTCAACCTCCTCCTCACCAAGCCGGATGCAACCCCACGCTCCGCACGTCCGCTCTCGCCTATCAACGCAGAGCATCGCCGAAGAGATCGGCTCGGAGAAGAACCGCAAGCCCGAGCGCGAAGTAGAGGAAGAAGACGAGGAAGTCGACGAAGACGACAGCGACGACGAGCCGTTCATCTTCCAGCAGGATAACATTCTGTGAGGAAATGAAATTGATTGGAAGATTGTGTTTCTTTTTGGGCGTTTTTGTTTATGACTTCTACTACTACTACTGCTGCTGCTGCACCAATGGAAGGAAGCGAGGAGTTTTCTGCTGACCATCGGAGCCTCGAGAACGAGATGGGGAGTTGGGCTTTGCTCTTTTTCTTTTTTCTTTCTGATTTGCTGTTGCTACTTTGGCGTTTGAACAGACCGAATGATTCGGCTTCTGGAGGAGACTGATACCGAACGAACGTGCATATGCCGTATAGAATGAAGCCAATGATTCAGAGGCGTTTTACTTTTGCATTACATGATTGTCTATCTTGGAGTCACGTGTTTGTGTTGAATGCTGTAATGTGGCATACTGTTGGCTGCAATAGTGGTCATAGCCCCACCAGGAACAGCGCGGAGCTTACGATTTTGTTGCTGCGCAGTCACAATCTACCTAGGTACCTTATTGCTTCGGATCCCCTAGTCCTCTCCGAGCTTCAGAATCTATTGCGTAGCTTTTTGTTAAATCTACGAGTTCATGTTATAACAGCTTATTAGCTATATGAATCGATAGGTGCGTCCTAGGGTAGTCTACTAATACGATAGAAAGTATACGTATATAGCTCTAGAAGGTGATAGCAAGGATGTAAATAGCCCTACCGCTAACCCTAACATAATACTAAGCCGAAGCATAACGTAACTCTCACTACATGTACATGTAGATATGCGATAGTAGTAGATCCTTAACACTATACCTTATGTTTCGTATACTTCCTATATCCCGCTTCTTCGAAGATACGTATACTTAAGCTCTAGTTACATTATTCGTTATTTCTACTATATCGTAGTTTTGACGTAGTAAATTTCCGAAAGCCCGAGAGGACCAGGGAATCCGAGTCAGTAGTGGCGCAGCTTTGCTTCAGCTATCTTTCACCAAGACCAGAGCCTTCGACTCTCTTGCTTATCTGCCAGAGATGGGCCAAACATTTCTCGGAGCAACACTGATCTTCCCATCGATTCGCGTATCTCTGCATCGTCTTTACTGCAGGGCTACGTTACTTTCTGAATCGCACCATGCAAGCTCATCAAAAGTCGCGTCTAATTGAGCACCCGTCCAAACTGTGCGACGTTTGTTCGTTGATCTTTGTTCCCGATGCATGTGATCTGTACAGCCCGCGCTGTCAAGGCTGCGAGGAATGGTACTTTAACCCGTTCTCTCCGGGTATCGCGAAAGAAGTTGCGTGGTATCCACTCCACCAATCGAGGCAAATCTACGAGCAAGGGTTGGCGTCAGAATGCGAACTATGCGACTGGATCACTACAATAGTTCCGGATAACACACCGAGCTTCAACACCTCGTTCCTTGTTACTCGTGAGCGGCTCTGGATTTCTATTCTGGTAGCCTCCACTAGGCTGTCATTTCATCGAAACGTGCTTCAGATCGATGTTCTGCCTCAGCCATCTGACGTATGGCAACCGCCGAACGGGACTAAGACGGTACAGAGAAATGCGGTAGCGGCCATCAAATCTCCGTTCACCAGCTCACACGAGACCTTGCGCCTCGCTTCCTCTTGGCTGGGACAATGCACGACTCATCACCCTCACTGTGCGCCGATGGAACAACCTAGCTGGTATCCGACGAGACTGCTTCAGGTATCTGGCCAGGACGTAAAACTGGTTGTGACGTCCGAGCAGCAGGTGCAAGGCGCGTACTTCACTCTCAGCCACTGTTGGGGTGTCAAACCGCCACGGCTGATGTTGACTCAAGACACAGCGAGCATGTTGGCAGATGGCCTGCCTGTAGATTCGCTGGAGCCAACCTACCGCGATGCACTTGATATCACTAGATCGCTTGGGTGCAAGTATCTTTGGATCGACCTTTTCTGCATATTCCAAGGCACGGACGATCTGAGCATGCAAGATTGGGCGAGGGAATCCGTACTCATGGACAAGGTCTATGCTGGTTGTGCTTTGAACATAAGCGCGGCGGACGCACGTGATGGAAACGGTGGCTGCTACAGCCAAAGAGTGGATGAACACGCGCTACCTCCGATAGTTGTCTCGTGGTTCCACGACACGGACCGGAAACCCCTATACTTCGAGCTTAGTGAAGTGACTTGGGTTGAAGACGATACCAAGGATTACAGACAATCACCAGTATTCGACCGGGGCTGGATTGTACAGGAGCGTATGCTTGCGCCTAGAGTCCTGCATTTTGTGAGCGGTGGAATCGTGTGGGAGTGCGCCAAAGGCGAGGCAAGAGATTTCCATCCGCACGTGAAGGACAGAACAGGAATGCTGCCTGGAAAGCTATCCGGTCCAGAGAAGTCACGTCACACACTTCTCTGGCTCTGGTACTGGGTTGTATGGCACTATTCGGCAACACAACTCACAAGACCAAACGAGGACAAGATTGTGGCGGTGCAAGGCGTCAATAAACGCATCGCTGATTCGCTCAACGATACCTTGTTCTTTGGGTTCCTCGCGTCTGCGATGCCCCAGTCTATGTGCTGGCGTACAGGCAGTGACCCGTCCTCAGCGCCTGCCGACAACCAGTCTTACCCATCATGGCACTTCGCACGCTTGAATACTCGAGTCCGTCTTGAAGACACGACAGATCGCGAAGGAGGATTCAACAAGCCTTTGGTGGCTCTTTTCCATAATTCCAAGGTCGATCCAACGTTGCCTGCGGTGCCTGAGTTTCTTGCATGTGTGGCAAGAACGATCTCTTTAGCCGTGCGATCTGACGATGATGATGGGTTTCCCGGCCGCCAACACATGCTAAGTCTTTCCCGGTCCACACAAAACGCTGGCGGTCAACACACCTTGATATCTTCCATCCTGACGAGTCGTGAAGCTGAGCCGTTGTTTCTAACGTTGGACCAACAGTGCCGAGAATCCGACTTGGCAAGCTGTCGATTGATTCTACTGCCTGTCTCTCTCGAAGGGCCGTTGCACGCGCTACAAAACAAGCAGAGATTGGCGAGCAACGACGAAGAACGTGCTGAAAATTCCCTGTGGTTGAAAGGACTGCTGCTACAGCGGAAGAGAAATGGAGATTTTCTCCGCAAAGGAGTCTTTAACTGCTATGACGAACGAGAGGGCGCGACTATGCGTTCGTTGTTGGAAGCACTGAGGAGAGCGCGGCCGGAGTTCGTTATACTCAGATGACGAGCGACCTTTACGCGGCTCTCAGAAGTCGAAAGGATTGGGATGAAGGATAAGTCTGTAGATCTTCTCATTATGCCCTGGGTCTGTGAAGCACACGTATTTCAATCAATGTTGTACTCTGCACTAAGCCAACTGGTCAGAGACGTGAGCCAGCGTAAAACCTCAAAACCTAAGCCAACGTCCGAGGCGCATAAGCAAAAACAATCCAAATAGGTCAGAACTTCGTGGGGCTCGGCTGATGTCGCTGCAGGCGCGTGGGAGGCAGACCTTTACATCGAGGAAAGTCCAGTATGAAGTGGTCAGATACTGGTAGATGTAGCGATTTGCAGGCGGAACTCAGCCTTCATTTCCTCGTAGTAGCACCACCAGGATTTTGTTTTCGCGATGAGGTATAAGATTCCAACCAATCATATAATACTCCTCTCGCTCACTCAGGTTCAAACGTGCCCATGCAACTGCTCGGCGATCGAGTGTCAAAGGAGACCCACCAGGTCGCTTTTTCGTGATGGGAGGCGGTGTCACATACAGATCCCAATTCTTAGAGTATGGATATCTGTATGTCCTTTCCATGTCGTCACCAGAAGCTTTGGTACTGACCACAGTATGACCTGTGTCAAAAGCCCAGGCTGAGTTCATAGCCCAAGTGCTCGAGCCCAACAGAGCGATCGTATAGATCTGCGAGAAGAGGGTACACATGTTGAGGGTACACAAATGGACACTCAGGGCAACCCAGGCAATGCGGCGAGTCATCTTGTAAACATACGGACGCTTCACCTCGGCCGACTCAAAGAGGCGATACAGAATGTGATACGGCGCGATGCATGTAATCATGCGTGTATCTGGCCGCATGATTATGCTTCGACACACCGCATCGCCCCGGGAATTCCGTTTGTTCGTTTCGCGGCTAGCACGTAGCTGCGAGACAAGGTAAAGCCTGCATAGTATGGACACAATGATCGCGCATGCATTGCAGACGCCGTACCAGTCTCCCATGAGTATCGAGCAGACGAGTAGTGGGCTGACAACGAAGGTTGACAAGATCACTGGTATCAATTCCATACCAAATGCTCTGCTCTTGACCCTATGCTCGACAGGTTTCCAGGTAAGGATGGTGGAGGCTTGAGTAGTTTGAACGGACATTAGGATCCGAGTGAATGATTCGTTAGCTCCAATCTCTTCATGCCCACGTCGAGAAGGTACAAGGTAAATCCAGACAGACTACTCGTGAAGCTGTTCAACGCTATGACTTGACCTGCCAACAATGGCAGGCACTCGGTGTATCGACGTTTTGTCAGGGTTGCGACAGCTTGATCCACTTCTCCCGTACCAAGGATCGAAAGGATACTGATTGCATCAAACTTGAAAGATCTATCGCTCCAGTCCTTAATGTAGCCGAGTGGAGACCCCGCGTGACGCTTGACGAGCTGCTCAAGCGAAGCCATAACGTTCGGTCCTGGGCGAAGGACTGGCATTCTTTTCGATTGATCAAACTGCAGAATGATGAGGATTGTGCTTTCCCTTTCAGGGTACGGGTCGAGTCCATGTTTGCGCAGAGGGTTTCTGTGTTACAGCATCAGGCTGAGTCCTTGGGAGCTGAGTGAAACAGCGCATACATGCAGGCATGTATCTGGTGGCGCTGCCACATCGAGCTGACGGCAGGCGTCACATGTGACTATGCATGTAATCGCCGTGGTAGCATCAAAATATCAGACCAGACAATGAATCGAGAAGACTTGTCTGCTGGATTGGCTCGCTAGTGGATGATAGTGACATAGGCCTTTCCTGTACCGAGTTGCCGCTGGACGCAGGCTCTTCAGGAATTACGAAGCCTGCTCCCAGTGCCTGTTACTGTGACTGACTGGTAATGCTGATCGTGCCTTCTGGCTAGGTACAATGATATAGTAACTGTTGGGTCCGCCTTGCCACCATGCAGCTGTACCCTTTGCAGTACCTACCAGCGTATCCGTCCCGCATCACGCCATTTCGAGCGACGTGATCCGCATGTTGGAAGCTACATGCGAAAGCCATAAAAGAGCAATTGTTGCATCATTGTCGTCTATGATCGTGGAAGACCTGGAGTTTTTGGACAATGTAGGTCCAGTAGATACCGTATTCAAGCGTGAAGTGATGCCTCAGGCGCGTTCACTTTCACAAGCCGAGGTCGACGTTGCGAGCTGTGGAAGACACAACCTTGAGAACGTCCGGTACAAGTCTACGCTCACTCGACAAAGACCATCCCAGAGGCCGGATATAGCAGATCCCACATACCGCAAAAATGCTGCTCCTCGGTCTGACAGGCAGTATTGCCACTGGTAAATCCACAGTGTCCCAAATCCTCTCATCACCACCATACAACCTTCCCATCGTCGACGCCGACAAAGTCGCCCGTCAAGTCGTAGAGCCAGGCACTTCAGGCTACAACAAGATCGTCTCACACTTTGGCCCCTCGACACCAGATCTACTGGTTCCTCCCACACCCGAAAATGGCGGCGAGAATGGACACAATGGCAAAGGCCGACCACTCAACCGTCCCGCACTAGGAAGGAGGGTATTTGGTGAAGGCAAAGACGAGGACAGGACAGCGCTGAACAAGATCGTGCACCCTGCTGTGAGGGGTGAGATGTACAAGCAGATGCTGTATGCCTACCTACGCGGCAATTGGGCCGTGGTGCTTGATGTGCCATTGCTATTCGAGTCAGGCTGGGAGCCGCTTTGTGGTACAATCATGGTCGTTGCAGTCAAAGATGCGGCCGTACAGATGCAGAGATTGAGGGCAAGAGATGAGCATTTGACTGAGGAGGATGCAAAGAACAGAGTGGCGTCGCAGTGGGATGTGCGCGACAAGGCAGAAAGGTGTTTGAGAAGAGGAGAGAAGGCTGGAGTTGTTGTGTGGAACGATGGCGATCAGGAGGACTTGAAGAAGGAAATCGACCGTGTGATGAGTGTGGTGAAAGAAGGCAGTCCTCAGTGGTGGGCATGGATGCTCTTGTTGTTCCCACCCCTTGGGCTAATGAGCGGAGGCTGGAGCTACGTGCGAAGCTGGTATATCAAGAGGCAATGGGAGCAGGAGAAAACGCGAGAGAAGGCCAAGCTGTGAGTGCGGATGATAACAATAAGTGAAAGGTCTCTTTACGACGGTACGAACGCATGAATGAATTTAGCGATGATCCGGACTCGAACTTGGTCATTTTGTTGACAACGACCCTCAGTCTGTGCCACCGCCGACTCCCACTCCCTCACCCGTCCACTCACTTGCCCACCCTCATCCTCCATCTCCACAAGTCGCAATCATCCTGCCATCCCCTAGGCTGCCTGCCAACTACAAACTCTGACGGGTCGACGCCCGTATGCTCGCGCTGCCACTGCAACATTTTCTGCTTCTCTTATCTACAAGTACACGAACACCACTCACTGACTCGACACAGATAAGCCTTGCGACACTTCCAAGATGTCCGCCTTCGAAAGCGCCATAGACGACTCTTTCGACCCAGTCGCACAGCCGTCGCCGGACGAAGAATACACCGACGACAATTTCTTCGACAATGCATACCAAGGCCCCAGAGAAGGCCACTGGGACGTCACCAGCAGTGTCGGGTCCTTTATTGACGACCGCTCACCAACAGTCTATGGCTATCACAACAAGCCCCACAGCACTGGACGTGGGCTACACATTGACGAAGGGCTCGCGAAAAGACTGATGCAAGCGACTATTGAGGAGAAGCGCACTGCAATAATCGCTGCTGCGAGTTCACCACCACCGGCAGACCAAATAAGTGATCGAGACAGAAATCCATCTGTGCCATCTGAGGCGAAGACACCCGGAGCGTTCGTTGTGCCACCAGTGCGCAACAGGCCATACAACCCTGTGGTACCAGATTTTCCGGCAGCCGCAGACAACGCTCCGGCTCCTCCAGCAGCAGAATCAACACGATCGAGACGCAAGCCCAGCGGTAACTTGAAGGCGTCCCTCTCAGCAGCCCGTCCTACACCGCCGCCGACTGCCGCGCAGGCGAACGCCGCGTCCGACAGACCTGACCCATCGCCGTCAAACGGCCGTACCATCAAAATTCTCGGCAGAAACGGTGAGGTAGCTTTTGTCGACTTGCCTTCACTTCCAAAGACGTATCCAGAAGCATCGAGCTCGGTCAAGATTTCCGCTATCGACCAACCAGCTAAACCCTCCGCGACCTCATGGCACCATGATAAACAATCTCATTCATCCTACCCGAACTTGGGCACCGAGAACAAGGAGACAAACATGATACCCGAGATCCGTGCTCCCGCCAGCAAAGAACAAACGCCGAGTCCAGATGGCGAATGGGCCGCCGTACCACCCGCCAGCGAACCCAAACATACACACAAGTCAGGGTCAGCCATCATGTCTGGCGCTTTGCCGATGCCTTCGCCCTTGGCATCACCCGTACCACAGTCCGCAGCAGCTTCTTGCAAAGACTCAGGCGTTGTTATGGGCGGTACGTCCGCCGTTGCCTCGAATCCAGGTTCGGCAAAGACTACTTCAACCAAACACGGCTCTGCTATATCGCAGAAAGTATTCAGTGTTGCACAGAACATCGCGAAAATGGCATCCAACGCAAGTGCAAAGTCGAACTCCGTACAAGCTGCTCCACTTCCGCCGCCATTCGATGAAGTGGGCATGGGTGTGACTACCGGATTCCCTGCTCAAAAGCCACAGAGCGAACGGAGCAACTGGATGGCCAGACATACAGGCTTCGGCTCTGGTAAAGTTTCGCAGCGCTCTGCGAAGGACGATGCGCCATCTGAGAAGTTGGTTCACAAGCGCAGCGAGCAAGGAACACCACGTTCAAACTATAAGCCACCATCTGTCCGGTCTATGAGCAGATCCATCAGTACAAGTTATCTTGGCTTTGGGTCCGAGAGAGGTTCGAATCATCCTGAAGAGAGCCAGGCGCCATCTTCGAGAACAAGTCACGAGCGCAGCAAGCAAGAGTCGGCGCGTTCGAGCTACAAGCCGCCGACTGTGCGTTCTGCCAGTAGACCTGTCGCGACTGAACCACCTTCTGTAAAGTCAGCTCACCACCAACAACAAGAGGCGCGCTCAAACTACAAAGCACCAACTGTCCATTCTCCCAGCAGCTCCTCCAGTGTAGGCCACGGTTTTGGTGGTTTCCAGCACGACAACAGCATCCAGCAAGCGGACACTCACAGTGCTCGGCTTAACGGAAGCCAGAGCTCTATTCATTCCCGCCATGCTCAACCCAAAGGTGCCGAAGGAAGTGGATACGCATCCTACAGTAGTAGAGTTAGAGCTGCTCCTACTATTGCCCGCTTGGCTCGTCCCGAGCTCAAGGTGGATACTCATGCCCCAGTCTCTCCGTTGAGTGATGGGGCCAGCCCCATCTGCCCAAGCCACTCACCCGTCTCACCTCTTCAGCTATCGCCTCACGTGTTACAAACTGCAGACCGTCAAACAAGATTCGCTGGTGACGGCTGGATATCGCCGCATCCACTGAGTGTGGCAACTAGTAAGATTGGTGCTCCTCCTCAGTCTGCGGTATACATATCTGCTGATGGCCCTGGTCATGTTAGCACTCTCACTTACAGCCAGTGGAAGGCTCATCGTGACGCGGCAAACACAACTTCAGGGAGTTTTACGGGCTCTCGCGTACCAAGCGCACTCGAGCCGCATATCGCGCCCGAAGAAGTGTACAACTGTCCGCCCCCTGCCAGCTTTGTTGGAAGCTATGAGTTACAGACACGCCAGCTGCACCAGTTGCGAGCTCACGCTGATGCTGACATCGACCGGAGAGATCAATATGACCGCAGGACTCCTGAACGTCATGGATGCAACCACACAGCCTTCTCACAGGACCAGCAGCGGTCTTCCCACGATCAGAGATCTGTTCGCAGCCACCCACAGAGTCTCAGGTCAAGTCACAACAACTCCGTGTATGATGACTCTGTATCTGAATCTGGCCATAATGCATCAGTCTCAGGCTACAACGTGGGTCTGACGCCAACAGAGCTCGCCAACTATCACAGGCAGCTGAGCAACACTATTTCACACCACTCCTCGCGGCTCTCACACGTGGAGGAAGAGCAAGGACCTCCCCAGCCAGACTATGATGTCTGGAACAGCAGCCACAGTCGCGCATCAGGTCGTGCAATTTCCAATCACTCGGCGATCTCTCGCCGTTCTGCGCGAGCATTCCCGCCAAACCTTTCATATCCACGCGAGAAGACCCAAATCGAGATGCCATGGGACCACGCATCGAGTCGCTCAAGCTCTTCAAGCGAGAGCTCCCGTTCACGTCGCACCCGCTCGCAGCGCCAATCTTCTGCACACGGAGGTAGCCAATACACTACACTTGCACGTTCGCACATCAGCGACAACGCATCTCGAGTATCTGCAATGTCCCATGCGAGAAGCAATGTGCCGCAGAGCCAGGCTACGTATGGCACGGAGGGATGGCGGGATCTCGAAAATGCCGAGGACGGTCATGGGAGACTCGAGTCTCGCTACAACTGGAGATAGTGGTAGAGCTTACCAAGAACTGCTTCGAGTCGAAGAAGTGAGCATAGTGCGTTTGTGGCATTGTCATCAATGACTTGTGTCACGTGGGGAGGGAGAATAGTTGTTGGTGTAGAACTTGGAAAAAGTTCATTCTGTAAATTAGTCACACTGGAAACTTTGAATGGCTGTAGTTGCAAGTCGAATACCACTGACCCGGCTTAACTTACTTATTGTCGTATCCGTTGCGTAAAACAGATGTAACTTTGCGAAATCGTTCGAACGCCTCGCTGTGGAGGACCTTGACTAGGATCGTGATGTGGACATAGTGGGTCTAACGTCCCGATGGCTTCGAAAATCGCCCCCAAAGTCACGCCCCAAATTCCCCAGTCTCTCGCCCGCAGAACAGAACACAAAACCAAAGCGTGACCAAACATCTGGAAACTCAAATCTACCACGTGGCCAAACACGACAAGGAAAACGAAAACACAGAAGAACTATACTGGCCAAAAAAAAAAAAAGAAAGACTATTGAAAAGATTCTCGCCATGTCCGCTCCATCAATCGCCGTGATCGGCTCTCTCAACATCGACTTCATCACCCGCACGCCTCGTGTTCCCGGCCCTGGCGAGACTCTGACCTCCAACTCCTTCACCACTGGTTTCGGAGGCAAAGGCGCGAACCAGGCCGTAGCATGCGCTCGTCTCGCTTCCAAGGGCACCAAGGTGGCCATGGTTGGCAACGTTGGCGACGATAACTTCGGCAGGGACTACTTTGAGGCTCTGGGCAAGGAAGGCATCAATGCTGATGGCGTGAGCACTGTCAAGGGCGAGACTACGGGTGCGGCGAATATTGTTGTTGAGGAGGAGACGGGCGAGAACAGGATCATGTTCACGCCTGGTGCGAATGTGGCGTTTAGCAAGGAGTATGACCAGGGGTGGGATTTGGTGCCGAGTGATGCGGGTATTGTGGTTTTCCAGTTGGAGATTCCGATTGATGTGGTATGTTTGAAGAATGCATTCATCGTATTGACGGTCAGTACAAATGTGCTAACGCTACTTCAAGGTCCTACACAACCTGCACCTCGCTCAAAAGCAAGGGAAGCACACCATGTTCAACCCGGCACCTGCTCTTCCACTGCCCGAGGCTTCATACAAAGACATCGACACCCTGATCATGAACGAGAGCGAAGCCAACATCCTCAGCAACGTCTCACCTTCAGAGAAGCGCGACGACTTGACACCTCTCCTCTCTCACTTCCTGCAACTCGGCGTAAGAGAAGCAGTCATCATCACCCTCGGCGGAGCGGGCGTCATGTATGCTACTGCGAGCGGCAAGCAGGGCAAGGTTGCTGCTAAGAAGGTCATGGTCGTTGACACGACTGCTGCCGGTGACACTTTCTTGGGAGCGTATGCTGCGAAGAGAGCGCAGCACACCGAGAGCGATGGCGATTTCGACTTTGAGGCCGCGTTGGAGTTTGCTACGGCGGCCGCTGGCAAGACGGTGGAGAAGAAGGGTGCTATGGCTGCTATTCCCAGGCTGGCTGAGCTGAACTAGGTTGTAATGACTAGATAGAGAAAATGAATCTGTATGACTTCGAACACTATGACATCCATGACACAGGACAACTTTGAGACATGAATTCATGTCAGACAACAGAAGCAAACTGCAAGTGGGCTTATAATACACCACTTGCTCCGTAGGTGAGCATATTTCGACTGCCAAAATGTATCAAATATTCTGCATTACGACTAGAGTTAGATACGGATATCAAGAGAATAATGAAGACAAGAAAAATAGACCTCATGTTATATGATGTGTAAAGTCGTTGCTGCCATTGGAGCGCAGCAGCAACAGCAGCAAGAACACAGGCGGGCCGTGCGCGGTCGTGCTTTCCGCGCATCTCAAGCTCGACTCCAACAGCGACTTCACCCTGCCGCCGCGCCAGCAGCACCACAGCCACAACACCCACACAATGCTCTCACGAACTCTGCGCGCCGCTCCCAGGAGGTTGCCTGCCCTGCGCAGTGCATACAGCACCACCCCCGACAACCCCATCCCTGCCAACGACCCCAACGGCCGCCATCCCAGGTCTCCCGTTTCGGCCACCAATGCCACGCCCACTTCCTCCGAGGGCAGCCAGGACAAGGTCCTCCAGGAGAGCGTAGAGCAGGGCGAAAAGTTCCGTGTCGCGCAGTCCCCGAACCGTCAGGGTATCTGGAGCAGGAGCCAGCAGCCCCGCGAGAGGGCTATGGTTGGCCCGCGTTTCGAGCAGACTATCATGGCAGACCAGGTATGTGCTGGAGAATGAAGGAAGAAAAACATACGTGACGATTGGAAACTCGTCGAGAATGGGAATAGTGGGAACATTGGCTGACAATGGCACAGCCGAGACCGATGGCAGCTATCGACCTCATTCACAAGCAGCCTGTGCGCTGGACCGAGAAGAAGGTCGTCTCTTGCGACGGTGGCGGAGGACCTCTTGGACACCCCCGTGTCTTCATCAACACAGACAAGCCCTCGATCAACCCCTGTGGCTACTGCGGCGTGCCATTCGTATGTTTCCCTCAAGTCTAGGATGTTCGCCTAATACTAACACCATCTAGGCCAACACCCACAACCGCAAGTACCTCGAGAGCCTTCCCTCCACACCCTACCCTCTCGACCCTCCCAGTGACCCTGCCACCCTTCCTGGATCTGACTTCCACTCTGTCGACGCAAAGACCGGCTCCACCGAGCCTCTCCAGTCTAACACTGGCCGTCCTCTTGAGCAGAGATAAATTATATCACAATGTACTGTAGAATTGTACATACGCACGCGAAGCTTTCATTTCAGAAAATATAAATTATTCCTCGTTGAGATTGGTCTACAAGTAGAACATTATGAAGTCTGAAGAAATACTGGTCTCGGGCGCATACAACAAGAGGCTCAGCCTCGACTTGTGCTAACACATCACACATTACACCCCAATAAGGCTTCAATTGCATTATCTAAGCCTTCTCGCCCTGAATAGTAGCCACAAGCTTCCTCGAGTGCTTGCTCGCCCTAAATTCGCAGTAGTAAATGCCCTGCCACGTGCCCGTGTTCAACCTTCCGTTCGTAATGGGCACACTGACACTAGCTCCCACCAAACTGCTCTTGATATGTCCCGGCATATCATCCAGCCCCTCGTCATCGTGCCTGTACAACACACCCTCCTTATCCTCCGGCGCAAGACGGTCCAGCGCGTCAGCCATGTCGGCGCGCACGGTCGGATCGGCGTTCTCGTTAAGCGTGAGACCGCAGGAAGTGTGCTGGATGAAGAGGTGCATGACGCCGACTTTGAAGTTCTTGATCTCTGGGACTTGGCGGGTGACCTCGTCGGTGATGAGGTAGCAACCGCGAGACTTGGAAGGGAGGGTGAATTGTTTTTGGACGAAAGACATGCTGGGCGGTTGTGCTTGTGGTGGTGGTGTTGCTGAGGATAGGCAGGAGGCTGGTGGGCAGCAGGCGCAGGTTGGGAGTTTGAGGGCGGGTGAGAGGGGGGTGTTGAAGATGAGTTCGAAGGGGAGGGTTATTGGTTTGATGAGGAGGTGGAAGGCGCTGTTGTGCTTATTAGAATCGCTTTGGGTGGGTTCGAGGCATGGGTCTGTGTAGTCTTACCTTGGAAAGAAAGCGACAATGAAGATAGCGAGGAATATCAGGGTGTTTCTTAGGTTCGTGTCGAAAGGCATTAATGTTAGATCCGATGTTGAAGGACAAATGCTGATTTGAATTGACGTCACAGGTGGTGGGACTTTTCAATGTGGTTGATCTATAGATACAGGCGACCGCACATGTATGTAGGTAAGCAGAATTACTTATTGCAGGATTGAGCGAACATGCGATATTCGAGATTGGGAAAGTAAGCACGTGGTAACATTTTGTTCTGCGATCTTCGACTGCATGATGTATAAGAATGGACGGCCTAGGGATGGTATATTATTGCCCAAGCACACAGAAGGCCACCAGCCAGTATTTTCTGCAAGGCGTTTTTAACTAGACCAAGAGATTTTACACAGACTCCGTGATACTTTTATGAAGGAGTGCTGGTCCAGGTGGAATTATAATAATTGTCGGGCTGTCACATGTCTCGAGCGCTTTGATGTACTAAGTCAAATTACACGGCTCTGCCCTGTGCAGCCTGAAGTCGTCTCATCAATCTAGCGCTTATGTTCCTGCGACTCAAGGTACTCGTACTGTGGGAGTCTTTGATTGCGTTATTTTGAAAGAAAAGTATCGCACAGGAGAGACGAGGACAAGAGGCGGTTTTCGCGTTCCCGGCGTACCTTAAGAATGCTCAAATGTGATATCTAGACCGCGTTCGTACCAGGTGGCTACCTTGGTTGTAGTGGCCAGAATCGAGGGTCTACACAAAGGTTGAGAAAAGGCCCGAACCATAGTCGGGTCAACGCTTCGTGGAGAAGCCACACCTCGCCTCGGCTACCACGCATTGAACAGCGATATGTATGGAATTTCAATGGTGATGTGGTTGTCAAGATGAGTAACAAGCGATCTTTATAGGACTACAAAATGAACAAGCAGCTTCCGTAGCCAATCTTCACTCTTTACGGCTGGATTCAGTTGCCTTGTTCAGCAGAAGTGAAAAGACCCAAGGACCCTATATCGCCCGCACGGAGCAGCACCCGACATTGATTGCGGAGAGACGGTGGCTTGGTGGAGTCGGTTGACTAGTTTCCTTCCCAATTGAGCGTGGAGGGAATCCTGGAGATACAGTTGGCCTCACAGAAGTCGGTTCGTTGGCGGATGGTGGTCTCGGTGGTGCACAACAAACCCTTGATAGCACGTCACCGCGAAGTGCATGGAGCTCTGCAGAAGAGTCCAAGCTCATTGGCTGGCGAACACGTGAACCTGTTTTCTTCACCTTGCAATCGCGAACACGACTCTCTCCATCTGATCTTCAAAGCAAGATCCATCACCTTAACCGACTTTCTGCACACGTGACCACAACGCCGACTTCATTGGACGTGGCAGCAGTGTGGATCAGAGACTGAAACTCTATCTATCTAAGCCCACAGCGGACTGAGCCGCCATCGAGGTTATCTCGCCTCGCCTCACACACATCACCTTCCACGACAGGCCCCGCAGGTAACAATGCCGGTGCTTGATACCAAGAAGGATTTGTCTGCCCTGTTCTCGCTACAGGTGCAGGCGACTCCCGATGCCGTCGCCTTAGAAGACGACAAGACCACTTACACATATGCCGAGCTCGACCAGAAAGTCGAAGATCTCGCTCATGCACTCCGCAGTCATGGAGTGAAGCGAGACAGCCTAGTCGGCGTCCTCCTGCCGCGAAGTGCTGACTACATCATTGCATGTCTGGCGGCTCTGCGCGCTGGAGGCGCTTTCCTGGTGCTCGAGCTCGCCTACCCTCCGGAGATGCTCACAGATGTCCTCGAGGACGCCACTCCTGTTGTGGTGGTGACATACCGCGCTGAAGTCGGCAAGCTGAAAGAAGGCATCCCGCTCGTCATCGTTGACGAGCAAGAGAAGAGCACAGAACCGGACGCAAATGGACTGGCACCTGTGCCAATTGAGACTGACCTCGACCGCCTGGCATTTGTAGCCTACTCTTCTGGCACCACAGGCAAGCCCAAGGGCATCGCAAACCCTCACAGAGCGTCCGTCAACTCATACGACTTACGATTCGAGCTTTCAGATGTTCAACCCGGCGACAGGGTTGCCGCCAATGTCTTCTTTGTTGTACGTATCAGCCAGTCACAAATCGATCACATCTCAGAACTGACTTTAAGATAGTGGGAAATTCTTCGCCCGCTCCTGCGCGGTGCTACCGTAATTCCAGTCACGGATGAGGTCAGCTACGATCCTTCTGCGCTTGTCGAGCTTTTAGCAGCAAAGAATGCCACAGAGACTCTCATGACCCCGACTCTCTTGGCCGCTGTGCTCTCGCGCCACCCAGAACTGGGTCAGCGCATTCCTAAGTTGAAGACGCTTTGGCTCAATGGAGAAGTCGTCACCACAGATCTCGCGCGTCGTGCTATGGAGGCATTGCCTAATACACGCCTTCTCAACGTCTACAGCTGCTGCGAAACTCACGAGGTTGCTTGCGGAGACATCAGGGAGATGTTCGATGAGCAGGCACAGTACTGTCCGGTTGGTCCTCCTGTTGATCCTAAGCATATCTACATTTTGGACGATGCCGGACAGAGAGTTGAAGACGGCGCAAGTGGTGAGCTCTATGTTGGTGGTCAGCTGCTCGCTCGTGGCTACCTCAACAGACCCGACACTACCGCCAAGGCATTCACACCTGATCAATACGATTCTTCTCCCGGAAGCAGGATGTACCGTACTGGAGATCTCGCCCGTCTACTGCCTTCCGGCTGCTTGGAGATCACAGGTCGTGTTGGTGCTATGATCAAGCTGCGTGGCTACTCTGTCGTACCCGGCAAGGTTGAGAACGCCATCACCGCGCATCTTGCGGTCAGGCAGTGTGCAGTCATTGCTTACGGCGAAGGTCTCGATCGTCAGCTCGTCGCGTACTTTGTGCGTGATACTGAACCATCAGGCGAGCGCCCGTCATTCGAAATCGACGAGTCTGGTTACTCACCGTCTGCGAGACGCGCTCTTTCGGACTACCTGGCGCACTACATGATTCCGGCTCTCTGGGTGGAATTGGAGAAGCTCCCTACACACGAAGTCTCTGGCAAAGCCGATCTCAAGAACCTGCCCCCACCACCAAAACCTGCAAACGGCACTGGCAAGGCAGAGCCTAGCACCGAGAAAGACCCCATCGACACTGATGCCATTGCAGAAGTTTGGGCTGCGACCCTCAACATCTCGCGCAGCTCTATCACACCTGAGCACAGCTTCTTCGACCTGGGTGGTCACTCTCTGTCACTCGCGGATTTGGCATCTAGATTGTCAAGGAATTTTGGTTTCCGTGTGCCCGTTGCACGTCTTGCGGACCCGGTCACACTCAACGGTCACCTCCAGACGGTTCGTGCTGTCAGAGACGGACAAATTGCTGAAGTCCAGTCTGATCTACCCGCAGCTCTGCGCAAGGACACCATCCTTGATACAGACATGCACCCCATTCCAGGCACAAAGATGCAGGGCCTGAAGAACGCAGAGACTGTCTTCTTGACCGGTGCTACTGGTTTCCTTGGAGCTTTCCTCTTGCACGACCTTTTGGAGAACACCTCGGCCCAGATTGTCTGTCTCGTCCGCTTCAGTGATCCATCTCAAGCTGATGTCCCTTCGGGTATTGCACGCATTCGCCGCAATTTGATCGACCTTGGCCTTTGGCGCGACTCCATCATGGAGCGTGTCGAGATTCTTCCCGGCACACTTTCGCGTAAGAGGCTTGGTCTGTCCGTGAAGGTCTTCGACGAGCTTGCAGCTCGCACTCAAGTCATCATTCACGCTGCGGCCACTGTCAACTTGGTCTACCCATACGCCGCGCTACGTGCAGCCAACGTCGGAGGTACCCGCGAAATCTTGCGTCTTGCATGCAAGGGTGGTGCCACGCTCCAGTACGTCTCTACAAACGGTGTCCTGCCACCCTCGCCTTCTGGCAATGGCTGGCCCGAGGATTCTATGCTCTACGTTGATGCTGTGCCCGAGAAGATCCCTGATGGCTACGGCCAGACCAAGTGGGCCGCAGAACAGCTTGTGCTCGAAGCTGGTCGTCGTGGCTTGCCAGTTCGTATCTTGCGTGCTGGTACCATCTCTGGCCACAGTGCAACTGGTGCTGCCAACGCCTGGGATCTCCTGACTGCGCTGTTCGTCGAGTCTATCCAGCTCGGCTACAGGCCGAACGTTGAGGGCTGGCGCGCGGAGATGACTCCTGTCGACTTCGTCGCCAAAGCCATCGTCCACTTGGCGGATCAGACACAGGCCAAGCAGCTCGTCTTCCACCTCGGCGATCCCGACCCAGTGGACACTGGAGTTGTTTTCAGGGACCTTGAGGCGCTCGGATATCCTACCAAGCCTCTCGAATGGGACGAGTGGGTCGCTCTCTGGACAGAGAAGAGAGGCTCTGTCAAGGGTGGCGATGGTGCTTTCACCATTGATATCCTGCGCAGCGGTATGCCCAGTGTTGAGTTCTTGACTGGTATCGTTGTCCTGAACAACGCTCAGACTAGGCCGTACCGCGCCATCGTCGAGCGTCCCAAGGTTGACCACATCCTCATGGAGACTTATGCTCGTCACTGGTATGCCAGAGGTTGGCTGTCCAGACCACCTGCCACTCAGCACGCTCTTGGTGGAACTGCTCACTCTGCCCGCAGGAGTGTTCTCTCCGGCAAGGTTGCTGTGATCACTGGTGCTTCGTCCGGCATCGGTGCCGCCGTCGCCACAGCTCTTGCCAGAGAAGGCTGCCACATCGCCCTGGGCGCTCGTCGCGTCGATGCTTTGGAGAAGGTCAAGCGCAGACTTGCGGTCCGTGAGGGCAAGGTTATCATTCGCAAGACCGACGTGACTGAGGGCGAAGCCGTCAACGCTCTCGTAGCAGCGGCTGAAGCTGAGCTCGGTCCCGTCGACATTCTCATCTCTGTGGCTGGTGTCATGTACTTCACCATGATGGCCAACACAGACATGAAGCAGTGGGAGCAGACTGTCGACGTCAATTGCAAGGGTCTGCTGCACTGCTTGTCGTCCGTTGTGCCTGGTATGTTGGAGCGTGGCTCAGGTCACATCGTCGCCATCTCTTCCGACGCCGGCCGCAAGGTTTTCCCTGGTCTTGGTGTCTACTCTGCCAGCAAGATGTTCGTCGAGGGTACGCTTCAAGCTCTGCGTGTCGAGACTGCTGGCAAGGGTCTGCGCGTCACTAGCATGCAACCTGGCAATGTCGCCACAGACTTGCTCGGCATGTCTACTGATGCCGAGGCTCTCAAGGCGTATGGAGAACCATCGGGTGCTAAGGTGCTTGAACCAGAGGATGTCGCTAATGCGATCGTCTACGCGCTCAAGCAGCCTGAGCATGTTGCGGTCAATGAGATCCTCATCGAGCCGAGGGATGAGCCGATCTAGACATTTTGGCTATTTGCATCTTTGGACAAGGCGAAATATTGAAACGAGTAAAGTTGGTTAGAGATGTCCGGCCGCAAGGCCAAGTACATATTGGTACAGGACACACGTAGAATAGGATGTAATGCCGGATCGAAAATGAATTTTGCAATTTGAACAATCTCAGCACAGCCTTTCTGACCATATGTTGTAGCGCAAACAGTGCCCAAATAAGTAATATTCTAAACAGGTCAGGTAACATTGAGGTCAGATAAAACTAAATTCTGGGGGGATCGCTCAGCCTTGCACACTGGCACCTATACATCCCAGCAGTACACCGCTGTGCATGCCCGTATAGGTTAGCGATGCGCTGCATGGCTCTATACGAGGAACGAAGGATGGCGTACGGTGATTGGCTCGAACGGTTGGCCGGCCGCGAGCGAGTCCGAGACGCCGTCCCACACCATCGTTGCGAGGCGCCAGGCGTCATCGACGCGAAAGAGAAGGCCTGGCGCACCGCCTTGCAATCAACACGTTACCGACAGACCTGTCAGCTATATATTGGGCGTGGACTTCGCGGTTTTCCCTGGTTCATCTAATATCACTGGAGTACATCAACCTTGGATCTTCGGCAGCCGTTGTCACTTACTGGACATACTTTTGACCAAACGCTCGAACTCTATTGGTGCATACCGAGACATGCCGACCACAATACAGCTCTTCGTCTTCTCAGCCGCCGCTTCTGTGCTGGCGCGCGCATACACGCCCGCATACTCTCTGGGACTCATATCGAACACCGTGCTCTTGTTTCTGGCACTGTTCCTATCAAAGATCACATGGAGCGTGGTTATCTACCCCAAAGTCTTCAGCCCGCTACGCCACCTGCCCACGCCGGATGATAACAGCTTCTTTAGCGGGCAAACGAAGAGGGTATTCCGCGAGGCTTCTGGTCGACCTATGAGACACTGGATTGAAAATATTCCGAATGAGGGCCTTATCAAGTATGCGGTTTGGTTCAGGGAGAGGGTGCTCGTGACTAATACGAAGACGCTTGGCGAGGTGCTTGTCACGAAGGTGTGTATCTTGCGGGTGATGTTCTCGGACTGAAAGAGCATCTCTTGGGTCCGGAAGGATGCTGACTGCTTCTAGAACTACGAGTTTATCAAGCCGGGCCACTTCCGCGAAGGCCTCGCGAGGATTCTGGGAGTCGGTATCCTGCTCGCCGAAGGCGATGAGCACAAGAGGCAGAGAAAGGCTCTCATGCCAGCTTTCGCTTTCCGCCACATCAAGGAATTGTACCCGGTCTTCTGGTCCAAGTCCCGCGAAATGGTCGAGCGTCTGAGGGAAGCGTCCAAATCCCCTGTGCCTACCTCAGAAATAAAGAATGCTCCTGGTCAGGATCCCGAGAAGTCTGCCGCAGACGCCACTGTGCATGCCCCTGGTGCAGTCGAGGTTGGCAAATGGAGCTCTCGTGCCACTCTTGACATCATTGGACAGGCGGGCATGGGCAAGGACTTTGAGGCGCTGAAAGACCCTAACAACAAGCTCAATATGCACTATCAGAATGTTTTCAATTTGGGCAAGAATGGCAAGATCTGGCAGATTCTTGGATTCTTTATTCCTTTCTGGATTTTGAAGAGGATTCCGGTTAGTCACCAGAGCTGATTATTACATTCATGAGTCGCATGCTAACGATGTTTACAGTACGTCTCACCTTTCCAGAGCTCATTTTATCTGTCACCGGCTCGACATACATGACATCGTACGCAATCACGAAAAGGCAATTCACTGACTCTGTGATCGTATAGCAACAAACGCAACCAAGAAATCGTCGAAGCGAATCACTTCATCAAGCAGACTTGCAGGGATCTCATCAGAAGCAAGCGCCAAGCGATTGAAGAGAAGAAACTTACTGGTATCGACATCATCTCAGTGGCGCTGGAATCTGGTGGATTCACAGATGAGGAATTAGTCAACCAAATGATGACATTCTTAGTCGCCGGCCATGAGACTACCTCTACTTCATTGACGTAAGCTGAACCTCTTCGAGAGTCTCCACTGCATCGGCTAACACGAAAGACTTAGATGGGGCATCTACCTCCTCTCCCGCAATCCCTCCATCCAAGCCAAGCTCCGCGAAGAGATCCGTTCCAAGCTGCCCTCAATCCAAGACGAGATTACCGCCGCGGACATCGACAACTGCCACTACTTGCACGCCGTCTGCGCTGAAATCCTGCGCCTCTGGTCACCAGTAACTCTTACCATGCGCGTCGCCGCAAACGACGCCACTCTCGCCGGCCAATTCATCCCCAAAGGCACCACCGTCATCCTCGCACCTTGGGCCATCAACACTTCCACCACGCTCTGGGGCCCAGACGCTCTCGAGTTCAAGCCCGAGCGCTGGCTCGATGCCGATGGCACTGCGAACAACCGTGGCGGTGCGGACAGCAACTACAGTTTCCTCACGTTCTTGCACGGACCTAGGAGTTGCATCGGTCAGAAGTTCGCGCAGGCGGAGTTCGCCTGCTTGTTGGCAGCGTGGGTCGGCAGCTTTGAGATTGAGTTTGAGAAGGGCAGTCCGCTTGCGGAGGGTGAGCCTGAGGTTGAGGGTGGTATCACGTCAAAGCCTAAGGGAGGGCTGTGGGTGCATCTGAAGGAGGTTGAAGGATGGTGATGTACTTTGGAAGGCCCCTTGGGCTGATGATTTGATTGAGCAATCTAGCGTCGAAGCAACCCAATTATTGCATCTTCCGAAATAATTCGATCTCTCTTATATGAGTATTGCTTAAGCTTGGTCGTTCGTCGCGATCTTCATGCCATAGAGTTGCATCATCTGCCACTCCCAGCACCTGGAGTATCGGCAATCTTGAAGACAAATTTGGTCGCACTAGCAGAACCATCTTTCAGTCGCTTCAAAGCACCTTCGGTTCCTTCGAGCCCTCCAGGGAACTCCTCCTGCTTTTGGCCCCTGAACCAGCCTTCCTCAAGCCCTTTGGTGAAGTACCTGCTAAACAAATAGCCAACATCACTTTGCGGGCCATGCACATCCCCAACGACTGTCATACTCTGATCGATACTTTCAGGAATGTCCTTGTGCTTGCCCGCCATGTCGTCCATCGGTGGCAACACAAGAGTGATCTTGCCCGTCTCGTGGTCCAGGACCTTGCAGATGTTGACCCAGGAGTTGTGCTCGGCGGTAGCGTCGAAGGCGTATTCGAGCTTCTGGCCTTTGAGAGCTGCTTTGATGCCTTGCACGATTGCTTCATCGCCTTTGCGATAGTCGATCACGACGTCGCCCTTGGAGGCTTCGAGGAGCTTGGTCACGTGGCCTTGTGCTCTGCCGGCGATGGCGATGATGGGGTGGATGTTGGAGCGCTTTGCTAGTTGGATAACGTAGGTGCCGACTGCTGAGGAGCCACCGTATACTACCAGAGGAATTGGGACGGTAGCTGGAGCTGTTGGTTGAGGCAGGTTCAGACGATCGTTGGCGTAGAGGCCAACTGCTGCTGTCAATGCAGCGAGTGGAATGGCAGCTCCCTCTGTTCAAGATTAGTGTGAAGAGCTTGGAGGATAAATCATCAAGAGCATGGCTGACCTTGAAAAGAAGTCCTCGCCGGCAAGAAGAAAGTCGTGTACGCCTCAGCAACTGCGTACTCCGCAAAGCCACCGCCTGAGAAGCCCAAGAAGGCCGCAACTCTGTCGCCTTTGCGAAACTCGGTGACCTCGTCGCCGACGGCCTCCACGAAACCTGCGATATCGTTGCCCTCGTTTTTGGGCTCGCCAAAGGCCCCCCATTCAGGGACTTTCCAGTCCTTGGGATTGCTTCCGCTGTAGATGATTTGAATCAGGACCTGCTTAGGGCCAGGCTTCGGGATTGGAACGTCCTCAACGACGACCTTAGGGCCGGCGTGGATAACGGCGGATTTCATTTTTCGGAAGAGCTGTCTCAACGAAACTTGATCTTCTGAGATGTATCCGTCCGCCAAATGAAATTAATCAAATGATATATTGCTGTGAGTACAAAAGATGCCGGCCACTGGGTCGGATGGTGGTGCTATTCATAAGGAACGAGATCCTGTGCCCTATGAGGGCATTTATAATACGAGAAACCTAACTTGCGTAAGCTCTATTGCGCACGACATTTAGCAGAGAGTCAAAGCAAGCAATACACAGTCGCAGCTCAGGGACAAGTCCTTGCTGACTACTCAGGGTCCGAGCGAGCGGAGCAGGTCGTAGGAAGTCAGGGCCGCTTCCTAGTGTAATTGTGCTCAAACTGTGCTTTGTGCCATCGGCTGTTCTTGGTCCCGAGCACAGGAAAACTAAATTATGTGATACTGTCGAATTGTTTGTGGCAGTATCTGCCTTAAATTAGGAGACTGTTTTGGTCGAGATGTCCGCAAAAACTAGCTTACCTCAACTCAGCCCAGCGCAAGGTCTCACGGACACAACAATCATCACCACCTTCTTTCTCTATTGGGTGGCAATCAACCTCACACACATGCAACTCTTCATCTTAAGTTGTTATGCCCGCTTGCAGGGCGTGAGCCCAAGGTTGAAGGTGGTATTACGTCGAAGCCGAAGAGAGGACTGTAGATATATCCGAAGGAGGTTAAGGGGTAGTGAGGTGCTTTTTACAGCATCGTATTTTGATGTTGCAGTTTGAGCATTCTAGTTTTCACTAAGCGAGCTAATAACTATGTATTCGATGGTTGAACTTGAATCCTACTTCTATTATCTTCCAAATTACAGCCATTAGTGAAGTACCTGGCGAAAACAGTAGCCAACACTACTCTAAGTATCCTGTGCACTTCTCTCATGTCATTATGCTTACCAGTGATAACATCCATCGACGGCAGCGCAAGCGTGATTTCCCTGTCTGGCGATCTAGGAGTTAGCGGATGTCGGCCCAAGAGTTGTGCTCGGTGAAACCACCGATTTCTTCTGCCATTCTTGCATGCTGGGTACTCTGAAGGTTTGATCGTTTGATGCCGTAGGAAGAGGATCTGCCAGCCCTGGCCCAAGTCTGGTCACTGAGGTATTGCAGGGGTTTCGTCAGCACCGTGTTTGCTGATTGCATGTTGGGCCTGCAGCTTTGGACCTCTGGGGTCAGGTTCCTCCGATGCTTTCCAGGCAAGCTTTTCGCGCACACTGTCGAGTGGGTGCGGCAGGGCTGTGTCTTGCTTCAAATGTCGGTGATGTAGAGGCTCACGGCTTGGGTTCGGGTCTACTGGCGGCGTGTCCTGGGAAGATTGCGATGCCAGGGTCGTCTTGAAAAAGCAGGACTCCACGTCGGGAGCACGGCGTTCTTGTTTTCTCAAAAAGATTCCGTGATACACGAGCGATTCGTTGGACAGTCATGGATGCAAAAACTGCTCGTGGATTGCAGATGGTTGTGCTCGATGTCTCGTTGCTGATATGTCATAAATTCAACGCCAGTCTCCAAGTCTTGCGAATTTGAAATGTTCCGAGAGAGAAGTCTTGTGATAACAACCTTCCAATTCAGGTATTGGCGAGGCTTTCGCATCTAGCCTCTGCGGTCTGATCTGGTCGATGATTCGCTCAAGATGGGCTATGCAGCTCACGCAAGTTCCAAGATCATCCGAATGAAGGCTATCACCAAAGATGGAGAACTCAATGGTTTGAAGACTCGTGTTTGCGTCGAACCCGCATTCGCTCCATAACGAGGTCTCTATCGATTGCTTTGCCCTTCCCAGGACGCCGTTTCCTCGACTTCGGAGGATGTGCTTCACTACGCTCACGATCTGATGCCTTGTTCTCATGTTCTGCGCAGTGCAATCATGTATTACTCGCAAAAGAACGAAAAGTTGACGCTGATGCGATTGGTCGGCCTGGATCTTTACACTGAACCGGTGTCTTTCGGGGATATCATTCAAAATTCAACTCACCAATTCGGTTTCGACCTGACGAGAACCTTCATCGATCACCTGCGCAGAGCCGCACATGATAATCGAGCCTGCCAGACATGCGTAAAAATTCGCCGGGTCGGCGGGAATCGCGCCCGTGTTTTGGCGACGCACAAAGTCATGAAAGACAGTTTCGTGGTGTATTTCGACGGTGTTGAGGACGTTCCGAGAAAGGCCATTGAAATCACGGACCACGGAGTCCAGTTGTGATTGAATTCGCTGATTGTAAGTGCCAAGAAGATTCTCTAAGGCGATTGAGGCCGTTTCCATCAGGGTGGCGATTTGGTCGCAGGGTCGTCTCGACAGCTGTGATTCCTCGTTGTCGAAGTCGAAAAAAAGTCGCATATGCCTGTCGGGGCTGGAGTGTTCCACGAAACGAGACATTGTTTGTTGCCCCGAGGATGAATCGAGCGTAGCTGTTTGAAAGGGGGACGCAGGACCGTGTTCGATCCGTACGTCTGCTAGCGGGACACGGCGATCGAAGGACGCCACGGTTGTTCCAGGCGCTGCCGATCGCAAGCTATAGGATGGCCGAGGCCCCGTGGCTGCATTTCTGCAGTCTTATAGTCGCATACCATTGCGAAACTGTCAATATAGTCGCTTTTACCAATATTTCTATAGACTTTTCTTCGTCGTGTTACAGTTCGCTCTGGAAAAGTAGTGGAAGTGATGAGACGCCAAAAACTATCATAGTCATCCAATGCGACGCCTGACTGCTGGGAGATGGAAAGGCATGGTTGTTCTTTCGAATGGATCTAGGTTTAATGTTCCTGGGCTACAATTTTATACTCAACCTCTAGCCAAGGGGTGCATGTGACTGCCTCCGGAGGTAACTCCAGAACGCAGAGCGCCGCACACGTGGGCTCGCCAACACTTCACCGTAACGCCTAATGTCACATCTACTTATACAGAATCGTATAGGGTTATCAATGTGATTGGCCGAGCACTTAAAACTGTCCCGTAAGACCTTTATTCTCGTTCCAGACTTCTGGCAGACTCTCTTGCAGTTCCTCTACAGCGTCAAAGGCGCGATAACCCTTCTGAAAGACGTCCTCAAGCAAGTGCCATGTTCCAAGAAGCTATTAGGAAGCCGGTGAGATCGTGAAATGATTCACTCCGTCTTGCTGTTCATCTGGACACAGGGACTCTTTTGTATATATCGCAAGCCCAGGCTCTTCTGGTGACAATCCATCTGCGAAACCAAGTAGAATTTCCAATAAGTCGTATCTCTGGCGCACGTTGAGGCCAGATGTATTCACCTCAAATAACGTCCGTTCCGGCAGAGGGACAGGCTCATCCTCGTATCTTTGTAACCGCCTCTTTAGCCTTTTGTTCCGTCGTCTAAGATCTCCGATAATCGACTGCAAGTCCCCTATCGCATCAAGCTCGCTTTGAAACGGTAGACTCCTTCCTAACCGAAGGCGTTGAGCTGGGGCAATAGGGGACATTCGTCGTACAGACTGATGTCGAACCACCGGCGGTGTTTTGGGCGACGCAGCAGAACAGCTAGAGGGGCGAGTATGGTCTACAAATACCGCGCTGGCTTGTGTGATCTGGCTCTTCGGCATCTCGGATCTCATCATCGCGCCGCTCTGAGTATCCGCTGTTCTCTCGAGATCAACAGTTCGAAAGCCTGGCCGTGTGTAAAGCTGCAGACTCGCGATCTCGAGCAAGTGCTGTCAGAAATGCGGGAAATTAGGCGCGCAGGAAGGGAGGTTAATTAGTAGATGTTGAACGCATTGGTTGCGGTTGTGTGATGTAATAATGATGTTTGTGTATAGTTAGCTCCGTCTTCCCTACTTGACATGTAGTCACTGCAGAGACTTTGCCTAGTGCAGGAAAAGTGCCTTAGGCGCATGACGTACCTTAGGGTCTTCTACCCTCCAAAGGGAAAACATGAGTTCAACTCTCAGATGGCATTGTTAGAATCAATCATGAAAATATTCGGATCCAATAGCTAGTTCTATACATCGTGAGGTCAAAGTCTGAATACTGAATATTACATGGGTTACATGTAGATCTCGCACAGACGCTAGCGCGTCAGTATCACTGCTACCTTCCCTATCGGGTAACAACTAACCTCGCGCAAATGCAAATGCGTCTCCATCGTCCCAAGTGAACATTCGTTATCAGAGGTTACCAACGAAGAGGGAACATTAAACCCCTCCTCTATCTTGGCATCAAGTACAATCCTGTCCTTCCATACCATACCACTTCGCTCTTCCACCTCCCTCTCCAAAGTCCCATCTCCCGTGCACAATCCGCAATGTCGACTTCATCGGGAAAACCCCATCCCATCAAACCCCGAATCATCATCCACGGCGGCTGCGGCAACATAACCCGCGCCAACTTGCCCCTCTCCCAATGGACCCTCTACCGCTCTGCCCTCCATTCCATCCTCCGAGCCTCCACCCAAGCCCTCTCCAAACCCCACGCCACAGCCCTCGACATCGCCACCACCACCGTAACCCACCTCGAAAACAACCCCCTCTTCAACGCCGGCCGCGGAGCAGTCTTCACGCGCGCCGGCACAATCGAGCTCGAAGCCAGCGTGATGGTGAGCTCGGGGTATAGGAAGAGGGGCGTGGGCGTGATGGGGGTTACGAGGGTTCGGAACCCTATTTTGTTGGCGAGGGAGATGTTGGTGAGGGGCGAGGAGGGGGATGGGGGTGGGGCGCAGGGGCATTGTCAGCTCACGGGGGAGGTTTGCGAGAGGTTGGCTGGGGAGTGGGGGATGGAGAGGGTGGAGAGGGGGTATTTCTGGACGAGGAGGAGGTGGGAGGAGCATCGGAGGGGGTTGGGGGAGAGTTGTGAGAGGGGGGAGTATGAGCGTGAGAGGCGGGCGGCTGGGTGTGATGGAGTGTTTGAGTGTGTGCAAGTCGGTGGCGAGGGAGGCGATATCTACCTCACTAATGACCCTTCGTGGAATGGCACCGATTATCTTCCCCAAGGAACCGTCGGTTGCGTCGTCCTGGACAGCACCGGCACCATCTGCGTAGCCACATCCACCGGCGGCATCACGAACAAACTACCCGGCCGAGTCGGCGATACTCCCACTCTCGGCGCAGGATTCTGGGCCGAAGAATGGCAAAGCCCGCCAACAATCCCACAGCAGATCTCACCATCTCCTCTCTCAATCTTCTCGGAATGGACGTCCGCCCTGACCGCCTGCATCCCATCTCTCACAAGCAGCTACCTCCCCATCCCGCAAGAAGTCTCCCACCGTCGCCGCGCCGCTGCGATTTCGGGAACTGGCAACGGAGACTCGTTCCTCCGCCTCTCCGCCGTGCGGACAGCGTGTGCTATCGCGCGCTTCTCGCAGCCTGAGACGTCTCTGCAGAAAGCTGTGACGGCCGTCGCTGGTCCGAATGGCATGCTGCAGCTTTCGGCTGAGGATCGTTGGCGGAAGACTGGCGAGGGCGAAGGCGGGATGATTGGTATTGAGCTTGATGGGAGTGGAGTAGGGAGGGTGGTTGCTGATTTCAATGCTGGTGGAATGTTCAGGGCCTGGGTTGATGGGGATGGGGAGGAGAGGGTTATGGTGTTTAGGGAGGAGTTTTGAACGAAATGTGCTTTCATGAGTAAACTTGTGGTCATTAACAGCTGATGACTTGGATGCTGGTCGTCAAAACCGCTGCAATGTTGGTGAGAAAGCAAACATAAGACTCTCTGCAGGATTGCTTAACGCATCGCCGACTCGAGTCAATAACCATCTTGCATCCTTCAAATCTGAAGCTTCGAACTTCTCACTTCTTCGCGAAACCTCATCTCTCCTCATGCTCGGCGGCGAGAAAAGTAAACACGTCGGTAGACCTACTTCCCCTCCGGCTTCGCGCACACGAAGTACCACGAGTCCTCGTAACGCGGGTCCTTCTTCCAGTCGCCGTCGAGGTCCTTGATGGAGGCGAAGGCGCTGTAAAAGTTAGCACAAAGTTCATCACGAATGAGGCGAGCTTCAGTACTCACCGAAGGGTGTAGCCGTTGTCGGCCTCAACGACCCAGCACATCTGGTCATTAGCCAGACCGACCGGGACGACCTTGCGCTTCTCCCAGGCCTTCTCGTCAGCGGCGATCTTGAGATTGTCCTCCTCGACCTCGGCGCGAGTGCGGCCCTGCCATTTGTTGGTAGCCTCCGGCGGCGGAGCAGCGACGGCCGGGTGGTAGGTGTAGGTGTTCGGGAGCGGAGCAGGAGCAGCGGGCTTGGGAGCCGGCGGCGGAGTGGGCCCGACAGTGACGGTCGCGGCGGCAGCAGGGACGTAGGCGTGAGTGGTCATGTTGGCGGGCGCGGCGTAGGTGTACTGGACGGGCAGCTCGGTCAGTACGGCTGCTTTGACGCTCTCCTTCGGAGACGGCGGCGGCGGCGGCGAGTCGGCTTTGGTGCTCGGAGCGGCGTGACAGTGGCAGTGCATGCGCACACCAGCGCGAGGGTCGAAGGCTGGAGCCATGACGGTGGGTGCGGGCGCGGGTTTGAAGTCGTCGGGCCAGTGCTCGTGGTCGCTGCCGCTGTCTTCGTCGGCGAAGGAGAAGGTGGTGGATGCCATTGCGGGTGTTTGTTGATGGTGAGGGGATGAGAGGAGGTGGGAGAGGACAAGAGATGAAGAAAGTGGGAGGTGGGAAACGGATGGACTGATATAGGCTCAGTGGCGAGTGAAGTGAGGGCAGGGATGAGCTTGTTCAGTGATGGTGGTTGGGAAGCGTCTTTCAGGGTGCTTTGGCGTTTCAAGCTCTTGTTTGCGCAAGCATGTGATCGCCAATGCGCAGGTGAAAGGCTCAGTGGTGGCGACAAGGGATGGCAGTGAGTGAAGTAAAAGAAACGGACTGCACGTAATCTCACGTACCTTGACTTCGTAGGGACGAACTTCACGGATCAGCTCAGTTGATCTGTGTCGGTGATGGTGGCGTCTTCTCGATCTCGGTTTGCGCGGTGGTAGAGGGGGATCTTCGATCCAGAGGTCGACAAAAGGCCAGCAGCACATTAAGTGTTGTTGGATGCAGCGCGAAAAGCTTGTCATTTGGAGTGGAGGAAGTTGCGGCCGGGCGTGGTGTTTTATGCGTGCGGAGCTGCTTGGTCATGGGATGGGACCCTGCGCTTTGCCGCCTGAGTGGTAAGTGATGTAAACAATGTGGCAAAGTCGCGAAACGCATGTAGCAATACAGTTAAGTGTGATGGTTATTTTGATGCTTTGACCGCCATCGCTACTGCCTTTCACCTTGACAACAGACTTCGCATTGCGCGCGAAGACGAGAGCAAACAGCCAATTGCCACTCTCTCACTCAAAGGCCGCCGAGCTCTCCTCGCATTGGGCCGCAAACATGAGGTACTTGACCTAGTGAAGCTAGTGAGCTCTTTTTCGAAGAAGTCAGGACTGACAAACTAGCGTCTCGCCACCGGGTACACAAGGCTAAAGGTTGGCTGCAATGGCGCCATCGCGAGGTCGGGTGTATTTCTCTGCCATTTTCAGTGACTATGATACATACCAGTGCTCATAATGTACAAGCAAGTCCAATCAACACTTTCATCATACTACACTCATACCCTCAGAGCAAGCCCTGCTTGTTGAGATCGTTCCACACCTTCCACGGCATCACGGTACCAAAGCTGTCCTCCATCTCCACCACGTCCTCCTTGGCCTGCTGCTGCGCCTGGCGATCCGAGTTGAGCTTCGCGTGCAGTCGCTCGGCCTCCTCGATCTGGGTGATGTCGCGGTACATCGCCGTGTTGGTGATGCCCAAGCACTTGAGGCCGTAGATGTGTCTGGCTTCTGAGAAGTGCTTGTCGAAAGCGCGGCGACCCATGTAGACATAGTTGCCACAGATCTCGCACGGGAACTCGACGCCGAGACCGTGCAGCTTGTAGAGCCAGAAGGGAATGGGCTTGCCATCCCACGAAAGAGGGAGTTTGAGAGGGTTGTAGACCTTCTCTTCACCGTCTTCACCGTCTGAGCCTTCTTGCTCAGCAGTAGTCATGGCTTCTTCCTCTGCGTAGAGGGCGGCGATTTCTTGCTGACGCTCCTTGTCGGTCATGCCGAATTTGCGCTCGACGTTTACGCGGGTGTCTTCGCGGGTGTCTTGCATTGCTTCGGTCAGTTTGCAGACGCGGTGTTCCTTCTCGGCAATTGCTTTCTCTTTTAGACGCTTCAAATCCTTCGCCACATCTGCGCTGGCTCCGTTTGATTGTGCTGCTGGCTTCTCGCCACCGTTCTTCCTTGCCTCCGCGTTCTTGATGTGCTTTTTGCCCTTCAAATGTGCCTGGTACACATTGTCGTTCTTGAACTCCTTCTCACAGTCGTCGCACCAAATTCCTTCTCCCGTGTTTGTTGCCGCCTTTGTTTCTTCTGCCTGTGGCTCCCACCCAGGCACTTGGCCCTTCTCCCACTGCTCCTGGAACTCCTTGTCAAACTCGCTGAACTTTTTCTCCAGATCCTCAAGCGGCCGTGACCTGCGCATGAATGATTGCAGGTACTCGGCTAAGCTGCTGACATAGCTGAAGTACTCGTCTGTCATTTTATGTTGGGTCTTGTCGATGTTCAGTTGAGGCGGTTGGAATTTGTCGAACGTGTCCAGGTACTGCAAGTAGGTCGGCTTCTTCACTTGTCTGATACCAGGGACGTTGAGGAACTCCTCGTGCAGCATTGTCAAGTCGAAGTATCGTCCGAACTGCTCCTCTCCAGTGAACATGCCATTGATGTCTCCCGCGAAGCCTCCAGGTGGTCCTCCGTGTTCGGGCTTCTTGTACGCGCGCTCCAGATTCTCCACAGGCTCGTTGGGATTGCGCTTGTGGAAGTCCTTGATGTTGTTCAGTTGCTTGTAGAATTCCTCGAAGGGATCGCCGCCGGCGCTCATCGACTGAATCTCTTGTGTCCATTGCTCTTTCTGGTTGTTGTAGATGTTCAGTGCGCGCTGGCTCTGGTCTGCGATTCGTGCGGTGAAGTTGGCGATCTCGTGCTCGCGCGCGAGTTTGTTGCGAATGTGCTTGGGCTCGTCCATGACCCGCTCGGCGATGGCCGCCTCGAGTCGCTCGACATCCTCGTGCGCGGAGCGCAGGTCTTCGACCAACATTTTGTTGTGATTGCTTTTGGTGTACTTCACGTACGGTGTCCTCGACTACTTTTTGCGACACAAAGTGCTCGCCTGAGCGCTCTGTATTTGTTTGTTTGCTTTTTCGAGAAAGTGTCCGGTAGTCCAGAGTCCACAGAATATTTTACGGGTGAGTTTCCAGTAGATCAGAGTGGCGGATTGTGAGAAGAGCTGGGAGATTAGCAATGTGAATTGGATCTTCAAAGCTTCGCGCGCCAGACACGACGATTGTGAGAGAGATCTCAAGCGCAGGCGCAACTTGAGCCTGGTTGGAGCTAAGAGTGCGGCCCGGAATGCGGAGTTGCAAGACCCACTTTGCACGAGACGAGCCAAGGAGCCTTGAGCAGTTGTCGCGGGCTGTAACTTTTGGATCTCAAGCTGCCAGTCGCAAACACCTCCACCACCGCATCACCACCCGCAACATCCCTACACACACACATTCGCCCATCATGGCCGACGACGCAATCGACCGCAAGGCGGAGGAGCGCATGGAGTTCACTACCTCCAAGGAAGTCTCCGTCGCGCCCACCTTCGAGGCCATGCACCTCAAGGAAAACCTGCTTCGCGGCATCTACGCCTACGGATACGAGTCGCCCTCCGCCGTGCAGTCGCGTGCAATCGTCCAGATCTGCAAGGGTCGCGACACCATCGCCCAGGCCCAGTCCGGAACAGGAAAGACCGCCACCTTCAGCATCAGTATCCTCCAGGTCATTGACACCGCCGTGCGCGAGTCGCAAGCCCTCGTCCTCAGTCCGACCAGAGAACTGGCCACCCAGATTCAGAGCGTACTGCTCGCCCTTGGAGACTACATGAACGTGCAGTGCCACGCATGCATTGGAGGCACAAACGTTGGCGAGGACATCAGGAAGCTGGACTACGGCCAGCACGTTGTCAGCGGCACACCCGGTCGCGTGGCAGACATGATCCGCCGCCGCAACCTGCGCACTCGTCACATCAAGATGTTGGTTCTGGATGAGGCCGACGAACTTCTTAACAGGGGCTTCCGTGAGCAGATCTACGACGTCTACCGTTACCTTCCTCCTGCGACTCAGGTCGTGGTTGTCAGCGCTACCCTCCCCTACGATGTCCTGGATATGACGACAAAGTTCATGACCGACCCTGTGCGCGTGTTGGTCAAGCGTGACGAACTTACACTCGAGGGCCTCAAGCAGTACTTCATCGCAGTCGAGAAGGAAGAGTGGAAGTTCGACACTCTCTGCGATCTTTACGACACACTCACCATCACACAAGCCGTCATCTTCTGTAACACCCGCAGAAAGGTCGACTGGCTGACCGATAAGATGCGCGATGCTAACTTCACCGTGTCAAGCATGCACGGAGAGATGCCTCAAAAGGAACGTGACAGCATTATGCAGGAGTTCCGCCAGGGCAACAGCCGTGTGCTCATCTCGACTGACGTGTGGGCTCGTGGTATTGATGTGCAGCAGGTCAGCTTGGTCATCAACTACGATCTGCCTAGCAACCGTGAGAACTACATCCACCGCATCGGTCGTTCTGGCAGATTTGGCCGCAAGGGCGTGGCCATCAACTTCGTTACTAGCGAAGATGTTAGGATTCTGCGTGACATTGAGCGTAAGTTGTGATTTCCATGATCAATATTGAGACCTTGACTGACTTTCTCAAACAGTCTACTACTCCACCCAGATTGACGAGATGCCGATGAACGTCGCTGACCTGCTTGCCTAAGCGCCGGCTGTGTGCCGGGCGAGCACTTTGAAGCACCAAGATTTGAATGAAAAGCAAGCACCAAGTATCGAGGTCATCCTCGAAAGAAGCTTTCCCTGCAACGTGATTCCCCTGTCCGTAGGAAAGCCCGGGCAGTGTTTATGTACTGGCAAACGGCCACTAGGGATGGAAATGGGTACAAGTAACCAGATTGTAAGTTCAATTGCTCGCTTCCTTGACTTTCGGTGAAACCTCCACTGACATGCGACGCGACAGGTATTGAACGAAGATTCGAAACCCAAAAAGCCGCAATGATGATTTTGCCGATCTCGAAGTCAATTTTTGCACGATAGAGCGGGAGGAACAAGTTTCAAACACAAACTCAGCACAACGCTCTCAGGTCGCGATCTGGTTGTTCCGTTGACTGTTAAGATCTCTCTCCTGGCGATTAGTGTGTGTGCGGAGCGTGGGGGTACGGATGCCGAACACTTCATTCCGCCCTTCTCGATTGTGTTTGGATAACGATGAAACATCAGAGGCACCGTTGTATTCAGACGTAGGGCCTTGCGTACGAAACAGTTTACACAGCAATGTCGCGTGTAGCTCACAATAAGAGGCGATCCTGTGACGAGGATGTCTCGTGGATCATGGGTTCCAGCAGCGCGTGTTAAGATGGGCATATCAATCACTGCTCGAAAGCGGCGCCAGTGCCTTCCTACAGCCGCGCAGCGATGATAATAAATTTCCCAGCAATAGACAGAAGAGAAACATTAATCGTCATTAGAAACGTCTATCAATCATCTGAACAATTAATGTTCCCGCCCCTCAGGCGGATCTATCCCCAGCGTCTTCCAAGGCTGCTTTGCTCTCGCGGGATCCTCAACAGTCCTCACCATCGGCCCTTTCTTGGAGCCCATACCTTGTCCGAAATTACTCAACTCCACATCCCCAGGCGCCACGCTCTCAATCCGACAATGATACGTCGGCACCCTGCCCCTCCCGTTCCCCATCGCCTGCCACGACCTCCCACCCTCGACATCCCGATCCGCAAATGACGACGACAACGACGACCCATCCCTCTTCTTCCGCCGTTCAGCGCCACCGACACACCCGCAGCAGTAGCAGTAGTGCCGTATGCTGTCGGCGTAGATTTTGCGGAAGTAGCAGGTCGTACCGAAGACGAGGAAGCCGATGAATCCTAACAGTACGCCCGGGATGAAGGTCAGCACGCTGTCGATTGTGCTGGAGGGCGAGAAGTCGGGGCCGGGCATGGCGGCGAGGCGCGCGCAGGCTTCTTGGCGGGCGAAGGCGGTTTTGATGATGAGGATTTCGAAGGCGCTGTGTGGTATTGGGCGTCAGTACGGGGTCTGCGATGTAGGAAAACAATTACGTTGAGAGGGGTAAGGAAGGAGGGAGGGAGGGAGAGAGGGAGGGAGGAAGAAGGAAACTCACCTCAACGCCACGAAGGTGAAGGTGAAGCGCAGCAACAACCATTTATCTGTCGGTGGGATCGCTAGGGATTTCTTGCCCAAGGACGTCGCGAGCGAGACGTCTGTGGTTTTCGAGACTTCGATCCTGCGGAAGCTGGCGAGGTGGGAGACGTATTTGACCAGGATGGCGATGATGCAGATGCTGCCTACGGCCCAGCAGCAGAGCACTGGTACGTCTTCGCGTTAGCTAGGTGCGCTATGATTCTTGTATTCAACGGGAGCTGGCTGGGAGGGAAACGTACTTGGGGCGCAAGTCAAGATCAGACACAAGATGCCTTGGTTCTCGAGTGCCGGCGCGAAAGGGACGGTGACCATGATGATTGGCAGCAGGAAACTGCAGATTTTGGTGGCTGGCGCTGCGAGTTTGTTGGAGGGTGTTACGATTATGGGACGCATGTTGTATACGCCTCTTACTAGTGCCACGGCCCTGTTGTTTCGTTAGTTTGGAACGTGGTGAGGAGGAGGCGCGTTCGGTTCTTACCAGCAGAGGCAAAGGGCACTGTGATCGGCGTTAGCATTCCATTCGTGCAATCGAGAAGGCATTCTCCAACGAGATACTTACGATAGAACATTGTAGCAGTACAGCTGTATCCAGAACAGCACCAGGCTGGGTCCCAGAGAAAGCGGTCCGATGGCAGGAATGGGATTATTCACGCCGAGTAGGGCCTGCTTGTATTCTGAAATCCGGTCATAACGCCAATTGGTGATATACCAAAACTGCTGGGCTATGGATGCTGTTGTTGAGATGATGACCGAGAGTGCCATCAAAGAAATGTCTGTAGCCGTCGTCAGCATTGTTATCAAGGGAGGATGCTTGCCTGTGCGCAGGATGGGAAAGCGTACAACTCCAGCGCTCACTGTGGTAGAAATGCATGAGGAATAACATTATGACAACCGCTAATGAGATGATGGACAGGATCAGAACCGGGATGGCAGCCACCAGGGCCTCCTGTGGCATAGCCAAGGGTACGGTGTCGTAGGTTGAGCTGTTCATCGTGGCAAGGCCTTTTGGCTCTGCACGTGGTTGTGATGATTCCCGATTGATGGTATGCGCAGAGTCCGATCAACAGACTCTCGCCTGTGTTCGCAGCCAGTGAGACTCAAGATAGTCCGTTCGGAAGTAGCATCCCAGGAACTCCAGGGTCTGAGGGCGAAAGGTCGCAGCGCGTGCAGTAGTACAGAGAGAGCGGATGGTTCGTTCTTTGCAAGGAGAATCTGGGCGCTGTGGAGAGTGGATGGCACTTGTGTTTGGGGTTCGTTCCCACCAGACTCCTCCAGTGCGGCGTTCGTCAGCCAAACTAGTCCAACGGTGGCTGCCACAAGATTGACTCGGGGTGTATATAGCACCGGGGTAGAAACTACTTTTGGTATGTTGGGGATGACGGTTTTTGGGTGGCGACATCAGGCAGTACTTATGCATCACAACGACTTGGACTTGTTGTTCACAAATCGGCATGTATGTAAGTTTGATCGCCATACAGTATCACCTTCAGGATGACAAGCCTTCCGACTCCCGCCATCGCCTAGGCTGGTGCAGGAGTGAGCGCGTCGATCCTCCGCAAGGCAATGCCCTGTCCTTGCGATGATCCGTAGACAATGACAAGGGTGTGACAGCAGGCCCAGACCTCACCAGCCCTCATGTAGACAACTGCCGGCCAGAGATACGGTCATCCTGACACAGTCCGCGGACCAACCGTTTGTGAATCCTAAGTTGAGTTCGCCCAAAAGGTGGTCTTCGTTGTTGGGGATCGGGAGGCTTCCTCTTCCGATCCGCCATCCGCAGACAGAAAAAAAACCCACGTGCGAGTCAACAGGTGTCAGTGAGAACCAGTATCCTGGTTTCCGTTTCACGCCATCTGCGCCACGCGACGTGGATTTAATAACGTCGAAACGCTAGCGTGTAAAATGGGGAGCTTGGAAGTCGGATGTTGTGCCCTACCGGGCACGTGATACGGAGCACCAAGAGGAAAGAAAGTGCAACTCTCGTTGTTGCCGTTGAGAATGATAGGCCATCGGCAGTTATAGGTACCAAATCACATGTGAAGTACTGTAGCACCGCTTTTGGGTAAAGAGATCGACGAAGTGAGGTTGGGCGTCAGGAGTGTCTTATCTGACTCTTGATTTTGCTTCCCCTTGTTTTCGTTCGATAGCTCGTACGTGAGCTCTGACCACGCAACCGTTTCTTCACACTTATTGTTCAGAGATCAGGTCACCGGAAATTGCCATCTCTTCTTCACAATTCCGCAGTCTCTTCAGTCTCAGAGGCATACTGCTATCTGTCAACACGATACCGATGACGTTGGTCATAAGATATACTCGTCATCATTTCGAGGTTGTATCAGTCGAAACATACTTTCTCCCTAAAACCAGGGCAGTTACTGCGTCGTCAGAGCCTTGATATGTTATAGTTTTTGCAGAATAATGGCTTTGGCCATGCGATGCACTGACTGATGCGGTGTGCATGAGTATTCGTGCACCACTATCGCCGATGCTTGCTGCGCATGAGGTCGCATCCTTCGGAAACATTGCGCACACGAAAGTATCTAGGAATCTACGAAACCCGGCAGCTGCCATCCATTGAATGCATCGCCTCGGAAGCGGCAATTGCTTGACCGACTCGTCGCATGTCCTTTGCGATGGCCAGAGCCCACGACTTCACGGAACCTGAACCGACCGAGGATAGCTGGAACACAGAACAGATCCGGTCCCTGTGACGGCTTCCACTCCAAGCATCAACAGGACTCGCTCAGGTGGAACGAGCAGGCACTCCCCTTGCTAGCGAGAGCTGCTGCGAGATATCGCAACTATCTAGTACGATTTGAGATTTGGACAGAAAGCAGTAATCTGACTATGTTGGGTTTGATATCTCTACCAATTGACGACAAATCTTGCAGTACGCAAATCGCGAGCGAGCTATGGGCATTGAGGCCACAATCCCATTCTCGATCCAAAGGTTGCTGCCAGCTCTCAAGACCACAATCCATATATGAAACTCCAACAGCATCATCAGTGTTCCCATCCCACCGCATCACCAGGACACACAACAATAACACCTCCTCCCATTCATCTCCACCATCGCCTCCAACCACCTACACCCGGACCTCCTTCCCACCTCCCCCATCCAAAGAAAAAATCAATAAGTCCCCGGCAACTGACTAACCCTCCCCCCATCCAGCACCGTAACATTCCCATTCAAATACGCCCCAGCCCTACTCGCAATCCACACCACCGTCCCCGCCATATCGCTCTCCACCCCCGTCCTCGTCGCCGGAATCACTTTCGCATCGATACTCCCCTCCACCCCCGGATCGCCCTTCGCGCCCACACCCGCGATCAAACCCTCCGCGAGATCGCTCGGGAACAGTCCCGGCGCGATACCGTTCACGCGGATGCTGAAAGGTGCGAGCGTGCCCGCGAGGTGCTTGACGAGGTGCGTGGCGGCGGCTTTGGAGGCGCCGTAGGCGAGGTTCGAGCCCGGGTTGCGGAGGTAGCCTGCGATAGAGGTTGTGACGAGGACTTGGGATTTGCGGCCCGGGGCGTTGCCTTTTTCATTACCAGCGTGCAAGAGCTCGAGGAAGGCAAAGGTGGTGAAGGCGATGGAAGTGGAGTTTGTGGCGAAGGTGGTGGCCCAGTCTTGCGGGTCTAGCTGCAGAGCGGCTTGAGCGTATTCTGCTACTGAGGTGGTGGCGGTGGGTTTGACGGGGATGGCGGGGGGCATTGTGCCGCTGTTGCAGCAAATGAGATTGATGTAGCCTGTTTCCTGCTTGATCTGGGCGGCGATGCTGGTGAGAGAGTCTTTGCTTGTGACGTCGCCTACGATGGGGACGATGTTGTCTGGGGAGAGTTTGGCGGTTTCGTCGAGTTTGTCTTTGCGGCGGCCGATAATGTAGACCTTGTGGGCGCCGTTAAGGGCGAATGCTTTTGTCATCATGAGGCCGATTCCTGATGGTTTGTGAAGTATTAGCTGATGCAATCTATGAGGTTGTCAAAGTGGCAATGGCCTACCTGTAGCACCGCCAGTGATCACCACCACCATTCCCTCCACGCTAAACAACTCTCCAGGAGACGGATTGGACATATTGATGTTTTAAGGGAGCTGTGGTATCACTCTTGTTCTAAAGTGGGTGGAAGAGTCGGTATAGCTTAGGCAGTCGGTGAGGTTGGTCTTCGAAGGATACCAGGTTGTACGATCAATTCCAAAGTAAAAATTAAGATCTTACTTCCAATTTGCAAGGGGAAATAAATCTACTCATATATATGTGTACATTCGGCATGTATGTCCCGTTAACAATAATGATGCGCACATGGCGAGCATCACGTACCCTCGCCTGCAGCTGTTCTCCGCACCCACCTCGTTATCGCCGCTTTTTGTGGAACCAGGATTACTAAACAACGCGAATGCTCGAACGATATCAGTGGTGATCTGAAGTTAGAGGCGATTTGCTATCGAATGGAGCTGCTTTACTTTACTTAGGAGCGTATCACAAATTGGTTGGTTGGAAGGAAGAGTGGAACAACGACCCACCACAAAAAAAAACTTGTAGAGATAGGTATGTCTTCGAGAAAACAAGAAAAATCAAGGGTATCATGATAAATAGCTGTTCGAACACAACCCGCCTCACCGTCATCACTTCGACCTAAAGATCCCCTGCCCGAGAGCAGTCAAATATCCATACCTCGTCAACATAGTCGGATCGAAGTTCACATTCCCACTCCCACTTCCATTGCTTGCATCCCCAACCGCCGCATCCGCCAAACCCTGCAACCCATCCGCATCGCCCTGCGCAAGCATGCGCTCCTTCTTCTTGACAACAAGCTCGCGGATCGCACCGTCCCAGCCCTCGCTTTCCTGCTTGCCAGCCAACCCTCTGCCTTCGCCTAGACACTCGACCATCTGGTCCAGACCGCGGAGGGCTTCTGCGCGGGTGATGGGCACGTCGCAGAGCTCGCAGAGGGTCATGGCGGCGAGGGCACCGAAGTGGTGGTTCAGTGGCGTGACGGGTGTCAAGCGGGAGTTAAGGACTGTGGCAACTTTGACGGCGTGCTCGATGAGTTCTACTGGTTCTGTTGTTGGGCTTAGGCGCTTGATGAGGAGGTGACAGTGGTGGTATGATAGGTGGACGAGGTTTAGTGTGCCCCAGACACTCTCGACAGATTCACGGAAGCGGTCGATTTCTCCTGCGAGGGTGAGGCCCAGCAGTGCTGATGCTGGATTCGAGGGTGCCATGACATCTGTTGATGGTGTCTTTGTGGTCGTAAGGATGGAAGCAAGGTGGCCTATGATGAACGAGAGACGAGCGAGGTGGTAGGTACTCTCGCCAAGTAGAATTTGATCTTCAGGCAGGAGGACCAGACTGTTCTCGGGTAATTTGAGCAAGTCTGCAGTCGATGATGCATGCCAGCGATCTAGAATGAACAGGACCCACCAGACACGGCGAGCCAGGCGGTCTTCGCTGTCACGATCGCCTTCCATTACGCTTTGACTGGGAGCTGGTATTGTATTGATCTGGATTTGTCCAGCCACGCCAGCTGCACGGCCAAGCCATTCGGCACGCGATGGGCCTGCCTGACCTCTGATTGTGGCCGGGCCATGATTGTCGCTCTCTAAAGCCATGATGAGCAATGTTTGCAGATACACAAGGTTTGTTGCATTGGTGTGTGTGCTAGGATTGTCGAATGGATATTTGGCGAGTAGTTCTGCTGCACGTTTCAGAGCTTGCGGATATCCAATATTTGGCGGTAAAGTCGTGGTTGGGAATGTTCGCATGTAGCAGTCCAATGCAGCCAAGAATGCTTCTCGAAGTGATGCAGGACATTCGCCCAGCCGTTGTCGCAGCCGGTTCTTGTTGTTCGGTAGCAAGGGGAAAGTCTGGTGGATAACACGGTAATACTCGTTGACAACACTCTCATCCCAGTCGAAAGAAGTGATGCTGGTAGTGGCGTGTGCATCTGGTGGTTCGTACGGCAGGCTTGTGGTATCCTGTCTGGGTTCCATAGTGCCCATCCTCCAGAAAGGCTGTGCATTGTGATATGAGGGTGTGGGTGGCTGTGTTGTCGGCTGCGATTGAGAATAGCTAGGCTGGTAACCGGGATGGTGGCTTTGGGGTGGCAAGTGTGGTGCTTGTTGAGATGGTAATGGCATAGGCCTGGCGTTGCTATTCCATCCTCCAGACATACTGCCATAGCGCCCTTCAGCCACTGAATGTGTTCTCTTATCCCCAACTCGCGGTTCCATCGCATGGACTGCATTGTGTGAAGGCTGTCCTAGACCGTAATCTGCCTGCGGCCCACCTTGACTACGCTGAACCTGCATCATTTGCCCATATCCGCCTTGTTGTATGTTCTCAGCGATCGCACGCTGCACCTGCTGAATCTCTGCCTGGTGATGTGGACCGCCGACACCAGGTTCGTGCACCTGTTGCTCCAGTGATTGCAGCCTCTCTGCGAGTTCTTTGATGTATCCTTTGCTCGGCCCTCTCTTCAATGGCTGTCTGCTGAAAGCGCAATTGAGTCCACTTCTCGAGCAGTGAGAGCACGGCGCTGTTCCCGTCTCGTCTTGCGCATCGCATCGGATCTTCTTCCGCCGACATTCGTCACACGCCCGTGAAACTTTTGTTCTTCCGGGTGCCTTCTCGCGCGACGACTGAGAAGGACCGCGATCTGGGCTTCCGTTGGTATGCGAAAAGGCGGCATTGCCGTGGCCGGCAGCTGCAGCGAAATGTGCATCTTGTTCCGCTTGTGAGGATGATGGTAGGAGAGCGCCTAGATTTCCGAGAGATCCAAACATCATACGCTCCAGGTTTGCGCGCATCTGAGGGTCGTCTGGCACGAAGTCGGACCCAGAGAGCTGGCGGTGAGGCTGGTCACCGTCTTGTCGTGATGCGCCGCCATTCTGTTGGACGTCGCCATTGGGCTCCGCGTCCTGGCGCTGGTCGTCGCCGACATGTTGGTAGAATGGTAGTCGAGCGTCTCTCGAGGGCGAAGGGTAGGAGCTTTGTTGTTGGCGAGGGGTGCCGGCGGCAGATGGTCCCTCGGACATTGCAGTAGGCGTGGTGAGTCGGTGTCGGCCGCTGGCGCTAGCACGAGCTGGGCGCTATGTTTCGCAGGAAGGACAGTTCTGGCTGTTCGTCACGTGCATGCTCTGCAATCGTGTCTCAGCTTCCTGGCGTGTGGTCGTGTATATCGTCAGTCATGAGGTGTATCTGTTGGTATACGGTGTGGTTATGGACTCGAGCGATGTTGCTGGGTGTGGTTAAAGTCGGCCTCGGCAGGGCAGGGTGGCAGCCGCCAGCGAACGAGCTCGCGCCCAATGGACGACGGCGCTAGGGAGCAGCACGCGAGCTCTCTCGCCATGTCGACCATCCTCCATACTGCACAATGCCGGTTGCGCGTGGTGGCAGTGGAGCCGGAGGCAGTCGGTCCATGTGGCAGGACGTTCATATCCACTTCCTTCATTTTACCCTGCCTATCTGACAATCTTCAAGCCGCCTTCGGTGCAACGATATTCCGGCGCGGCTAAATTTGGTAGGAGGAGAGTCATGACGAGCAAGGGAATGGAAGCTTTGTCATTTGTTTCCTTTGTCCTTTGATGACCCTGAATACTTGGTCATATATTGCTAACTTAGTACCACATGCTAGAACCACAGGTTCTCATGTATGAGGTCTGAATACGGAGCAATATGGCATCGCGTGGCAGCTACAAGCAATATGTCTGTATCTTATCACTCGACAAAGCAAGCTCAAGCAGTTCAGACGAATCATCGACAAGCGATAGCTCCAATACTGAAACAAGTAACGAGGTATCGTCAGGCAGTTCTATGATACAACACATGCATACATGCAAAGACCCTTTGCACGCTCGTGATACACACAATGGCACAAACCGAAGCATAGTGCAGCTTGCTATATGCAGGGTTCCTAATCCTTCAGCCTACCACTCAGACTAAACCATTTCCAGACAGTGGTAAGATGTACAACAAATGTCCCGATTAGGACCACAGTCTCATTTGAGGTATCAAGAGAATTTATCGTAGGTCACCGATGCAGAACGCCTCGCAGTGGATCAGAACATATAATAAGTCCTACTCTCTCTCGCCATCCAACAATGCTTTCCTCCATCATCTCAATCCATCCATTCACATCAACCAAACATCACCCAATCCTCCACCATTTCCAACAACCAACCTACACAACAACAACCAAAACCTCCACAAAACGATGTCCACCACGACCTCCCCCAACTACTCCCTCCACTCCATCCCCCTCGCCTTCGCCTTCGGCCTCCTCCCTCACGCCTACGTCACCGCCCGCCTCATGCACCTAACCTCCAACACATCCTCCAAAGCAATGCCGCGCACAAACCTCGAGACTTGGAAATCTAAACTCCCCACCGCGACCTGGAATCATCTTGCTAGAGCGCGCGGCGCCCATCTGAACTGCCTGGAAGTGTTTCCGCTGTTTGCGGCGGCGATGGTAAGTGTGGTCGATCGTTCCTCCTAGTTTTATGATGATTGAGTTGATTTGAGGAGCGTGTACTGATTCCTACGGCTAGGTTGCGGGCAACGTCGCGCAATTGCCGGCTAAGGACTTGAATAGCATGGCTCTTGGGTTCTTCGAGGCGCGCGCGCTGTACGTCGCGCTGTACCTTACGATTAAGAGCGATAAGCTGGCGTATGCGAGGACGGCGGCTTATGCGTGGAGTATTGCCATTCCGATGATGGGGCTCTGGCAGGCTGGGAGGATCGTTGCGGCCAGGGATATTTGAGGGTCGTCTGAGGTTTCTTTGGCCTTGAAGGAAGAATTTGATTTCGGGTGGCGGGTGGTGTTCCTGTTTCAATTTGGTTTGCGTTTGTTGACTTTTCCGGAATCAGGTTGCTTTCCTGTCCGAGTCTAATGAGAGATTTCGTTTTCGTCGTGGGTCCCGAATACCGACGGCGATTCCTCCTCAGTCTGGTCTTCTCTGCGAATTGCAATGCATGCGCGTCAAAGCACCGCAGCCATTTCAAACCCCAGGAGCCCCCTCCTTATGGAGATACCGATTAAACCTCCTCCACCGCTCACAAGCCAAACGCCACCTCTCCTCCCTTCCCACCCCACTCAAATCCCTCTCCCACTCCTCCTTGGTCACCAGCACAACCTCCGCCACGCCCTTCTCCTGCTCGCTATAAATCCACGAATGCCTCGGCGCCGGCTGCGTCTGCAGTTCCAAAAGCCGCGCCGCCAGAGCCTGCGCCTCACTTTCGAGCTGCAACCGCTCTGCTTCGCAAAAAGTCGCGAGGATTCGCTTGTAGACGCACAGCGTCTCGAGAGCGGTGCCGTAGATCTCGCGGCGCAGCGCGAGTTCGGACTGTGGGACGGATGTCATGGAGGTGCGGATGACGTGCGCTTTGTAGGATTCCAGACATCTAAGAAGGGCGGCGTGGGTCTCGCGCGCTTTGAGCTCGAGGGTGAGCTGCTGGCCTGAGTCCGGGCAGTCTGGGTCCATGGCGTTGGTGACGCCTGGGAGCATGCCGCTGAGACCGAGCATTTGCATGCGCAGGCGGATGACGATTTCGCTGCGGTCGGTGAGGTGAGGGGTGTCTTCGATGAGGGATTCGTATAGGCGCATCCATTCGGGTTGCTCGAGGTAGCAGCGCTGGTTGTTCATGAGGGCTTCGCTGAAGATGGGCCCGATGTGGGCGTGGAAGAGCATTTTCTCGTATTCTGTTTTGAAGCGAGAAGGGGTGCGGCGTTGGACGACGAGCGCCGAGCCATTGACGTGGTGCAGATATTCGGCTGTACGGCTGGGTTCAAGCATCTGATGGGTATATGTTAGTGGAGGAGTGGTTTGTGATAAGCTCAATGATCAGCACGCACCTCATGCAAACTAAGCATTTGGATCGCGCAGAGTAGGTCTGGGTCTAGACTACTCTCATCTCCTGCAACAGCTACCTGCAGCTGCGCTAGGGCTTTTGCGTACATTCGCAGGATCATGCCTTCGAACATCTCGTTCCGGGGATACAGCTTGCTATGCACCTTGGCAGAAACACAATCAATCACCGCAGTCAAGAAAGGCTTGTGGCCGTAGCGAATGGGAATGAATTGCAGATACGATTGCATTTGCGAGCCAAGAAGGGTGGTGAGGAGCTCCGGGTTGCTAGAGATCGCAAGCATAGTGCCCGTGCCGATGTTGAAGCTGGTCAGGATGGATAGGTCACGGATGTCGAAGTGGTACTTCATGCGTAATCTCTCGTAGTCAGTGGCGGGAGGGCCATTGAGAGGCATTAGCCAATCTTGATCAGTAAGCCATGTCTGCGTCTGCCTTGTTACGGCAAGCTGGTCGTCGGGAGTGGTAGCATCCGTGTCTGTTGTCGGGGCAGAGGAAGCAAGGTCAGAGTCTGGCGTTACGCGGCCGTGGTCATCTGAATCAGTGGAATTGCAACTGCTCTCTGATGCCTCTTTTGAGGTATCGGTATGATTATTGCTGGGTGGCTGCCGTAAGTTAACACGACCGTACCCGCCACGTTTCTTCCGCGCGATGCCAACATCTTTCATCGCCTGCTTGCGAATCAATGTACGTAACGCCGGGTCCTTTGGCACCTTTGGCCCGGTTGCGTTGATGAAATGGAAGCTAGTGTCTGCCATGTTTGCTAGAAGTATTGCGATCAAGCTCCAGACTGCCTTGGCGTGAGGCTGTTCCTGTTAAGTCGATGCCAGTGATAGGCAATCATCGGAGAGCAATATCAAGGATGTCGAGTCACTCTACCCTCTCCGGACCTCAACGAGCAGTTACATCGCCGAGTTGAAGACAACTGTCAGCCTACAGGCGAGAGTAGCTCAACGTGTAAGAGGAGGATCGCAAGTCTGATGAAGTGGTGGAGCCACAGCTCCACAGCGACCAGGGTACCACTCCCCCAATCCGGTCTAGCGCAAGTTACGCTTCAGCCCTACCCTACCTTAACAAGCAGCTGCACAACAACCACCAACATTCAATGTTAATCAACAGCACCACTCAAAGCGATTCCTCTAGCCTAGCGGCAACGACGAGCACGAATTCAGCGAGGGTTGCGACTAGTCCCCGGTGAGGAAAGGTAATGAATCTTTGAGGGATGAAGTTGTATAGACAAGATATATCGTAAAGATCCTAAAGACCATGATGGGTATTCAGCCAAAACCGAAAAAAAAAAAAATGCATCCTTTCGAACTCCAAGAACGCTCAGTCCATGCAATATCAGAACCACAATCAGGGCATCATCACCACATAGCGCTACTCTTCTTCGCCAACCTCTTCTTCTGCTCCCCATCATCGCTCGAACTCCTCAAGCCAAAGAAACTACTCTTCTTCTTCGTCGGCCGCGGAGCACTTGCGCCCGGATTTCCGCCAGACATCACCACGGCACTCGCACTGGCGCTGGGGTTCACATACAACCCATTACTGCCCAGTCTACCACTACTACTTGATCGCCCATGAGGTTGCGGCGGCGCAAGACTCATCTGCGTCTGCTGAGGGATGGATTGCATGTACGGCCCTTCCTGGCGCTGGCGGGGCCTCTTAGGCCGCGGTGCGCCGTAGAGTCTGCGTAAGCGTTCGGTCTCGGCGTCGATGGCGGCTTGTTTGCGGGCTGCTTCGCGCTGTTCTTCTTCGACCATGCGTTGCAGGCGGCGGCGTTCGGCTTCGTCTGCCTTTTCGCGCTCACGACGGCGGTGGTCGGCGGCGCGTCTTTCGTTCTCGGCTTGTGCGCGGAGGCGGGCGGTTTCGGCGTCGAGTTCCCATTGGGCGCGCGGGTCGGCCATGGGTGGTGGTCGGGGTGGTGAGGACATGGGTGGGGTTGTTTGAAGTCGAGGGAGGGAGTTGCGTTTGATGTCGTTTGATGTGGGCGGTTGGACTGCTGGGGCCATTGAGCCTGGAGGAGGGATGGCTGGGTACGTCTGTGGCGGACTTGAGAGCTTGCGGCCTGCGGCTGAGAGTTTTCGAGGGCCACCGTCTGCGATGTTGAAGACTTCGGCCATGCGGTCTTTACTTGAGAAGTACAGATCTTTGATGACGACTGCGCTTAGCAGAAGGACGACTTCCAGTCCCTTCGGATCCTCGATGTCGACTCTGCCCAGATTTGACTCGTAGATGGTCATCTCCCTCAAGCTTCGCCACAGCGCTATGGCGATGTCCGGGTCCTTCTTCGACTTCTTCTTCTCCGTGTCTGTGCTCTTGCCGGTCATGTAGCACGTCAAATCCCTGCTCAGCTTACTCTCTCTACGCCATACAAAGTTCACCTTGGGTGTGATGGCGAGACTTGACGGGTCGTCCTGCCCTCGATCCAGATTCGAAGCAGAAGGAGTCCGGAACGATGTCTCAGGCATACTGAACTCATAGCTATCGCTCGATCCCCACTTCCCTTCCTTCACTGCGCACTTGATCTGCTGGTCGGGGTTGTAAAGTTGTACAAAAAACTCATGTGGCAGCACAGGCAAAGGCGGAGGCGGTACTCCACCATTCCTTCTGATCTCTTCTTGCGAAAGCGTAGGCTGGTTCCATGTTGGCCTCGCTAGCACCTCTCCGTATAGGATCTCGGTTTGGTATGCGTCGAAAAGAGCCGCGGCGTAACAGTTCTTGTGGTTCGCGGATGGCGAGGCTGGATCAGCGTGGTGGAGCGCATAGGCTGGCTCGGGGTCGGAGCCGTGATATGACAGGTAGAAGGCGCGATTGTGCTTGACGCCGTCTGGCGAAGGCTTGAGGAAGAAGGCCGGCAGGTTCTCGTCCAGCATGGTGGTATGCGTAGAGTAGCGTGGTTGTTGTGCCAGAGGATGTGCAATGCGCGTGCGGGTTAGGGCGGTTATAGCGTAGAGACCCTGGCGCTGTTACAGTGGAGAGTGAAGATGGAGAGCCGTTGCAGGGCGGTGATCTCAAGTGGCGTCCGCGAGAGATGTGTTGGGAAGGAGTGACCGTAGCATAAGGAGTATAGGTCGGTCGCAGTAGTTGTAGGTATGCATGATGGCCTTTCCAGAGTAGTCATTCGTCACTCGAGGAGGCTTGGGTACCTTGCTCGGAGGTATCACGCACCACATCAAAAGGCGCATGCGCGTCAAGCCATGCAGGTCCGCCCGTGCACACTGCGGCCCGCCATGTTATGTTTCGCTTTGCTATCTTTAACCCTCGGATCGTTCGGGAATCGGGAAAAGGATCTTTGAAACAAATGAGCATCAGGCTGTGAGTGGCTGAGCCTCTACCAAAAGCTCCGGCCTCGCACTACTCGCGTGGCACAAACCGCCCAGCATTGCCACTACAAGGCGAACTGTCAAGCAAAAAGCATGCGCTCGTACAACATGTATTGTCACGGTATCGCCTTGAGCAAGCAGTACCATCAAAATCTGCACGCATCTCCGTCATCATCGACTTCCATCTCATCCCGCCATACATACGTAATACAGCACTATAAAAGCACCCTTCGACACTCGTCAGCACACCCCAGCCTCGCGTCCCGCCAAGCATACAGGACATGGGTCCGCTCCTCCGCCCGTTCGCAGCATCGAAACACAACAAGCCTCGCAATAATCCTCCGTGCGACCCGGAACGCTATGCTATGCCCACTTGTTCGTCCGCAGCAACTGCTGGAAAGGCGGGGAGCAGTTTGTGCTCGCTTAATAAAGTATGCAAACCACGAGGCTGAGAGGGCTATCTGGGCGTGGCCGCGCAATGCTTAGCAAACGAATGTCTGTGGAGGCGTTGTTTGATAGCTTGGCGTGGATGGATCTGCCGTGCGTTTCGGAGATAATATGGAGGGTGGTGTGGTGTGATGACATGAGGCTGTGAGGATGGTTTTGTGGTGCTGACGTTGTTCTCTACGCTTTATGATGCCTTCATATTGCCTTTACTGAAATGGAAGTGCAAGCACAGCGGGCAGCAACACCATGAACTTACGCTCGGCAAAGAGCTTTGCAAGAAGGTTCGTAGGTCTTCCTTTTTATTTTGTCTTTTTCTGTGCTAAGCTACCTATGGAGTTGATGAATGCTGGTGCCTAAAGCCTGCGGGCTATTGCATGCATGCCTCTCCTCTTGCGCATCGTCTCGGCGGTCTGACGCAATTGATCCATAGCGATGTTCGGTGTCGCGTACTTCTTCATCATTGCTTAGCTCGACTCAAGTGAACGCCATCAGCTCGAGCTGAGCATACCAAAAGCGATGGGCCGGCAGTATCATATGAAGAAACGCCGCCATCTCATCACCACGAGTAGACACAAAATCAAGCACAAGCAAAAGTCTCGCCATCCCACCCAAAAGCCCTCTTGAACCTGTCTCCGAACCTACGCACCTGCGTGAGATCTATTTTGTTACCGCGACGCACACTCTTCGGCTCGTGGAACTGGATAGACCGCCCAACGCTGACCAGCCCTTCGCCCTTGGGCAGAGGCTTGAAGATCCAGACGCTGCCGTACAGCTTCTCGGGCACGAGGCCGAGGCTGTTCAGTGCGTGGATGAATTCATCCCAGGACACTTCGCGTGGCGCCTGCGAAATGGTCGATTGAGAAGGGAGGAGTGCGGACATGACTTTGAAGGTGCGACGCGGAATGTAGATCGGCTTGCGAGCACCAACAGAAGATTCGACCGCTTGCGTGGACGGTATAGGCACTGCTTCGAACCTTGCCTGTGCTGTTCCGTGAGTCTTTCGCTTGATTCTTTCCTCGGAAGTGATCTCAGTCTTCCTGTTCTCAGTTGCGGTCGGCGATGTCGTGGGCGGCTCATATTGGTCAGTGTTGCAAGAACTAGCACTGCTCGACATTGGCACGCCAACCAACTGTTCTTCCCAATCTTTGGTGAACGATGTGCTCGCTTGATACATCTTGAACAGTATGCCGAATTCTATTCCGCATTGCTCCATGTGAGACTCGACTTCCGTCCAGTATCTTTTCAAGGCGGCCTCTGCGCGTTGAAGGTCGCGCACAATCACTGCCGTTCGCCGCTTCTCGCTCGGATAGTAGAATCGGCCATCCGTTGGCATGCCTAGGGACTTGACGTGGAAGCTGCTCCATTTGATAGCGCGTATGGCATGTTCCGAATGCGATTCCGTGAACTTCATCAGATGATCCACCAGTTCGCCCCCTGCGACATTCGCCGCATCCCACGACTTGCTGAAAGGATGGAATTGAGCAATGCGATCCTGTCAGTCCACCAGTACAGCAAGGTCAAAGAAGTCGGTAAGTAGCCAGCTGTCGATGAGCTGGCTGACTTCGGCGTCGTGTTCGAGCATGTGGTGTGCTTCTTGCACCACAGCTCGCAGTCCGTGGAGGGCCAGCTGATCTTCGTCAAGGCCAGACAAGATATGGAAAATTCTACAAGCACGACGTTGCGCATACGAAGCGGTTGACTTGATGTGCCAGCCATGTTCGGCGCCTCGGATACAGCGCTCTGTTTCCGTCGAACAGGCTCCGAAGCGATGCGGTCTTTTCATTACGTTGCGCAGACCAGAAGACGTTGGAAACATGATCTCAATGTTCTGCATCGGCTTGCGGATCATGAGAGCAATGGTTTCTGCCAGTGCTGCCCACATATGCTCATCCCATTCCTGGAGGCGAGTGCCGCCTTCGATGGCGGCACCGACTTGCTCGTGAATTGGCCGCACCCAATCCAAAAGCATCAAGATCCATGTCCACTTCTGCCATGAGTCCAAAGCATTGGAAAAGACTTGGCCAGCTATGACAGCCCAGTTCAGCGGGGTATCGTCGCCGTTCAGGAAGTGATGCTCTCGCCACTCTTTGAGGTGTTCGAGGAAGTAGCCAGGATCTTCTCTCAATGAGCATATGTGATCCTCGGCAGCCAAGCGACGACCGTTTATGAGAAGTCTCATTCGCGAGAGTGACAACTCTTGCGGCGTGCGATAGTCAGCCTCCAGTGTGTGAGTTGACACCGTATCCCAAAGACCCTTTGGGTTGGAGAGAGACTCAGGCATGGGCGCGTGAGGCATCAGGCGGTACTCGATCGGATGGATGTCATGTAGGATATTTTGGACGCATCGTAAGAGGAAACTGTAGATGCTCTGCTGAATCTCAAGTGTGAGAAGACCATAGACCGGGTCAAAGGAGTGGGTGACTCCAACGCGAGGGTGCAGCTTGGTCACTGGGACCAATACACCGTATTGTCGCGGTGTCTGTGCTACTACACCGACAGACAACAACATAGCGATGCCCTCCTGATCAGGCTCTTCTGCCCAGCCATACCCAAGATGAGCCTTGCCTGCATCCGTTGAGGCAAAGAGGATTGGTGTGTTGCGGCCACGAGAGTGGATGAACAGCAGGAGGTTGTGACCTTGCTGCAGGTCCTGGAGGTTTATGTATGGGGTGAGGTGTGCATCAGCACTGCAGGTGATCGCACGAGACACACGTGAGTTGCCCTGGTTTCTGAAGCCCTCAAAATCGGGACGGTGCATGTGCGGTATGGTTGGCCGCACCTTGAGCAGGAGTTCTCTGCGCTGCTTTACTGATTTCTTGAGCCAGCGCTTCCGGATGGTTGCTTCGAATCTTTTGAGGATGGCGTTCAGCTGCGTCCAGTCGGAGAAAATGTTAGAGGAGAAGGAAGTCGCATGAGTGCGGATTTGCTTCACGGTGAGATCTCTCGGCACAGGGAGGTCCAGACCGTTGTCGAGGCGACAGCATTTGCATGGTATTTCACCTGGGCGATCGGGGTGTGGCGACAGTTCTTCGTACATGTAGGACGCCATAGTAGCCGGTTCGTACGTGTTGAGCTCACGCGGTGTGCAGCGCTTTGTGCGATGGAGCCGTCGAGTACTGCAATGTTGTGTCGTGCAGCAGAGTGAGCGTTGTTACTCGGTCGAGGGGCGTGGCGCGAGTGACCTGAGCGCGTATCAGGCAGCAGCCCAGTTCGTTCTTTCCTCCAAGCGAACACGTTCAACACTCGTGATCTGGGGAACTTTGCTCGTGGATGTGACCAATATCATTGAAAATCTGGAAGGGAATACATCATGTGAAAACACCAAAACACCAAAATTAATTGAGGGGTATAATACCTAAACCGCATGTTCGTCCCCATATGTATGCCGCAGGAGAAGACACAACCACCCATGACCCGCTCATTCATCATCACAAACCCAGTCCAGCCGAGCAGAATGTTCATCATACCAACCCTCTCAAACCGAAAGAACACACTTCGTCTCGCTCATTTCTTCTTCCTCATGTAGTTCAAGACCATCGGCGTCACGATCGGCGCGACAACACCGTAGTACTTCTGGCCCTTCTCCAGCCACGGGCCAATGTCGTACTTGCCCACTTTGATCTCTTTGGGGAGGCGGTCGCGGTCGCGGCCACCGCCTCTGCGGTCGTCGTACTCGTCGTCTGAGTACCGGCGTCTGCTCCTATCCCTGTCCCTGTCTCTGTCTCTGCGCCTGTCGGGCTCGTCACGCCTGCGTCTCGGCGGCTCGTCGTAGTCATCGTAGCGGTCGTCACGTCTGCGGCGAGGCGGCTCTTCGCTGCGTCGTCTGCGGGGTCTGTAGTCGTCGTCGTCCGAGTATTCGTCGTACTTGTCGCGGCGGCGTCGACCATCGTCTTCGTCGCGCCTGCGGGGAGGCTCACGCTCTGTTTGGCGGCGCTTGGGTTTGATGGGGTCTGCGCCGTACTCTACGCCCTCTCTGGGACCCTTGCGACGGGGAGGCAGGCTCTCGTCGTCATCGTCTCTGCGGCGCGGTGGACGTCTGCGCTCGCGGTCGTCGTACGGGTCGTCTCTGGGCGGTGGGCGGCCGTACATGTCGCCGTCTCCTCTCCTCCTGCGGGGAGGTGCCTCGGACTCATCGTCGTCGTAGCGCGGCTTTCGTGAGGACATGGTGGCAGCTCTCCTGTGTCGTTCGCCCTCGTCGCTTTCGTAGCCGTCACGCTTCTCACGGAATCGGCGCTCGTCCAGGCGGTTCTTGCGCTCGAGGTCGTGAGAGCGAGGGTTGAGGTAGGAAGCCTCGTCGGGAAACTCCGGGTGGAGGTGTGCTTTGCGGCTGCGGCTGCCTTCGCGCTTGATGGCACTGCCTAGCGGCGGCGGAGGGAGGCTGCTGGATGAGGTGGCTGCCGGTGCTGCTGCTGGAGGAGCGTCGGGCGCAGCAGGAAAGGCGGCGTCAGTAGGAGGAGGTGCAAAGCCGTCGTCGGGGCCGACAGGATAAGGCGGGCGGGGATCTCTGTCTCTGTGGCGGCGAGGGCGGGGTTGGCGATAGTCGTCGTCGTAGGAGGACATGCCAGAGCAAGTTCAAGGAAGGTGTTTTGAGTCACTTGGACGGGGTGTTTTTGTGGTGGAGGCAAAGAAACAGGGGTGCAGGTGATTGTGATGCCGAGTGAAAGTAAAGTTCCACAGTAGTCCGGCCTGGGTTCAACAACAACAAGGGTTGCGCCTGCGCCGGTGGTCGGTGAGTGGACTCGTGGGCAAATATGCAGGGAGTTCTGGACTGCATCTGATGAGCACCGCCGCCTTCTACTTGTGCCTAATGGTGGAGTACTAATACGTCACGCTCGACAGTGCGTTGACTCTCTAAGTGGCGCAGTCATACACCTTCGGACTTGGCTGCGTGAGTCGAATGATTTGTTTTGTTTTTCTGTTGATTTCACTATGATAACGAGAATATGATTTATTCAGGAAAAGTCTTGCACAATAGCAAGAAATTACATGTTTGCTCAACAAGCAGCGGTCCCACAACAATCAAGGCCCCTCCATGACTATCATTCTAATACTCGACTCACTTGGCTTCTCCCTCACTCGGCATAATGTCTCGGGGGAGACGAGCATATGTAAGAGCATGCAGCATCGGGAAGAACGGCTCGTGTACCCACCAGCCACAGCCTACACAGCCCTACAGCTAGTTTGTGGCCATCTGCACGAGGCTGAGGATCATGCGACCTTCGACCACCAATTGTATCAGCCGCACACTGTCTTTCATTCTGGCTAGGTCACTCCAGAAGATCCTTTTCGGGCATCGCCGAAGTGTTACCTTTCAGGAGAAGTAGTCTTACTTGAAGCAGCACTTTGCCTTGCCTGTGTGCTGCTGTTTCGGAAGATCATCTGCGAAATTGCAAGATCAAAGCGTATACTCTTCGAGCCCAACTGTATGCGAAACGGCGCTCTCGAAGCCTATGCTTAGACAAGTTCTACGTCACCGCATACTGTCGCAGATCCTCCGCGATGAGAGGACAATACATGTACGCACATGTCAAAAGATGCGGACCACCATGTCAAATGATCTCGCTTCTCCATGTGCGAAAATCACATCATAGAAACAACAAGAGCAGACGATTTACGTCACCAACGGGAAAGGCTCACGCACATGCTAAAAGTAACACAAAATTAAAACATCATTTAACAGCCTGCATACATCCATCCCTACACCATCGACTCCTCATCCAAACTCTTCTTCCTCTGCGCCCGCCCCTTCTCGCTCCACGGGAAATGCACAACCGGCACCGCAAAGAACGAGTTCGACGGCTCCATGATACCCGCCAGCATATTATACCACGCAATAAACGCAGCAATCATGCCGAACACGCCGCCCGCCCGCGTCAATCCCACGTGTGGGTGTCCGTCCGCGGTGTTGGGCGCGTCGAGGTATGCTGCTCCCAGGCAGATGAACGCGATCCATACCATGGCGAATAGCGAGCTGAAGGCGAGGGTGGATTTGAGCGTCATGAGCCAGAGGAGGAAGGTGAAGATGAACCAGGCGAAGATCTGGGCTAGGTCAGCTTTGGTTTGGAGAAGTAAAGATTGAGGATTGTGGGCCACTAACGTAGAACGCAAACGCAGAGTAAAAGTCAAAGGTCGCTCCGCCGTAAGATGCTTCGACCTCGAAGCCGCCTGGGATCAGGATGATAGCCAGGCCCATCCAGAAGCCTCCGTATGAGCTAAGTGCAGTGCCACCGAAGACATTACCTGTGAGAGAGAAAGCGGATTAGCCAAAACCGAACAACCACAAGCCTCAACTTGAGACTCCCACAAGGAAAAAGAAACTCACCAACAGCAATCTCCCACATCCCCGCCAGCAACTGAATAAACCCTCCATACGCCAGCGCCGGCGCAATCACTATCGTCGGCGCCGATAGTCCCCTCACGCCCAAGTTCACGCAGCTCAGCAGGAACGTCGTCAGCGCGAAGCCGGACAGGCCCAGAGGCGCAGGGTTGGCGATCTTGGTGTCTGGCGGCTTGTAGAGACCTGGCTGTGCCGCGCCGCCGAAGGCGGGCAGGCGAGCAGAGTCCGTGGAGTGGATGTGTGCGAGGGGATTGCCGCCATAGTCGTAGGGTTGGCGCTGGCGTTGGCGAGCGATGTCTTCGTTGTGGGCGGCTTCATGGGATTTCTTCGCCATGGTGGTGGTGGAGGGGTTTGGTGGGTGTTGGTGGGAGTGAGGTCTAGCTAGGAATGGCAGCTCTTGAGGTTGATTTAGGGAGTAGAACACAGAGGCGGCAACGGCAGCATACATAAGAACTAAAAGAAAGCGACGCGATGCTATGCGAGCTACTAGTTAGTGACGACCCACCAGTACCGCGTACCAAGCCATCACCGTCGTCCAAAAACCTAGAATGCCCAAATGCCCATACCGTTGACGCGTTCCCAAGCCCACGCGGCGATCCCCCTCTCCTACCTTCTCTAGCAAAAGACCTTCGAGCAGAACATGCCATCATTGATCTCCGCTCCCGACAGACCCGCACGTGCTCTCGTGCGAATGTGCTGAAAGAGCCTCACAGCTCTCCGAAGCTTCCACGAGCCAGTCAGATGCTTGGGAGCTTTGCGGGCAAAAGGCTACACAGCAGTGATAGTCCGGAGCGATCAGGCACCGGAGGGCAGGACATCGGAACTCCATCAACATTGGTTTGGTCTCTGGGGGAATGGGGACCCCGGATCCGGATGAAGGGGAAGGGAGGAAGAAATCGTGGAGAGAGCAGTGATTTAGTGGGGGTGGTATCCACTGTTCTTGCTGTGAATAGAGGTTTGTGTGGAGTTCGTGATGCTATTTGTGCCTCTTTTGCTTGCAGATCATTTTGAGCTTCCGTCGCGGCGGATGCGGCTCTGACGCTCTGGAGATCGAACCAAGCTTTTGGTGGCTTGCCGAGGTGAGAGTCTTGTTGAGTGAGCTTTGGGGAGTGTTTCGGAAGTGTTGAGCAAGACCTTTATTGGGACGTGTAACCTTTACGTTGCTGATGGTCTTTGGTAGTTATGATTGTACTTGAATGTGTGTATTGTCTGACGATATCTGGTCGTATGGTTCATGTAATCCAGATAGATGTAGGTCTCGTATGAAACTCGGAGACGACTTAAAGCTTATCGATTGTCGTTGTGGATGACGTCGTTTTGCTCATGTGATATCAATGTATTCGGAGGTCGTTACCGCGAACAATAACATTGAAGTCTTCGGGTCAATGGACGCCAGAAATTATACTAGAGCATTGGAAGTGACGAGTCGTGCTGTCCTGAATACTATGTGATGTTGTAATGTGTAACATTTGATTGCCCATGGAGTAAACAATACTCCATGGCACTTGCCAGTCACATTTGTTCATCAATGCTTTCGTACTGCCGATATGTCTAAGCTATCGTTCCAAGACATTACAGTAGCCAAACTAAGTATACCGGAGTGATTAAAAACCATTAGAACCATCAGAAAGAACGTACCAGCAATAAACACCAAAATGTGGTCGTCGACACATCCAAACACTAACCCTATTAACACCGAACAAGATCGCTTGCCCCGGAACAACCTCCGATTGATCATCGATGATCGATGGTCGATGCTCAATCAGGAAAGCAAGATCGCCGCCCATCTTTTGCCCATCTCATCTCTCGCCTCCACTGCTTTTCTGTACTCGTCTTCACACCATGGCTTCTGCCTCATAATGTCAATGATAATCTCCAGCGCCAGACCGCCGCCCGGTGGACTCCCTGAGCCCGTGGTCACTGCCATACAAAAGTCGATGCTACGGAGGATGTTTCGAATTGGCCTTAACCAATAGCGCTCAGGCGCGAGATTAAAGAAGCGAGAAGTCCGTGGAGATTTAGGCAGCGATTGTAAGATGCCGGTTGGTACGAGGCTGGCGTGTATTCCTTCCAAGGACGACCAGACCATTGCTGCGATTGACCAGTAGAGAGTGAGGAGCGATGCGGTTTTGTGGTCGGTAAACGTGAGGTGAGATGGGCCGCTGCGCTCGGTGTCGTCTGATGGGAAGACGCCCGAGGTAGGTGTCTCCCAGGATAATGGGCATGTTGACCTAGAATGCAAGTTGCGGTAGAAGCTCTCGAGCTCTACGTCTATGTCGAGCAATCGGCTCATCAAGGTGAGCAACGTTGGCAGGCTTTGCTCCAGAGGCTTGTTAACGAGATCGTCGCCTTCGTGAATGAGTTGTGGGCCTTTGGCTAAGATGTCTGCTAGGCGATGTACATCGTCTTTCGGCGTGAATTCCCACGGCGTCGTTGACCACTCTCTGGTGCACAGAAAGTTCGGTCTTCGCTGTTCGTAAGCGTAAAATATCTGCGACGTTGATCGTCAGTCAAGGGTCATCAATTGAAAGACCAAATCTACATACCCCATGCAAACGAACAGCTAAGAAAAGCTCATGCCCAAGTCCGGCCCGATGCATCTTCGCGCCTCGCATGTGTACGAGATTCACGCTCGCGCGCCGATGCCACTGGTACGCTGCACGACATTGAGCTGGGCATTCGAACACTTCGAATGCGGCAAGTGACAGACAAGCCCCAAGCGTCTCGTCATCGAGAGCTGCTCCTGGAAGTCGCAGCGCTGTACGGACTTCACGCAGACCCTCAGCGTATAAGTGTCTGCTGAAGTCGGTCATGGAAGAACTGTGATCACTCCGTGCGATTCACGCAGCGCAACATGCGAGTGGTGATGCCTTGAGAGGAGATGAAGACGTGGCGAATTGCTGGAGTGTTGGGATCCATGTTTGAAGGAGGGCGACGTCTGTTGGAGGCTGGGCGGTGAAGTGGATGAGGGCGTAAGACAGAAGCTGTTGCTGCATCGCACTCAGGTTGGAGACATACTGTGGTATTGACAGTGCAGAAGATTGAGCCTCGAATACCGTAGAAGAGTTCCCAAGCTTTTCGGGAATCTCAGAGATAGCGAGGTCTCCTGGGGCGTCTTTGGGCACGTGGTTAACACTCTCAGTAATTGCCAGTCGATTCGGCTTAGGCTTCTGGTAGCAAGTTCGATGAGAGCCAGGTTCGTTCGTGACAAACGTGAAAGCGGTCGGATATCGGCAATCTCGTGCTTTTGTCTCGCATCCAGAGCATCTAGGACGCCTCTGATCACACTATTCGAGGTTAGCTACTCGTTGTTAAGAATACCTAATGTGCTACTAACGTGTATCCGCCTTTTCCGACAACCCTCGCACCCTTTTGCACGTTTCGGCACACCCACCATGTCGTCGAGTCACTACCTGTGCATTGTTGAGCAACGAAGAGTCCATCGAAGGAGATTGCACCCAGTTCTGGTCATATTCTAGGCAGATGCAGTTGATCCACCTGCAAGTGTGGTTCGAAGGTGGTCCGATAGGTCTGCGCTAACCCGATGTGGTGCCATCTTTTGCAGGGTCTCAGCTGTGCGGTACGTACATCTGCTTACTGTACAACTCTCAGCCTTGACAGTTGACCCGTACCAGACTTTACCGGCAACGGTTTTGTGAAGAGTGTGCTTCTACCGGAAATCGAGGTAACCGTTTATGGAGCCATTCTTTGAACCCTGGCGCACAAGCTGCGTTGAGAAGATGATCAGTATTAGCACTCACGTTGCAGGCGTGTATTTAAGACTGGAGAGTTGCCCTCTGAAACTATGAGCAAAGTAAGAAACAGACTGTTCACTACAGTACCAACCAGCACAACGTTACATCAGCAATGCTGTCACCACTCGCTAGCCTGGGCGTCGCCACACTTTGTTGCTACACCCCAGCCACAATTGCTTCCATACTACTCTGTTTCAAGCTCCGCAAGACTCCGGTACCAGCAACGTGGGTTTTGCTTCTTCTAGCGTGCCTCAGTAAGTTTACAACCCTAAACGGAGAAGCTTCGAGCCGGATGCTAACATGAGTTTCAAGTTCGCATCGCCGGCGCCGTTTTATCTTTCTTGCTGCCTGACCGGAATGCAGGGATCAATGCTGCGGCTTTCGCCCTTTTGAGTGCTGGTGGCCTGCCCTTGATTCTCGTCGCGATCTTGAGTCTGAGCATCATGTGGGTCGTGCATATCCCCATACCCAGGTTGTTGGTCGACATGGGTGTCTAATAGAGTTCACGAGGGACATCTCGGTTGAGAGTGAGTAGATACTGACATCAGCGTAGCAGGCGAACGGAGAACTTGGACGACTCAGCGTCGCACTACGGCATCGTTACATTGCGTCTTCTATTCTTGACCACCTTGGCATTGACAGTCGCTGGTGTGCGTATGCATGCTCAGCCGGACAATCCGACCATCGTCCACATTGGACAAAGATTGGCGGAAGCGGGTTCCGTCCTCTCAATCTTTCTTCTCGGTGTCTGCCTTGGTGGGGAAGTCTATGCCTGGGTGAACCATCGTTGTACAATGTCGCTCAAAAGCCAGAAGGTACAGACTTTCTTGATATCGGCTTGATGCCAAACACTCTTCGATCAATTCGGGTAGCAGGGATTATTAGCTGCGGCGCGGCGCGCCCGGCGGCATCCCCCGAGCCAGGCTGAATTGTGGCCAGCCGCTATCGATCAACCCACTAATGTATAATCCGCTTACCTCGCTGATCTGAGTGGAACTGCACAGAGTAAAGCCGAACTCTGATCACGAATGACCTGATACACTACTCACAGTGCTCAAACCCAGCTCGTCAGGCCGCCTAGAAATAACGTCAAGGTGCAACTTATCGCCTCGCGACCAGACAGGCAGTCCGCATTCTACTGCTTGTCATAATGGCACCAGGTGAGCAGTCATTGCGTCCGCTGAAACGGGAAAGCCGCCAAGCCAGCAGCGCCTGGCGGCGTCGACTCGGTCTGCCTGTGTCCGCCATGCCCACCAGCCAGGAGTGTGCACCATCATGGCACCCAACTTGGCCGTCGCGCAGCGCGAACAGATCCACGCCATGCTACAAGCCGGCCGTTTCACTGGTGACCAGATAGCGAAAGTTGCAGGCTGCAGCAGCCAATCAGTCAGCGCGATACGCTCCAACATACGAGCTTTCGGTAGTCCGCGAGCGCCTCTAACAGCTTCTCCAGGCCGCTCGCGGAGCATCACGCCGACGATGTTTGATGCCTTGAAAGAGCTTCTGCTGCGAAAGCCCGACCGGCAGCTCGACGAGCTCGCAGCCTTCCTCCGGGAGGAGTTTGATGTGAAGGTCTCAATCTCTACGATCAGCCACACGCTAAGAGCAGAGGGGTGGTCCAAGAAGATGATACGGCGGAAAGCAAAAGAGCAGAATGCGGATCTGAGGGACAAATACCTGCATGAGTTGTCGGCGTTTGCTTCTCATCATCTGGTGTATATAGACGAATCGGGCTGCGATAGAAGGGTAGGACTCCGCAGGACGGGCTGGTCTCCAGTCGGAATCACTCCGGTGCAAACGGAGAGGTTCCACCGGGGAGACAGGTACCACATCCTCCCTGCGTACACACAAGACGGAGTACTACTGGCGCGCATATACCAGGGCTCGACGGATGGTGAGGTATTCGAGGATTTTCTAGGCGAGCTCCTGCAGTGGTGTGGTAGGTGGCCGCAGCCCAAATCTGTGCTTGTCATGGACAATGCGTCATTCCACAGATCCGACCGAGTGGATGAGTTGTGCGCAGAGGCGGGTGTGATCCTCCTGTACTTGCCACCCTACTCACCAGATCTGAATCCTATCGAGGAGTTTTTCGCGGAGCTTAAGGCATTCATCAGGCGCAATTGGAGAGTGCATCAGTCAAGCTATGAGGATTTTGGAACTTTTCTGGAGTGGTGTGTGCAAGTTGTAGGGGAGAGAGGAAGTAGTGCGAAAGGGCATTTCAGGCACTCGGGCGTGACAGTAGAGGCAATCTAAGCGTGACACGATTGATACAAGTGGGGCGCTGTCGGAAATAACTTTCGTTACCATTCACTATTACATAACACTATGCAAAACGCGCATGACCTTTACACCCACGACCGAAAATGCAATCCCACCACGCAAATCATGGAGCCAGTGGCAACACTTCCGCATCATCCGCTTTGTACCTCTTTGCCCATTGTGGTATGTCGCGCACCCATCTCTTTGCCGTCCCCTTCTTTACACCTTGCTTCTCGAAGAAGTCCGGATCATTCTCTTCATAGATCAGGTCTAGGTCCAACGCATTCTCCAGAGTGACAGCTTCAGCTTTCCGGAAGTCTGCTTTCAAATCCGAATTGAACACTTTCGACTGATGCCACTTACTGTATTGGTTGAGTGCTACATCTCGGAAGCCGGGCAGTACGTTGTTGATCGTGATGGGCGGGAGATTACTGGCATTACCTGCCGACGTCTTGTGCTGTTTATGAACTCGCTCTTGTTGCTCTGCATAGAGTTGCTGGCGCACCACCTGAGGAACGTCCGCATGAGACTCCAGAGAGTTTCCCTCGTCCACGTGCTTGATCAGACTACGCATATGATGCGCTCTCAACGGGTAGTGCTTCTTGCCGTCAGGGTCGCGCCAGCAGTGTGGCCCCAGGTCACAAGGAGCACCTGGACAGCGCATCAGCGCATAGACATCACGCCACGTTGACGGAGTCCCAGAAGCCTCTTCGGCGTCCAGCTGGGCGGTGCGCTCGGCAAGCATCCGCTGCGTGGTCGAGCCGCGGGCCGGCAGCGCCGCTTGAATCTCCACGTAATTGAACGAGATATCAATCCTAAGCCTCCTGCCAGCGTGTAAAAGCTCGCCCCAATGCAGAAGCTGCTTCTCCACGACCGACCAGTCTACCTGGACTTCATCAAAACGTCTGATCAGGTCGCGTTCTGAGCGCTCATTGACCGAGACCAACACATTGCTATCGTCTGGTTGAAAGCGCTTGCCGTTCTTCACCTTCTTACCAAGCAGAGCATCGAGCTTTGGCTGCAGGAACATGGACCAGTAGGGACCTGGGGCGAGTGCGACATCTTGTTCCGTATCCTTTGCAATCATTCTGTTGTTCAACTTGATCTTCCATATGATCGTGTATCGTATACAGACCGGGGGATCGGCACTGTAGTCCTTCTCTTGGTCCCATTCGTCCGGCTGCAGCAGGCACAACCTGTCCACTTCGACTTGTTGCACGCTTGGGGAGGCAGCAATCGAAGGTGAGGGCGAATATATGGGCCTCGGCGCACCAGGGTCAGGGATTGTGCCCTGCGAACCATCAGCTTCGGGTGACGGCCACTGGTCCCAAGTGTGCAGAAGCTCCTGCGAGTAAGCGCCGTCAGCCGTGCTCGGTTCCATGGTACCAGATTAAGGTGCAGGGCGCTGACGCGATCTGCAGGACCCGCAAGCTTCTCCGCGTTAGTGGGAGGCTGTTGGGCTCGATGAGTAGTGCTGTCTTGTGAGACAGGGCTGACGATGTGCCTATCCAAGGTGAGGTGTTGTCCGATGACAGGTCGGGGCGCACTTGAAGGCGGCAACTGTTGTACAGAATCACGTGGCTTGATATGGTTCTACGAGGTTCTGCGGAAGACCACAGCGCCTGCAGAGGTGCACCTGACTTGTGGGAGATTGGGCTCACGTGATCTCGCTTCCCGAAGAAGACCCCGCACTATGGTTGAGCTGAACCATATGTGTTCGAGTTCAAACCACCAGACGATACTTTGTCGAGTTCTTGATTCTTTTGACCTACGAGTTCGTCTTACGCGTCGAGCGCCCTACGATTCAACAGTGTTAGATCATCGTTAGGTGATTGCAAGACCTACCGGATCAGGCATAAGGGAGCTGAATTCGAATCTTGGGAAGAGAGCATATCCTCAAACGACCGCCAGCGTAATGGTGTATTGAACGTGAGGCTTCGTGGCCTCGCTTGAGCTCTTGGTCCGCGTCCTAGCCAAGATCCTTGCCTTGCGGCGGGACCTCAGCAACAATAGTCCCATCCAAGGAGTACGAGTGCAGTCGCTGCGTAGGATGACAACACATGAACAGTCTGTGACAGGCGCCGTAATTCAGCAGGTGCACGGCCATTCTTATCAAAATATCAACAGTTCGGATTATGCTCGAGTCCATGTTGGAGATGTCCATGGTACGTAACGCCTGGCAGGATGTGGAGCGAAGACTGAGATGAAACAGCAGAATACGAAGATCCGCTCAAACACCTTCCCTCTGCCTCAAATGCGCCCTTCAACGCATATCACAGACAACACGACTCGAATTGTCTGCCTGGAACTCGGGAAGCCGTGCTTAAAGAGATATACGAGTGGATTGAGGGTGACGAGAAGAGCTGTATATTTTGGTTGAATGGCTGGCCGGGCACTGGGAAGTCGGCGATCGCTCGTACAGTGGCGCGTCACTATCATCCTGGAGGGCGCCTTGCCGCGAGCTTTTTCTTTTCCAGAGGCGGTGGTGATTGCAGTCATACCGGCCTCTTTGTGACGAGTATTGCTCGACAGCTCGCCGACAACAAATCGCTAGGCATCCAGCAAATCGTCCGTGGCGCTTCCAACAGCCAGATTCCAAAGCAGACACTTCAAGACCAATGGACTCAGCTGGTCATCCAGCCACTGCTGGAGTACGATAGTAGAGGCGACAGTACAACCATTTTGGTCGTCATCGATGCTTTGGACGAATGCGAAGAGGAGGGCAGCATCGGGATATTGTTACGGTTGCTGCCACAGGTAAGCGGTTGCAGGAACGTACGAGTGCGGATATTGGTCACAAGCAGACCAGAGACGCCGATTCGGCACGGCTTTGATCAGATGGAAACCGCAACACACCATGGCTTCGTGCTACACCGCATACCCACCGATGTGAGTGACAGAGACATCCATGTATATCTGCAGCACTATCTTTCAACCATTGCTGTCGAACGCCAATTGGAACGTGGCTGGCCAGGAGAACAAATACTGAAGACTATGGTACAAAACTCTCAAGGATTGTTCATCTGGGCTGCTACCGCTTGCAAGTTCATACAAGACGGTAAAAGATTCGCTGAGAAAAGATTGCACACTCTGCTCGACCGCAGCTCCAGCACTGGAAGTGAGCCAGAAAGACATCTGGACGCCATCTACACTACTGTCCTCCGTACGTCCGTACCCGAGACCTACAGCAAAGAAGAGCAGAAAGAATCTTATGACTACCTGAGGCTGATCCTCGGTAGCATGGTGGTACTCTTTTCTGCACTTTCGGTTGAGGCTCTAGGCAAGTTGCTGGATGTGCCAAGCAAAGAGACAACGGAAACCATCGCTGAGTTGCATTCGATTTTGGACGTCCCTGACGAACACAATAAACCACTCCAGCTGCACCACGACTCGTTTCGCAATTTTCTGATGGATCGAAATCGTTGCAAAGACGATCGCATCTACGTCAGAAAGAGGGGAGCCCATGCCGTTCTGGCCACAGGATGCATTAGAGTCATGTTGTCAATATTGAAAGAGGACATCTGCGGTCAAGAAATGCCGGGCACGCTTTTACGCGATGTGGACGTGAGCTTTATAGAAAAATGCCTGCCTCGTCATGTCCAATACGCCTGCTTGTACTGGGTCTCACACCTAGTGGAAAGTGGACAGCACCTCAACGATGAGGGCGACGTGCATAATTTTTTGCGAGAACACATCCTGCACTGGATAGAGGCCATGAGCTGGATGGGCAAGATTTCAGAGGCAATCAAAGCAATTGCGGCTTTAGAGATGGTCGTCAAAGTAATTACCCTTGCCTTCATTTATGCTTTACTTGTACACAATACCAGAACCTAGAGCTGACATAGGATAGGTGAAAGGAATCATGGGCCTTCAGGCTCTCGCCTCCGACGCGAAGTGTTTCTTGATGTACGCAAGATCAGGCATTGAACAGGCGCCTCTTCAGACATACGTAATGGCTGCGTTGTTTACGCCGACAAAAAGTGCCATACGACGATGTTCGACGAGAACAAGACTACTTGACTGTGTCAAACTATCACCTAAGGCGGCTGAATGCTGGGGCGCTGCGCTCCAAACACTCGAAAGCCACTTGGGCAGGGTCACCACTGTGCATTTTTCACCAGACGGGAGTAAGCTGGTGTCGGCACGAGACAACGGGACGATGCGAGTGTACGACATGAGCACAGGAGCCTTATCTCAGATGCTCGAAGGTCATTCAGGTACTGTGGTGGCCATACAGTTTTCACCAGATGGTAACAAGCTCAGATCGGCATCGGATGACAACACAGTGCGCGCATGGGATACGAACACAGGAGTACTGTTGCAGACACTCGAACGCGACGAACCGTACCGCCCCAATACCACGCAGTTCTCACCGGATGGCAGCAAGCTGGTGTCAGCATTACACGACAACACCGTGCGCGTGTGGGATGTGGACACCGGAGCACTGCAGAAGACGCTTAGAGGCAACATGGGTATGATCAAGGCCGTGCGCTTTTCGCCTGACGGCAAGAAGCTAGTCTCGGCGGAGTTCCAGGGCACGATACGGGTGTGGGATGCGGATCGTGGGGTATTGGAACGAACGTTCCAACAGTACTCACCGTGGTTGAACACTGTAGAGTTCTCTCGAGATGGCAACAAGCTGGTGTCTACATCAGATACTGGGTTAGTGCGAGTGTGGGACGCGAACACCGGGATGCAAGCACAGACACTCAAAGGTCTTTTGCATGGAACAAACGCTATACAATTGTCACCGGATGATGGGAAGCTAGTGTCAGCGTCAGATGACGGGATAGTGCGAGTTTGGAATCCTAATGACGGAATACTGCAACAAATTTTTCGATGTCACTGGCATGGGATTAACGCCGTGCAATTCTCCCCAGATGGCAGTAAGCTGGTATCAGCATCAGATGACGGGACCGTGCAGGTCTGGAATGCGAACATCGGAGCTTCTCTGCCAACGCTTGATAGTAACTCGTATGGAGTTAACGTCATGAAATTCTCTCAAGACGGCGACAAGCTGGTGTCAGGATCAGACGACGGAACATTACGAGTCTGGAATGCGAGAACGGGCACATTGCTACAGATGCTCAAAGGCCACAGGCATAGGGTCAACGCTATACAGTTCTCACCGGATGACAGCAAGTTGGCGACAGCGACAGACGGCGGGGAAATAAGAGTATGGGATCCAAGCATTGGAATACTACAGCACACGCTAGAAGGTCACTGGCATGGGGTCGACGTTGTACGATTTTCATCGGACGGCAACCAGCTAGCATCGGCATCACGCAACGGAACAGTGCGATTGTGGAACCCGAATACTGGAGTACTTATCCAGACGCTCAAAGGCAACTCGGGCTCGGTTAAGGCCTTACAATTTTCTCAGGATGGTGACAAGCTAGCGTCAGCATCAGGCGACGGGATAGTGCGAGTATGGGATTCCAAAGCGGGAGCATTGTTACAGGTGCTCGAAAACCACAGGCGTAGGGTCATCGCTATGCAGTTCTCGCTGGATGACAACAATTTGGCGACAGCGATAGACGGCGGGGAAATAAGAGTATGGGATCCAAGCACTGGAGTGTTACAACGAATACTCGAAGGCCACTCGGGCGTCGTCAAGGCTTTGGAATTCTCCTCGGATTGTAAAAAGCTGATGTCGGCAACATACAATGGTTCAATACAGGTGTGGGATGTGGATACGGGAGCACTGCTACAAACTCTCGAAGGTGACATGCTGGCCTCGATATCCAGTCCTTGGAAGAAAATTCAAAGTGAGAAAGCACTGATGGCAGTTCATTTATGCATCAAAGAAGAGTGGATCTTTCGGAGAGGCCATGAAATCGTCTGGCTGCCTCCTGATCAGCGCTCATCTAGAATTCACCAAGCGGAAATATGGGGAACACATTTGGCCTTTATCAAAGATTCAGGGGTGATGGCCTTGTGGCATATAGCTTAAGAAGAGGCTAGCGTGGCACAGATCATAGGCGTGTTCTAGAGTGGCCAATCAGCGATTCTGTGAAGGGCACGCGTGGACTGCCAAAAGTTCGGATGTTGTACCGTACCACGCTTACTGAGTGGCTGCTACAGCCTGTAAGTTTCGCTATCTGGTCATCAGTGGAATGGTCAGCTTGTAGCATCGCGTGGATCTGCTCGCGCTGTGCGACTGGCCAGTTGGATGCCATTAACTTATGGTAGGCGCTGAATTCCTAGCCGGAGCGTATGGCGGAGGGAGAGAGGATGAGTCGAAGCGATCACATTTCAACCCCAGGCATTACCTTGTCGACTTCGCTGGAGGGGCAGGTGCGATGATTGCATACCTGGAGCCATTATGACAAGGCGTAGAGTGCGGATCGCCTTGTCGCGAGGCGACACCCTCGTATCTTGAAGTTCATATCAAGCCGTCTGAAAATCTGATTGTAAGCGCTAAATTTACATGCTGTGTGGTCGGTCATTTGTGATGTGAGTCTGGCTTTATACCGTGCAGTTTGACGCGTACCAGCGAGGTTAGCGGCTTGTACATCGATGGGTGGTTTGATAGCGGTCAGCCGAAGATTGATCTTGCTCCAGTGGTGTCCACAAGCAAGCAAGCGCCATGCTTGAGGTCTGTGCGCTTGCTTGCTTGATATGGGGTCCTGTGCTTGCTTGCTTGCTTGCTTGAGTAGACCCAAGATGCTTGATGCTTGCTTGATTGCTTGAGTGCACAGACCTTGCCGCCCGCGAATGATTGAAATGTTTGATAGTGTAAGAGGAGGGACAAATTTGGCCTTATTTATTTATGATCTGTTCTTACGAAGGTTCCATCATGGCACTCGGAAAGTTCATGTGTAAGGATCAGGCACTCACCGGATCCAGGAGCTCTTACCACATTAGTATCTACACGTCCCGGCAAATCCTTGCTCGCCGAGGCACTGTCCCTTGCACCTTCCATTTGCACCTGCTGCAAAGTGTCCCATGCCTTTTGGCCGTCCGCAACTTTGTTGATCAGCCAGCTCTTCAGACACTGCTCCACATCGATTATGTCCTGTTTCAGACTGAACCGCTCGTCGGTGATCATACTCTTTGCTTGGCTGAACGCTCTTTCACATTCGGCGGACATACCTGGTATCGCGAGAAGCTTGAAAGCGAGCTTAGCAAGGGTGGGAAACATCCTCTGTCCAAGGTCTCTCCACCAAGCGATAGGCTGATTCTTGTACAGTTCCGTGACGTGGAGATCCTCGAGTGATAGCTTAAGAAACGATCTGATTCAGAGTCCTCGCGTTTGCGTTTCTTCTTGCTTCGCTCAGCAGAGATTGTGGCATTGCGTCTTACAGTGTTGAAGAAATTATCGAATCGTGCATATATGTCATCGGTCTCCTTGATCGATGTATCTGTTGCAGGCTCGCAAAGTGAATCCGTCGAGCAGTTGTCACTCTTGCGCAGAGTGCTGAGAAATTCGCTGTAACATGCTGGAACCGCATTCTGCGCGTTTTTGATCTCCAATCTAGAGCGAGGCACCTTTGCCCAGGCATTGGCAAAGTAGTCGTTGCGGTAACAAGGGTGCATAGCGATCGCTGCACGGTACAGTCGTGTACGGTCGGATTTTCCGTATTACGCCTTTAGCTTCTCAAAACCATGATTGATACAGTGATGATAGTGGTCCACAAATAGATCAGGGTTATATGATACATCATCGGCGCGGATCTTAAGCATCATGAACAAGAAATCAAACGCGGAAAGGACTTCCCACAAAGCTCCATGACTGCCTTCCAGAGACAACTTGTTTTCTTTGCCTTCCAATCTTTCCGTGGCAAGCTTGAACGGCAACAGCAATTCTTCATAATGACGAAGTTCCTTCCAGTCCCCTTCGAAGAGGAAGTCCTGCGAGAGGTCGTACGCTTTGGAGTCTTGCCTGCGCCACTGACGATAGTAGGAGCGGATGGGGTTCTCAAGCAGAAGCGCACGGGTGATCATGTTGTACACGCCGTTCCATCGTATCCCAGTATCCTTTACCAAGCGGTAGCAGAATGTGGTTATGTCGTCCGCGATGTCCCGCTGCACCTCGTTAAACATCTGTATGCGTTGATCCGAACGCATGATGTACCGGACGATGTTGTGAAGCTTGCCAATTGCATGCTGTCTCCGCCATATGTCGAAACTCTCGTCGTCACCGGCATGGCTTAGCTCCTTTTGAAAAGCAGAAAGTCCCTCGCCAAACAGCAACGCTTTGACAACGAGATTGCCGGTATGCCCCCAACAGCGCAACCGGCATTGCGCGGGATCAAGGCCAAACTCTTGAGCGAGAAATTCGACGGCTACATCGTTGTTCGCAGCATTGTCAAGAACAAAGCCGCCAATTTTTCCTTGTATGCCGTAATCGCGAATCAGGGCTGAAACGGACTTCGCTATCTTCTCGCCGGCGTGTTGACTTTCGATGCGTGGCATACCGATCAGCGCGTTACGAAGCGTGCAATCTTTGTCAATCCAGTGTGCGACTACCCCGAGGAGCGAGAGGCCATTTGGTGAAGACCAGCCGTCGAAGGACAAGCTGACATCGCTGAGTGATGGACGAAGAGACTCAGCGACCTCAGGCTCACGTTGTTTGTATGCATCTATTAGCCAGCGGCGCGCGCTACTACGCTGCGGTAGAAATTGGCAATCTTAGGGTCAGTGCGGGCGAGTAGTCTTTGGAGGTGAGGGCTTGTGGCTTGGGACAAAGTTATGTCATCTTTCGCAATCCAGTCCACGTAGTCTCCGCGCCATCTTTCCTCCCAGAGGTGCTCGTCCATAAACCCCTCGATATGCCCTTGTGCTTGCACGCTCTCCTCCAGGCGCTCTAGGCCGATGCCATGCTGGTCGTGAAGGTGCCGAGTACAATTGGTGAAGGCCTGGGCATTCATGACCTTGATACGGCCCTGCTCGTGGCAGTATCGACAGATTCAGTGCTTGACCCATTTACCGCCAGGGCTTCTCTTCTCTAGCTCGACATCATTGAGGTATATCCATGAGATCTTGTTGCCGCCGAACCTCCGATTGCTGCGGAGACAGCGGCGGTATCCAGAAAGCTCGAGTCTATGTAGCGGAACTGTGAAAGTGCAGCGTGTTGATGCCAGCACCGAGTTTTCGATATCTACCTCTTCCTCTTCGTCGTCATCATCATCGTCAGCTTCTGTTGACGGTATGGGGGTCGAGGCCAAGGCGGATGGGTTCGAAGTGCTCGGAGATGGAGATATGCATCCCTTCGTGAGCGTCGCGGGCTCTGGAGAGCCTGTCTCAGGGGCTTCCAGGTATCTGGGAGTGCGTTGTAAGGCTAGAGTTGCTTGGGTAATCTTTCGCGCTTTACGCGGCGGCGAATTCATAATGGCCAAGCTCGCAACCAATGTACACACTCCTGCAAGAATAGAAACTCAGGGTCCGTAGCGGGGAAATCAGAGTTTCAGCATGTATTTCTAGCAGGCGGCTGCGGGCCGTGGTCTGCGATCCCTCGCTGAGCGCAAGCTCGCTTCTTTCTGTGATCGGTGCTCTTCTTAGACAGCGAGTATATACATGATACCTTTCAACAGTCCTTTGCCAGAAGTGTATCAGGCATAACCAAGCGGTTTGAGAATCCATGTGCTTGCTTGCTTGACCACGACCCTTTGGCTTGCTTGCTTGCTTGGTGCTCGAAATAGCCAAGCGCAAGCAAGCCGCTCGTACTGGACTCGCTTGTAGACACCACGGTCTTGCTCGGGTGATGCTGTCGGCCGCGCCGCGCCGCGTCTTATAATTCCTGCTACTTGAATTCATCGAAGAGTGTTCAACATCAAGCCGATATCAGGGATGTCTGTATGTGCAGTTCCCCTCAAATCAGCGAGGTATGTGACTTACAGTACACACTGGTGGGTTGGTCGATAGCGGCAAGTCACGATTCGACTTAGTCCGGGTAGAGCCGTCGGGCGCGCCGCGCCGCAGCTCATAATCCCTCCAATTCTAATTGATCGGAGAGTGTTTGGCATCAAGCCGATATCAAGAAAGTCTGTATACACACTGAAATGTATGCACGGAGGAAATTCCGACTGACAATATCGGCAGTTATTGAAGGGCAACCTAATGGTGAAACCTTTGCTCTGCCTCAGGCTGATCTACTTCTGCTTGGCAATCTTCAATCTTGAGTCAGCGGACAAGATTTGGAATCCTCTGACGGGTTCGGTAGCTGCGCTGGTTTGCATGGCACTCATCCCGGAATTTGTCACAGTCTTGGTGTACTTGTGGGTCGGCTTCACGATGGATCCCAAGGGCACGGTTGGAGAAACGACGATTAGCTTTCCTAAACATAGCGGCCCAAGGAACTGTGAAGAAGGAAAGTAACGTAGAGTAACACAAAATAGCAATACTATTTCTGAAACACACCGAAGCAGAAGTCCAAGAAAGTGTAAACATTTATACTTTTTATGTGATATACATTACAGGCATAATACTTGCCCTAGCTCTAGCTAGATTCAGGCTGAAGGAACTTCCACAGCCTGCCAAACTCAGAGTCCTCGCCCTGCGCTAACAACTCGTGAGGATCGCCGATCTCCGCGATTTTACCTCCGTCCAGAACGACGACGGTGTCGTGGTCCAGGATGCTCTCCAGGCGGTGAGCGACGGTGATGATGGTCTGGCTGCCGAAGTTCTGCCTGATCACCTTCTGCATGATCTCGTCGGTGTGCTCGTCGACGGTGCTGGTGGCCTCGTCCAGGACTAGGATCTGGCTGGGGTTGAGCAGCGCGCGCGCCAGGCAGAACAGTTGTTTTTGGCCTTGCGAGAGGTGCAGCTCGGAGATGTCGCTCGAGAGGCCATCGGAGCCTTTCTCTTCGACTAGCTCGAGGAGTTGGACGACTTCGAGGGCGTCGCAGATTGCGTCGACGTTGTGGACGTTTCGCGGGTCGATATTGTCGCGGACGCTGCCTTGGATGAAGACGCCGTCTTGGGTGATGGAGTTGATGCGGGAACGGATGTCGTGGCGTGGTAGCTGGGAGATGTCGAGGCCGTCGATGAGGATTTGGCCGGCGCTGAGATCGAGCATGCGGAAGAGGGTCATGGCCAAGGAGGACTTGCCACTGGGAGGATGTTAGCAATGCTGTTGAGATGCATCAGTAGAATGGAGCGCAGGAGTTCTTACCTTCCGGTTCTACCACAAAGACCAATCTTGTCACCAGGCTGGATGGTCAATAACAACTCCTTGATGGCAAGATGAGTCTGAGAGTAACCAGCAGAAATCTTGTTGAACTCAATCTTGCCCTCTTGTGGCCAGGAGTTCGGCACCGCTTGACTGCTCGCATCCGTTTGTCCTTCACGGGGAGTCTTCTCAGAGTACTCCTTGATTCTGGCAATCGAACCGATGTGTGTTTCCAAATTTGTCCAGAACTGAATCAGCATCTTGATGCTTTGGGTGAACAAGACCACGTTGTACAAGGCGACGCCCATGTATGCCGTGTTAGTGCTGTCGAGGGTAGCAACGAGAATCATCAGGATCACGGCGATGCCCGCAACCATCAGATCGAGGGTAAGACTGAGCCAACGCTGGATCGCGTTCATCATGTAGAAAGGCCTCTGGGAAAGCTCGAGCAGCTCGAAGTTCTTCTCCTCCATCGGGTGCTGCCAGCCGAAGGCGCGGATGGACGGCAATCCCTTGAGGGTGTCTGTGAAGTGAGCAAAGAGTGGAGCCTTGGCCTCAATATCGAGCAGACGAAGCTGTCGTGAGGTGCGGAGATAGACTCTTTGCACAAGATAGAGGAAAAACAAAAGGAAAGGGAATGAGATTGCAGCGTACGACGCCGCTACACCGACCAGAATGATCTGAGCCAGGCAGAGGAAGCCGGTGGCGACAACGTTGATAGCTGCGACGGGTAGGTCCATGTCGATGAGTTGCAAGTCTTGACTGAAGCGGTTGAGGATGCTGCCGGTATCTGTGATTGACAAGAAAGACATCTTGGCTCCGAGAGTCGTCTCTAGAAGAATGCGGTGGAAGTTTGCGCCTGAGATGGGCACCATGGTGACGATCAGCTGGTAAGATCCGGCAAGCAATGCAACCATAGCAATGCCACCAAGCATTGCATAGATGCCCATGTAGTAGTTCTTGCGGCCGGTAGGGTCGGCATCGCTGGCCCACCATTTGAGCCAGATACTAGGGAACGACAAGCAGAAAACGAAGACAGCCATAGCACCGATGAAGATCAAGGTTGGTCCCCAGCCGACAGACTTGACGTAGTACATGTAAGTTGCGGTGTCTCCTTCCTGGCGAGTCTTGTCGTGTTCTTTGACCACTGCCTCTTTGACCAAAGGGATTTCTTGGATGGTGGGGATGACCGCGATGGCGGGTTCGTACTTCCAGTCAGGCAGGCCCAGAGCGAAGGAAGCCACGTAACCACCCTTTTTATCCAGAGTGTCAAAGCCTCCAGTCTCAGAAACGCGGCCTTCACCATCCAGTGAGATGATGTGGTCGGCGTATGGAACACGTTTGACAGAAGACGACGAGATGATGACCGTGGCGCCAATCTCGCGGAGGAGTCCAGAAGTGCCGAGCAGGTTGTGGAAAATCTGGTTCTCAGTGGAAGCATCGAGACCACTGAAAGGATCGTCCATCATGATGACAGTCTTGCGCGAGTAGATAGCACGGGCAAGTGCGATACGCTGGCTCTGACCTCCACTGAGCGCGGTGCCTCCGCTGCCGATGATCGTGTCCTCACCAGCAGAAATTTGCTCAAGATCTTTGTCCAAAGCACACGCTCGGAGCACGGTAGAGTACCATTTGGCATCGAAATCCAGCATTGCAGTGATACTGTCCCGGATGCTCACGTTCATGTGCCATGGCGATTGCGAGCAATAGGCCATGGAATCGACCTTAGCCTGGATCGAGCCTCCCATGCGAGGCACTTCTCCAAGCATGGCCTGCAGAAGTGTCGACTTACCAGAGCCCGAAGGACCAATCAGCATGGTGAAAGTGCCTGGTGCGATCGTTGCGGTGATGTCCTTCAGGATAGGCTCCTTTTCTGTGTCCCAGCCGAAGCTCGCCTTTTCCATGTCAATAGCCGCCGAACCAGACAGCGCCAGGAATGGGTTCTCTGGGTGCAAAGGCTTCGCCTCCATCTCAATATCACATTCCTCGGAAGCGCCACGTACAGACTTCGAGGTAATATCAACTTGACCCTTCTTAGAATCAGAAGTGTCGTCTTTGGCAGCACGTGCGGACTGAACCGTTTCTTTATTGAGAAACTCTTCAATACGAGTGAATGATCCGGCCGACGCAGCAAATTGCATCAATGCCATGACCAAAGTCAGAAGCGGATCCGTGCCCAGCGCAAAGATAGACAGCGATGTGTAGATCTTTGAAGTGGAAATTGCGCCACTGGTGAGACCAACGAAAGTGCCAATGGTGGCGATAGGCGAGAAGACACGAGCCAGCCACGCGAACGCCATGTTGACGACTAGCAGCTTTCGGAACATAGCGGAGTCACGCATCTCGTCCATACGAAGACCGTGCAGTGAATTTAGAAGGACATTCTCCAGACCCATCATCTTGATGCCCTTGAGGGAGCTGAGCATGTTTCCAGTGGATGAAAGACGTTTCTCGATAGCTTTGAGCCAGTTTGCTTGGTGTTGTCCAATGCCTCCCATAGCAACCAGTGACGCAAGCAGAGCGAAGACCATGACACCCACGTTCACCGCAACGGCGACACCAAGTTCTTGTTGCAAGAGGAAAATCGCGAGTCCAATCTCGAGAGGGTTGGCCCACATGTCGGTAATGGTGGACCATCCCTGGACAATACGCTCAACATCAGCACTCATAAGAGTGACAGAGTTGGCTGGGTCGGCGTCTGTCAGAGAAAGGCTTGTTGCTTTGCGGTAGATCATTGAGACGAGACCTCCACGGAGCATGGTGATCGCGCGGTACGTGCGGTGTTGGTGTTGACTCAAAGTGATGGCCATGCCAACGTAGACAAGGAAGTAAGCTCCGATAAGAGCATACCCGACGTTGCTGTTGTATTGAGAAGGCTCGTTACTTGACACAGCCAGAGCGCGCTTCAATAGAAGTGGCTGGGCAAAGGTAAATCCAATAAGCGCAAGTCGGGCAGGCGCAGCGGACAAAAGCGGCCATTTGAGGGTGGAAATGGCAGTTCCAAGGAGAGACGCTTTTCCTTGAGCCTTGTTTGCATCCCATGAGGTCGACAGAATGAGGTAGCTGTTCTTTGCGCTCAGAGACTTGTCCAAGACGGGCAGATCAGGCACTTCAAGAGTGCTAGAGTAGCCACGAATAAACGTCGGATTGATCCACCAGAATAGAGCTCGGTTCACCATATCAGCGCGAGCCTCGGGGCTGGCATCGCGATAAGGCGACGTGGGCGCTTGACGCTTAGGCAGAGACTCAATGGCGAAGAGGCCAATTTTAACGGCAAAGGCGATCGTATAGAGAATAGCGATGCGATGTGACACCGGAGAATAGTCCTGACGAAGCCATAGCGTCCGCACGCAGGCGATGTCCAGAATTATTGTAATGAAAAGATAGAATTGATGCAGAAGAGAAGGTCGGACAGAACGAGTGTGTTGTAAAAAGGAAGTGCAACCTAGGAAAAGAAGACCGATTCCAGTGACAGCACCTGTGGCGACAGATGCCTTGGTGCTAGTTGATCCTGGAGTGGCCCATACGCCGGCCAGGGCGAAGTAGAACGCTGCAGCACATATCCAGCCAGCCTGTTGGTTGTTGGATTAGTGTACGTGATTTCTTGAGGGCAAGGTTGGAATACGAACAGTTTTGACGGCACCGAGCCATGATGAAGCTGTTACGACTGGAGAGCGTAGAAGCGATGAAAAAGTAGCAGCTGCGATTACAATGGCCAACGAAATTGGCAAAAGGATCAAAATTGATTCCTCAAAGAGCAAAGGAAAATCGAAACCACCACGACACTGGCCTGCGTACAACCGCACTGTGTTGTCGATGCTCGTGCAGTCTGCCATGTTCAGTGATGAAACGGGGACGGATCAAAAGAGTGAAAGGCGTTTGGCGTTGAGGTGACACAGTCTCTCCATCGGCGGTGGACTGATGTGAGGAAACGACAACGACGAAACGCAGGTATCATCGAAGACGCGAAAGTTCAAAGACCTGCCCATTGATCATCGACGGTTCAAACGTGCCCGATGAGGCCAGCCTCCACGACCCGGTACTTCGGGCGAGGACTAGCAAGTGATCGACAAAAAGCCGAGAGATTGGCGGCCATAGCGCCAGGGGGAAAAGGTATTTGTGATGAACAGTGGGACGGATTTCTTGCGTGCAAAGGTCGATTTGGGCATAGCGCAGGTAACTAGCGATCTGGGTTGGCGGTACGGTGCGCTGCTGCGAAGTAAGGCTGCTAGCCTGGTGATATGTGACCAGTGATGAGACAATGCGGAGACTCTAAGAAACATGGCCGGCCAGGGAATTTTCCGACCGTTGACACTTGCCGATCCACAACGCGTGGTTGAGATTGAGTGATGAAGAAATCCGCGCTTGAGGAAAATCGCAATCAATGTGGGAAATGCTCGGTGTCGATCTCCTCACGATTCATGCCGACCATGGCACACCCCAGTAGACGGCAGGCTGACGAAACATATATCCGGTGCGTGGCTTTCGCAGCTGTCAAAGTATAATAGCACGATCGTGGCGGCGCCGCCTCCGCCACATCCGTCACATGACCGGCATGCGCACGGCATTTGGCGCTACTCTATTTACACGACATCAGGTATAGGACGGCGTACGGCACACATATTAACAGCGCATGGTATAGGACGTAGTAGGATGGTAGCGCCTGTGGCACATTCGATAGTTTTCTTAGACTGGGCCAAGGGTTGCAAGTCGCTTTTCCAAGTCCCTACTCTCTGGTAGCGATCACAGTGCATCGCAGATCATGCCGATGCAGGGGAGCACAGGAAGGAAGCACGGCTCCTTGGACTCTCTTGGGGCTCAGACTGCCGAGCACCTTAGGCCGAGTACCTCAGGCTCTGCCATCTCTACGAACTCTGCCGACTCCTTGACGCTGGGGTGTTTCCGCCTGGAGGTTTGGGGCTCTAGCGAGTAAGGACATGTCAAGCATGGGTGCTTGCCTGACGCTCCACCGTGCCTCGACCCAGCGTTTGCGTTTGCTTTTTAGTCCACCGCCTATAAACAGTAATTCCAGGATAAAAGGATCGCAAGTTTGCGCCTAGAGGAACGGATCGCGTGCTCCCGAACGCGCCAGTCTCGGCGTTGACTTAGCCTTTTCTCCGATTTCCCATGCGAAATATACCCATTACTCAATCACCCTCGCCAGCGACACGGCACACGAAATCGCCGCGTTCATAGTGGACTCCCCCAGTATACCCGTGCGGTGGCTATGATGCTTCAATTGGCTCTCGCCCCGAGGGTGGGGATCAGGAATGATGCGCCACCTACTGCATTGCTCGAAAACGAACGAGGGGAGGGCGCCCATGCCTGTTTCCGTGGAACAACCTGACGAAAGGAGGTAGGCTAGCAGAGCCTCTAGGTGGGAGTCGCATCTGGTCGATCGAGATGCTGATCTTTACGGAAAATCCCCTTTGGTCCTCTGTTTTCGATCACGTCTCTGTCCGTTTGCATATTGCCTACTCTTCTACTCACATCTACATGTGGTGCTCCTCCTCATAACGCTCATCATAGCCTAATCGTTGTACACTAATTACACACAAGATGGAGAAACAATGCATTCTTCCCATCTTCCCTAATCCTGCGAATCGCAGCGCCAACAGCAGAACAACAGCGTCTGTAACAGTATCGTTACCAGACCATGACCTCGACCTCCTCAAATCTACCTACACAACTGCTGCCGTCATCGATGCCCTCTTAATCAAGGCGTGGGCTATTGTACTGCGCTGCTACACTGGCTCCGACGATGCAAGTCTTGGCTACCAAACCGAGCTACCAGGCGGCGATGAACGCCTGGAAAGCCACCTTGTGGCGATCCGCATTGGAGACGAAGACAGAATCTCCGAGCTGCGACGACGAGAGATATCCACGTTGAGAAGCGACTCTGATCACTTCGACTTTATCTCATTCAACACTGTCTTCCTTCGCAAGATCGAGAAGGAAGATGTCGACTCCACCTCATCAGAATCCATCCCAGAGGGCTGCCGCATACGATTCTGTATAGAAGACTACTTCGGCCGCCCTTCGCTCAGTCTCGAGTATTGGCGTGACGAGATGTCAACCGGTCACGTCACCTGCATGGCTCAAGTTCTGAGCCAAATCATCACCCAACTTCTGGCTTCCGAGGACCGGACAGTTGGACAGCTCGACTTCTTCACACCACAGGACAGCACACGTGTTGCCAAGTGGAACACCTCGATGCCCCCAACTCACGACAGCTTGATCCATAACATTGTTTCTGAACAATGTCGCAAGTGGCCCGTAAAGGAAGCCATCTGCGCCTGGGACGGCAGCTTCACATTCAGCGAGTTTGACTCCATTACCACACGATTAGCAAGCTACCTGCAGAGTCAGGGTGTGGGCCCTGAAACAATGGTCCCTCTCTGCTTTGAGAAAACAGTACGTTCATTGAATCCTCTAATGTTGTGTAGCGCCACCTAACGCTTCAATCCCAGAAATGGTACACCATCGCAGTATATGCGGTATTGAAGGCCGGTGGCGCATTTGTGCCTCTGGATCCCTCGCATCCCGAAACTCGTCTGCGGTCACTCATCGAGAAAGTTGGAGCCAAGCTTGTCTTGACTTCTTCCGAGCAACAATCGAAACTAGCACTCACGACACGCCTTCCCGTTATTGCGATTGACGACGATCTCCTTTCTAAATGTATCTCTTCTGTCATCGATGAGAGTGTAACGCCTGACAACGCAGCGTATATCATCTTCACTTCCGGTTCCACCGGAGAACCCAAAGGGACCGTCATTGAACACAGAGCGTTCTCATCAAGCTGTCACGCCCACACCCCAGCACTGCGTCTAACACCGGACTGCCGCGTTCTGCAATTTGCTGCGCACACTTTCGATGCCAGCTTGGCCGAAATTCTCTCTGGTCTGATGAATGGCTCCACCCTCTGCATTCCCAGCGAAGAGTCTCGTGTCAACGACTTGCCTGGTGCCATCAACAAATTACGCGCCAACTACATTTCCCTAACTCCTTCGGTCGTGGAGTTCTTGACGCCCGCCATGATACCACAAGTACAAACTGTCATTCTTGCTGGTGAGGCTATGGCAGCTCACCAGAGAGATATGTGGTGTGGCATCAATCTGGTGAACGGTTTCGGTCCTACGGAAACGTGTATCACGTCAGCAGGAAACCCTAATGTCACTCGCGAGACAGATGTGAAAGATATTGGTCTTCCCGTTGGTGGACGTTGCTGGATCGTGGATCCGAACGATCATCATCGCATGGTGCCTGTTGGTATGTACTTTTAAAATCGGCTCCACGTTATATGGTGGCTATGGCTAACTCTACTTGCAGGTGCGGTTGGCGAGATGCTGGTCGAAGGACCCACCCTTGCGAGAGGGTATCTCAACAACCCGGAGAAGACTGCCGAAGCATTTATTTACGCCCCAAGCTGGGCAACAGACACTAACGAGGCGGGCGAGAAACGAAGATTCTACAAAAGTGGAGATCTGGTAAGGTACAACTCGGCTCAAGGAGCACTAACATACATTGGCAGGAAAGACACTCAAGTGAAGTTGCACGGACAGCGCGTGGAGCTGGGCGAAATTGAGACTCGCTTGACCGCGGATGTCGACATCCAGCTCGCCATTGTCTATGTACCAAAAGCCGGATACGCAAAGGGAAAACTGGTTACAGTCTTCTGTTTCACCGGAGCAAACCACACAGAAGCACGCGAGCTTCTACTGGAGCATGCATCCGAACAGCGCATCACAGGCCTCCGCCAACGCATTGGAACTGTTCTGCCCACATACATGGTCCCTGGAATCTGGCTCAGCGTAGAGTCACTACCTCTACTCTCTTCAGGCAAGCTTGATCGCAAGAAGGTTGCTAGATGGCTCGAGGAAATGGAGGAGGACCCTCAATTCACACTCAACGGAGACGAAGACGTCGACCCATCTCTTTACACCCCTGCGAACGAAACGGAGAAACTACTGGCGGAAGCTTGGAGCCGTGTCTTGAACATTCCTGTGCACCGCCTGAAACTGACCGAAAGCTTCCTCAAGCTCGGTGGCGACTCTCTGACTGCAATGACATGTACAAACCTTTGCAAACGAGCAGGCTTTGGAGTTAGCGTACAGGACATTCTGCGCCGCAATTCTATCCGTGATCTTGCTTTGCACACATCAGCCATCGAAGCACCTACATCATATGAGGAGAAGCTGGAGGAGAAGTTTGACCTATCGCCCATCCAGTATTTGCACTCCCTTGTGCGTACTGAGGGTCAAAGCTACTTCAACCAGAGTATCCAGACCCGCGTGCAGCAGAACCTGAGCGAACCAATGCTTCGTAGCGCCATCTCGGCTCTTGTGGCTCGCCATGGCATGTTGCGTGCGCGATTCTCTCTGGAATGTCCTGAGCAAAAGATGCAACAGCGCATCACTGCGGAGATCGAATCCTCGTTCCGTCTCAACTGCCAGAGCGTCCAGAACGAGACCCTGGTGGATCACGTTATTTCTACAAGCCAACAGTCTATCAACTGCTTTGTCGGCCCTCTGCTATCGGTGGATTTGATCGATGTACCCGGGCAAGGCCAGGTTTTGTCGCTCGTCGGTCACCACCTGGTGGTCGACATTGTATCGTTCCGCTTGATCCTCAGCGATCTGGAAGAGCTGCTCCTTGAGCCTGGAAAGACTGAAGTAACACCATCGATGCCATATCAAATGTGGACGGCCAAGCAGCTGCAACAAGCAGAAGCTGATACTGAATCCGCCACCGAGTTCGACTCTGCGCCTCCGCATAACTTCGACTTCTGGGGAGTAGACCAAAATATCACCTACGGCCAAGTCAAGTGCTCCACGTTTGAAGTCTCCCAAGAGAGCACGTCTTTGCTCCTGACAGGCTGCCACGAGAGCTTGAACACCGAGACAGTAGACTTGCTACTGGCGTGTATGCTGCACTCGTTCGCAGAGGCCTTCCCCGATGGACCCACTCCTGTGATCAACAACGAAGGACACGGCCGCGAGCCATGGGACCCTTCGATCGATATCTCCCGGACTGTTGGCTGGTTCACTACTTTGTACCCAATCTGGGTGTCAGGCATCTCTGCTGGCCAAGACTTGCTTCAGACCGTCGCCTGCGTTAAGGACATGCGCCGTCGTGCCACTGATAACGGACGCGCTTTCTTTGCCCACAGGACTCTTACTGCCTCTGGACGGGAGAAGTTCCCCCACCCGGTCCCCATGGAGATGAGCTTTAACTACCTTGGTCAGAACCGCGATTTGCAGAACCAAAAGGGTCTGTTCCATCTCGCGGACACCATGGTTGGTGAGACTCGTGAAGGTGGCGGTGCCGCCGACTACGGTCGCCAGACTCCTCGCTTTGCTCTCTTTGAGATTTCTGCTGCGGTCATTGAAGGACAGCTGCGTTTCACGTTCTCCTATGGAAAAGCCATCTCGCACCAGGATAAGGTTCAAACATGGTTGAAGAACTGCCAGATGCTCCTGGAGAAGCTACCGCATGAGCTGCTGGCCGCTCCTCCGACCAAGACGGTGAGCGACTTATCAATGCTTAAGATGAGCCACGAGGAGCTGGAGCACATCGAATCTGGCACCCTCCCCCGATATGGAATCACGTCACTTCATGCTGTGGAAGACATGTACCCCTGTACACGCATGCAGCAAGGTATCTTGCTCAGCCGCTGCCGCAACCCTCTGTTGTATGCTGTACACACAACCTTCGAGGTACGCGGTATGGGCTCTGTGCAAGAGACCACTCGCGGTATCCTTGCTGGCTGGTCGAAGCTTGTCTCGCATCACTCAATGCTCCGAACCATCTTCGTTGACAGGTTGACCCCTGGTACACCTTTCGGGCAGGTCGTACTGAAGGATATCGGCTATGCCGAGCCTGCCCAGCTCACTTGCGACGACGAAGAGCAAGTTCTCTCCACTTTCGCCAGCCGTGACATTGTTCCTTATCACGACTCGCACCGCTTCTCCGTGTGCAGCGTCAACAACTCTGGCAAGGTATTCTGCAGGCTGGAGATGAACCATGCCGCCATGGATGGTGCTTCGATCTCGATCCTGCTCCGCGACCTAAAGTCTGCTTGCACCAAGTCGTTCTCAGAAGGCGCGAAACCTGAGTTCAAGAACTTTGCCAAGCACGCCCAGAAGCAGACATCTCCGGAGAGCATGAAGTTCTGGGCATCATACCTGGACGGAGCTCAACCCTGCCATATCCAGCTCAATCCCAAGGGCAACAACCTGGCCAACAGGTCCTCAATCCGTACATCTCGCATTGAGCTGAAGGACTACTCCCGCCTGAACAGCTTCTGTGAGTCCGCGAACATCACTCAGTCCACTGTCTTCAACGTGGCCTGGGGTCTGCTCCTCGCATTCCTGACGCAATCCGATGATGTCTCTTTCGCGTATACCACTTCACTTCGCGATGCTCCTGTTGAAGGCATCGATGCTATGATCGGCCCGGTGATGAACCTCAACGTCTGCCGCATCAAGCTTTCCGCTGCTGGTGCAGATCTGAGCCTGTTCGATGTTCTGCAAAAGACTCAAGACGACTTCGCTGCCTCTCTGCCGCACCGCGCTTGCTCTTTGATCGATGTTTTGCATGAGATGAAACAGGGCGACAAGTCGCTTTTCAACAGTGGCGTCTCATACCGGAAACTGCCCCCTCAAACACAGACTTCTGGAGCCGATGCTGTCCAGTTCGTCCCAAAGGGCTTTATCCACGACCCCGCTGAGACTGCGGTTTACGTCAACGTCGAAGCCACGGACAAGTCCGCTACTATTGAACTGAACCACTGGACGGATTGTCTGTCCGAAGCGCAAGCCGAGCTTATTGCTGAGCTTTACGTCGAGAAGATTGAGGACATCATTCGCGATTCTGGCAAGCAACAGATCGTGGGAGAGCTCCGCCAGATTGGCAACGAGGAGAAGTCTATCTTTGGAGAGCAAGAGCAACAGCAAGACCTATGGGCTGAGGCGACTGCCAATGTGGAGCCTTGTCTCCTCCCTTCGATGGTCGGAGTCGACTCTGCTCCTGAAGAAGTTGGTGTGCATTCTATGGTGCAATACTCCGTTCAACAGCCAGCCAAACTCCTGCAATTCTGCAAGGAGAACGACTTTGATGCACCGATTCTCTACCAATTCGTTTGGGCGGTTGTACTTCGACTGTACTCAGGAAAATCGCAGCCATGCTTCGGTACTCTGGAAACCCTCGATGCAGGCCACCGTCTGGGATACCGCGTTGTCAACACCGAAGATGCCACATCAATCATGGAGGCTCTCCGGCAGTTGAAGAATGACTCTGCCTCTCAATCTGCTGCTCGGATCTCCGCTGCCAAAGCCGCCCAGCAGAATGCCAACGCAGAACTGCCGTTCGATACCTTGGTTTACACTAAGTCAGGCGAAGAAGCAGCTACCACTGCGACCGTCAACAGTCTGTTGTCAGGTGGCAATGTGAGCGCTGTTCTGCTCAATCCTGCACCCTTGACCCGTCGCTCCGGACTGGTCAAGCTGTACCACTCCAAGAGCCATTCAAGAGACTTCATTGAAGCAATGACAAACTGCTTCCTGCACATTTTGGCCCAATTGCCCACTAAGGCTCGTCAATCGATCGCCGACTTAGACTTCGTTGACGACAAATCGTGCGCTCGCTTCGAGGAATGGAGCTCTCCCATGCCTCGTGTCCACAGATGTTGCGCTCATGATATCATCGTGGAGCAAGCGATCCGTCAACCATTCGCTCCAGCGGTCAGCGCCTGGGATGGCAGCCTTGACTACTCCGAGCTCATCGCACTTTCTAACCAATTTGCACTGAAGCTGCAATCTCTTGGTGTTGGACCAAATGTCTACGTGGCATGCTTGTTTGACAAGTCAATGTGGGCGGTCGTCGCTCAGCTCTCAGTCATGAGGGCCGGAGGTGCATTTGTCTCCCTCGATCCTACCCACGCGGAAGAACGTCTGCGTACTCTCGTGGGCGAGATTCAGGCTCCTGTGGTGCTCTGCTCCGCGTCTCGCCTGGACATTGCTGAGCGAATTTCGGATATGGCTATCGCTCTTGAGAAGGAAGAGCTGATAGACGATTGTCCGATGCTAGACGCCGCGACAGTCGAGACAGCGTACACAGACCCAGCTTACGGTGTTTTCACCTCCGGTACAACTGGCACGCCCAAGCTTACTGTTGTCGAGCACGCCGCCCTCACTGTCTCTGCAGCTGGATGGAAGGATATCCTAGGATTCAGCGAGCGTGCGCGCGTGTTCCAATTCTCGGCTTTCACCTTCGATGTCGCAGTCATGGACGTCTTCTTCACTCTGCTCAATGGTGGCTGTATTTGCATGCCCAGTGAAGCAGACCGCATGAACGATCTGGCAGGTGCGATCAATCGCTCTGGCGCTACACTGATGTCACAAGTGCCCAGTCTATTTGCCACAATCGACCCAGCTTCCGTCCCCACCCTCCAGTATCTGGTTTCCGGCGGCGAGAAGATGTCTCCTGCATTCATGGAACAGTGGAAGAGCCGCCACGTTGTCAATGCTTATGGCCCCTCTGAGTCCACGGTCGTAGCGACAGTCAGCATTAAATCTGATGGCTCTGGTGAGCTGATCAACAACGATGGTACTGATATCGGTGTCCCGGCTTGTGGTCGCGCTTGGGTCGTGGATGCGGAAAACCCCAACAAGCTTCTTCCACACGGCGCGATCGGAGAGCTTGTGCTCGAAGGCCCCAACGTTGGTCGTGGATACCTTAACAACCAGGCGAAGACCGACCACGCGTTTGTCAAGAACCTGCAATGGACAAGCGATGTCCGTCTACGTCCCATTTTCAACGGACAGGTTCAGCGCATGTACCGCACTGGTGATCTTGCACGCTTCGCAACTCACGGATCATTGACTTTCTTGACCAGGAATGATACACAGGTCAAGTTGAAGGGTCAGCGTGTCGAGCTGGAAGAGATCGAGCATCATGCCTCCATTCTGGCTGCCACAGATGTTCTGGTTGACATCGTAACCCCCAAGGAGAACACCATGGCTGCTGGCCTTGCTGCATTCTTCGTCAGCAGTGTTGAGAGTGGCGAGCCTACCGACAGCCTGCTCCTTCCCATGACTGCATCAAGACAGAAAGTAGTCGATGGTCTTCGTCAAGGACTACCGCACCATCTTCCGCTCTACATGGTACCGACTTTCTACTTGCCATTGAGCCACATCCCACGTACAACTTCATCGAAGCTGGACCGTCGCGGTCTGCAGACCATGGCGGCCGCATTGACCAAGGACGCGATGAGGCCGTATACCAGCACTGCGAGCGTTGCTGTGGACGCTCCCAAGACTGGTCTGGAGCCTTTGCTTCGCGGTCTTTGGGAGAAGGTCATGCACCTCAGCGCTGGATCCGTCACCGACAACGACAGCTTCTTCGGACTCGGCGGTGACTCTTTCGCCGCTATGACTCTGGTCAGCGCTGCTCAAGCGAAGGGTCTTTCTCTCACGGTCGCTGATGTGTTCACTCACCCAACCTTGGTGGACATGTGCCATGCTTGCCAAACCAATGATCCCAAGCAAGCCGAACGTGCTTTGTCCACAGAGCCATTCTCCTTGATCTCGGCAGGCGCATCTCGCGAGGAGGTCTTGGCTGATGCTTCAGACGTTTGCGATGTCGACATGGAAGCCATCGAAGACGTGTACCCTTGTAGCCCTGTGCAGTCTGGTCTCATCACCTCTTCCACCACGAAGCCGGGTGCATACGTGGTCAGGTCTATCTACCGACTTGCAGACTCCGTCGATCTCGAAAAGTTTCAAGGGGCCTGGCAGCGCACTGTTGATGAACTCGCCATCTTGCGTACCAGGATCGTCCACACAGCCGATGCTGGCTTCTGTCAAGTCGTTCTACGTAAGTCGACCATCCAGTGGAACTACGCTAGCCACTTGCCAAAGCACTCTGACAACGTTCCTGCTCTTCCCAAGTCCGAGGGTGACGTTCTTACCGACTACACCATTGTCAACACTGGATCGGAACGTTTCTTTGCCTGGTCTCTGCATCACGCTGCGTACGACGGCTGGAGCATCGGTCTGATGCTGCAAATTGCACAGGAACATTACATGGACATTGCAAGTGTCCACAAGACTACACCAGCACCATACAGCCTGTTCGTCGATTACCTGTCACAGACCGACTCCACCGCATCCGATGCGTTCTGGAAGACCAACCTTGACGGATTCAACACACCTGCTTTCCCTGTCATCAAGGATACCTCGCGCCAAATCGTGTCAGGATCTCGTCAACACAACACTATGGATTTGCCTTCAATTTCCAACACCGAAGTGACTCTACCTGTGGTGATCAGGGCAGCCTGGGCTATGACCATTGCCGACCAGTCCGAAGCGGCGGATGTGGTATTTGGAGAGACTTTGATGGCTCGCAACATCAATCTCCCCGGCGTCACCACCATGGCAGGACCCGTGCTCACAACAGTCCCAACCAGAGTACAAGTGAACAACAAGAACACTGTCCTCTCCTTGCTGCAGAGTATCAACCAGCACATGATCGATGTCATTCCACACCAGCATGCAGGCGTCCAAAGAATCCGCCGTTTGGCGCCCAGCGCATCAACTGCATGTGACTTCCAAAACCTCCTCGTGGTGCAATCCGAGGACCAAGCATTGGAGAAGTCAGTATGGGACTTTGAGGACATTCAAGCAGGCGAGGAGTTCTTCACCCACCCATTGGTGGTTGAGTGCAAGGTGGCAGGTTCCAAGATCAAGACCACTGCCCACCATGACGAACATGTCATTGCCGCCGACAAGGTCAACCGCCTTGTTGACCGATTCAACTTCATCCTGAAGCAACTCGCCGAGATCCCCAAGAACTCCGACATCACTGTGGGCCACGTCGATCTCGTTGGCCCTTCGGACAAGGCACAGATTCTTGAGTGGAACAGCAACCGCATTGAGCCTATTGAGAAGACTATCCACGATCTTGTCTTCAAGCAAGGAGTTTTGCAGCCAGATGCCGAGGCAATCTGTGCTTGGGATGGCACACTCTCGTACCGTGAGATGTGCGACCATGCAGCAGTCTTTGCCCACTACTTAGTGTCCTTGGGACTCGAAAAAGAGATGTTCGTTCCCGTTTGCATGGACAAGTCAGCCTGGATGGTTGTCGCTATTCTTGGTGTGCTTGCTGCTGGAGGAGCTTACGTCCCACTTGATCCTGCTCACCCAGCATCTCGCCACGCAGAGATCATCGAAGATGTCGGCGCGAAATTCGTTATTTGCTTGCCAAAGTACACCCAGAGATACGCCTCAAACGTCGAGACAGTGCTGCCCGTCGACCGCAGCGTTTTCGACTCCATGAAGAAGATGTCCAGCAAGCGCCCTCTTGGCCGCTCTGCAAGCAACAACATGGCATACGCCCTGTTCACGTCTGGCAGCACCGGAAAGCCGAAGGGTATCGTTACTGAGCACGCATCATTCGTTACCAGTGTGAGCGCTTTCGGACCTGTGGTCCATCTCAACCGAGGCACTCGCGCTTTCCACTTCGCTTCGCTCACCTTCGATGCTGCTGTCATGGAGATCTGGGGAACTCTTATCTTCGGTGGATGCGTCTGCATTCCAAGCGAAGAAGACAGACTCAACGATGTCGCTGGAGCGATGAGTGCTATGCGCATCGAATGGACGTTCTGCACGCCTTCGGTTGCATCCATTATTGAGCCTTCCAGCGTGCCAACACTCAAGACGCTGGTATGCGGTGGAGAAATGATCTCAGCCGAAGTCATCAACAAATGGACCCCATACGTCGAGGTCATCAACGGTTATGGTCCTACAGAGACTTCGGTCTTCGCGACACTGGCCAAGATTACCCCAGCGAGTGAGCCAGCCTGTATTGGACATGGCATTAGGTCGACCTGCACGTGGGTCGTTGATCCTGATGACCATGATCGCCTGACTCCCGTTGGATCCGTTGGTGAGCTAGCCTTATCAGGTCGTGCTCTTGCAAGGGAGTACCTGAACAACCCGGAAAAGACAAACGCTGAATTCATCGACAACCCGAGATGGGCCGCCGCATTCCCTACTACCACCGCCAACCGCATCTACAAGACTGGTGATCTGGTCCGATACTACCCCAACGGTGCCATCGAGTGCCTTGGCCGCAAGGATCACCAGGTCAAGTTGCATGGCCAGAGAATGGAGCTTGGCGAGATTGAATCACGCCTGAGCCAGATGGACAGCATCCGCCATGCCATCGTCCTCTTGCCCAAGACTGGTCTGATCAAGAAGAGACTGGTCGCAATCCTGGCTGTCAACGCAGGTGACAAGTCACTCAAATCAACAAATGACTGCCAGCTTGTCGACCCTTCGGTCATGCACGCCGCGAAGCTCCCTGAGGTCCAGGCGTCTTTGGAGAAACAGCTGCCAATCTACATGGTTCCTCAAGCCTGGGTGGTCATGCAATCTCTGCCAATGCTGGTTTCTGGCAAGATCGACCGCAAGCAGATCACAGCCTGGATTGAGCAGCTCGACAAGCCAAACTACGAGCGGATCATGAAAGATTACGACGACATCAAGCGCGGCAAGGTACCTCTGCCTGAAACTAAGCCAGCAGAGACTGGCGTCAGCACTTCCGACATTCTTCGCGATGTATGCGCTCAAGTGCTCAACCTCGAGGCCGCCGAATTGGACATGCAGCGTTCTTTCCTCAGCCTTGGTATGTATATCGTCAATACCTTAATCTTTCGAATTACTAATGTATGTTTCTAGGCGGTGACAGTATCACTGGTATGGCAGTGGTCTCAAAGGCCAGAAAGCAGGGTCTTACCGTCCGACTTCAAGACATCATCCAGACCGAATCCGTTGAGCAGCTTGCGGAGAGAGCGACTCTCACCGACAACAACAAGAAGCAACAAGTTGGACGTCCTCGTGCAGCCTCTGGCACCCAATTCTCTCTGTCGCCCATCCAAGATCTATACTTCCAGCACGCTGCCAATGGGCACAAGGGTACCAGCCGATTCAACCAGAGCATCACTGTCCGTATCTCTCGCAAGATCGACAGCGCAAAGATCAGAGAAGCTCTTCAGACCATTGTACTACGCCACGGTATGCTCAGGGCCAGATTCAGTAAGGACAGCGATGGTACCTGGAAGCAGCGCACTACAAGGGTAAGATCCAGCTGCCAATACATTAATGACGCGAAGCTAACACAACGATAGGACATCGAATCATCCTACGTTCTGCGTGTACACGCAACCAGTGATCGTGAGAAGATCAAGACTCAGATGGGAGAATCTCAGCGAGCACCGGACCCCGAAAATGGTCCTATTGTAGTCGCCGATGTCTTTGAGGCACCCGGACAGGACCAAGTCCTCTTCCTTGTGGCCAACCATCTTTGCATTGACATGGTTTCTTGGCGTGTCGTTCTCCAGGAGCTGGAAGAATATCTCCACACTGGAACCATCGCATCTGAGGTTCCTCTTTCTTTCCAGGCTTGGTGTCACTCTCAGTCACCTGGCGAGAAGGATGGGCACTCTCTGCAAATTCCCGATGGTCTTCCGAACGCCGATTACTGGGGCGTCGAAGGCTTTGAGAACACTTATGGACAAGTCAAGACTCGAGGCTTCTCTCTTGACGAGCAAGCGACCGGCATGCTGCTTGATGGTATGCACTCATCTGCCCAAATCGAGCCTCTGGATCTGCTCCTGGCTGTCGCCTTCCAATCATTCTCCCAGGTCTTCCCTGATTTGGCTGATCCTACAATCTACAACGAGAGCCATGGACGCCAATCTACAACACAGGATGTATCGGAAACTGTCGGATGGTTCACATCTGTGAAGGCCCTCCGAATCACAAGGTCCACCAAGATCATGGACACCATCAAACAAGTCAAGGAACTCAGGAAACAGATCGGAGATCTCAAAGATCTCTCGAGCCGCACTGGGCCTATGGAAATCCTCTTCAACTATCTGGGAAAGCTCCAACAGCTCGAGCGCTCAGATTCCTTGTTCCAGCATTATGGCGACGTCTTCGCTGAAGGCGAACTGACTGAGTACGGTGACATGGGCTCCAGGACAGCGCGATTTGCGCTTTTCGAACTTTCCGCCATTGTCATCAAGGACAAGTTGAGGATTGCATTCACGTTCAACAAGAAGCTCCAGCATCAAGACAACATTGCTCAGTGGATCTCAACCTTCGAGACGATTCTGCGTGAGGCTCTTCCCGAATTCAGGAAGTTCGCCAACGAGTTAACGCCGGCATCGTTCCCTCTACTGCCCACCTCTTCGAAGGAGCTCAAACAACTAGTGGATCGCACCTTGCCACGTATGGGCGTCCGAAGCATTGCTGAGGTTGAAGACATCTACCCTGTTGCGCCTGTGCAAGAGGGCATCCTTCTCAGCCAGCTCCGCGATTCTTCGAACTATATGTTCCACGCCATCTTCAAGGTCACTCAGAACAGATCTGGAAGCTCCGTAGACACCAAGATGCTCGCTACTGCTTGGCAAAGAGTGGTCGATCGCCACCCCATTCTACGCACAATGTTTGTCGAGAGCAACTACAAGAATGGTACATTTGACCAGGTCGTACTCCGAAAGGTCAACGCCTCCCCGACAACGATTTCATGCAATGAGGACCGCGGCGCGGCCAAGAAGCTCTCAGCGGTCCGACTGGAGGACATCAACAAGCAAAGATCGCCTCAGGTGCCTCATCACGTGACCATCTGTCGAGTGATCTCGACTGGAGAGGTGTACATCAAGATGGAGATGAATCATGCTCTGATCGACGGCGCTTCCATCTCAATCATCCTGCGAGACTTCTCGGCCGCTTACGGCAACCAGCTCAACCCTACAGTGCCAGGCCCGGGCTACTCTCAGTTTGTGCGCTATCTTCAAGGACGCTCAGACATGAGTGGTTTGCAATACTGGGCTCACCACCTGCGCAACCTGCAGGTCTGCCACATGCCTGTCGCACAAGATCTTACCAAGACTCGTCGCCTAGGATCTCTCAAGGTGGCCTTCCATCGATTCGACGAATTGCAGGAACTTTGCAAGCAGGAGTCTATCACATTCGCCAGTCTGGCAATGGCAACCTGGGCTACAGTTCTCAGCGCTCTCACTGGACAAGAAGATGTTTGTTTCGGATATCTCTCTGCTGGTCGCGACGTTCCTGTGGCCGATATCCAAGATGCCGTTGGAGTGTTCATTAACATGCTCTGTTGCCGAGTCAAGCTTTCCTCCCGTCAGGGTTACGGCAGCCTGTTCCGTCAGGTCCAGAATGACTTCCTCCAGGGTCTTCCTCACCAAGCTACCTCGCTGGCAGAGATTCAGAACCACATTGGCATGGATGGACAGATGATGTTCAATACCACACTGTCGATCCAGAACCAGATGCCCTCTGATGCATCGCAGGCGGAGACTCTGTCCTTTACCGCGAAGGAGGTTCACGATCCCAGCGAATACCCAATGACAGTCAATGTCATCACTGCACGCGACAATGAAGGAATCATGCTGAGGTACTGGTCAGACAAGATCTCGGACAGCCGCGCCCATGCTATCGCTGCTGCCATCACCCAGACCTTCGAGAATGCACTACAAGACGACAAGGGTGGTTCTGGCACGTCCACTCCTCTTGGACTTCGCTCGCCTATCCCTTCGACACCCATGCTTATTCCTGACATCACTTCCGCTCCTTCCACGCCCCAATTGAGAGGCATCATGACGCCTCCATACAGCGTTGACTCTATTGATCCTGCATCGCTCCACAGCCTCATCGACGAGCGGGTGCACGCGGTGGTCAGCCAGCTCCTCGCGAGTACCAGCATTGTAAAGCCCAGCGCCGCACAACCCAGCCATTTGACTGCGACTCGCAACATGCAGCCAACAATCCTTACACCACCTCGTAGCGAGGAGAATCTCTCTGCTGCTCACGCCGGCCTTGCCCTTAAGAATGTGCCAGCTGTCGCAGTCGATGCCCCAACTGAAGTTCCTGCCGCAGCGGTGTACGAGCCGAAGCTCTTGAGCATCTGGAGCCAGATTCTGGAGGTACCCATCGACACCATCGGTCGCGAAGACAGCTTCTTCCGTCTTGGTGGTGACAGCATCAAAGCGATGAAACTTGCTAGTGCAGCTCGAGAGCAGGAAATGGCTCTTCGTGTCTCCGACATTTTCCAAGCCCCCGTCTTCATGGAGATGCTCAACATCATCACTGCCAACTCCGATGAGCCAAAGGCTCCCCTTGTCCCTCAGGCAACTGCAAAACTCACACCGGAACCCATTGTGAAAGACGAATCTGACAAGTCAGTAAGGCCGACTCAACGCCCACGTGCAAGGTCTGCCTTTGAGACCATGCAGCTAGACAGCGACTTCTTGCAACGCAGCATCTGTCCTCAGATCGGTATTTTCAAGGGTGCCGTGGCCGACCTTCTTCCTGTGACTGACTTCCAAGCATTCTCGCTCACCGCGCAGCAGTTCAAGTCTCGCTGGATGCTGAACTACTTCTTCTTCGAGGGCAATGGACCGCTCGACGTTCGTCGTCTTCGTGAAGCCTGCAAGCGTGTTTTGGACACCTTCGACATCCTACGTTCAGTCTTCGTCTGTGCTGAAGGACAATTCTACCAAGTTGTGCTCAAGAAGATGAAGGTCGATCTTGGTGTACATGACACTGAGATGGAGCTCGATGACTTCGTCGCCGACCTGCAACAGAAGGATCGCGATCACCCACCGAAGAACGGCGAACCTTTCGTCAAGTTTGCCGTCGTACGCAAGGCAGGCACGAACCTCCACCGTATCTTGGTCCGCATGTCACACGCTCAATACGATGGCGTGTGCCTGTGGAAGCTGCTGGACGCTATTAAGCAAGGCTACGAAGGTGGCACTTTGCCCAAGACTTCTTCTTTTGCAAACCACATGCGTTTGATGTCTAGCAGTGTTACTCCCGACCACTATGAGCATTTTACCACCTTGTTGAAGGACTCAAAGATGCCTGAAATAATTCGTCGCAACGGCCCGAACACCTACTGCCATGTCGGTTCATCCACCAATGTCAACAAGACAATCGATATCTCAATGGGCAGCAAGGGCAGCATTACAGTTGCTACTGTTGTCCAGGCAGCCTGGGCCGTAACCTTGGCTAAGATCTCGGCGCAGCCAGACGTTGTGTTCGGCTTGACCATCAACGGCCGCAACGCATCGGTCCCCGGTATTGAGACTGCAGTCGGTCCCTGCGTGAACATGATCCCTGTCAGAGTTGCCTTCGGCGATCAATGGAATGGTCTCGACCTCCTCCGCTACATCCAAGATCAGTCTGTGGCGAACATGCCATACGAGAACCTTGGATTCCGCGAGATCATCCACCGCTGCACAGACTGGCCGAACTCGAGCTACTTCACCACATCCGTGTTCCACCAGAACGTCCACTACGAAGGCAACATTACGCTCGACGAGGAGCAGTACCGCATTGGTGGCGCTGGTGTCGTCGACAATCTCTCCGATCTCACTTTCGTCTCCACGCCTCTTGCTGAAGAGGGCAAGTACCATGTCTCCCTGCATTACTCCGACAAGGGTCCCATCGACTCAGCATTCGCGACTCGTGTTCTCGACATGGCCATCGATGCGATCAACAGCCTCACGACCAGCCCCAACTCAACCTTGCCTTCACCGACAACCTTGACCTCCCTCCCAGCACGCCAAATCGAAGAATCGCCTCGTCCGTCCGACGGCGATTTCCTGGGAGAGCGCCTCAAGGGTACCAAAATCGACGATCTTCTGATCCACTCTCCTGCCCTGACCCATGCATGGAGTCAGGTGCTATCGCCTAACAAGAAGAACAACGACGCTTCGGCAAACAACGATGGCTTCGAGCTCCACTCCACCTTCTTCGAGCTTGGCGGCGATCTTCTGGATCTCGGTAAAGTCGTTTACATGTTGCACCAAGACGAATTCAACGTGACCTTGGAGGACCTTCTCGAACACCCGACCTTCCTTGGACAATTGGCCGTACTCGCTTTGAACAACGAAGATGCCTTGGATGACGGGTACGAGACTGCTGGCGACGAAGTGGTTAATAAGAGGTCTTCGACCATTTCATCACGCGGAGTGAGACGCAACACAAGGCGCAAGTCCCGCCACAACAAAAACACTGAAGAAGACGCGCCACCGCTTCCCAGCGCCCGCGAGAAACTGCTCTTGCAAGAAGAGCTCAACAAGAAAAACACCTCCGACACACCCCTCGCATCGAAACGCTCCTCCAGGCGTTGGTCTCGCCTCTCATTCTCCCGCCGCAGCTCCATAGGCACCATGGACGGCGAGAGACCGCCTATGCCCGGCCCCGAGGAGAACCAACTCCTCCAAGACGAGCTCAACAAACGTGCCATCGCCTCAGGCGATGTCGCCGCTGGCGTCAACACCGCTCCTCCTCTCAAGCGCCGCAGATGGACGCTTTCCCGCCGCAACTCCGTGGCCGAGCCCGACACCGCCCTCCCTCCCATGCCAGGCCCTCTGGAACATCGCATGCTGCAAGAACAACTCAAGCACGCGCAAATGCAAAGGGACATGATGGAATCCCCATCCGGCTCCGAGCCAGCCTCCGAGAGAACCGAAGGAACGACTAAATCGGGCCCTCGTGGGCTTTGGAAGGCAATTGGCATGTCGAAGAACAAGCCGAAGAAGAGCGGGCTTCATGATTCTCAGTCTTGATTAAGACACTCAGTCACTCATTGACTTTTTCTTACCTTGTACTTCTCTGTTTTGGTTATTGTTATCAGATCAGCTTTGGAGCTGATATGAGCCCTTTCGGCATGTTTTTCTTTCCTATTTCATAGCTCTTGGATCCGTATATACGATAGAAACATTTTTCTCACAACCAGTTTGCCTGCCTGAGACTTCCTCTCTGTGTTGAGACTCGCATCGCGATGTCGCCTCTCTTCTTCCAGGATGGAGGAGTGGTGCTACAGAGACTTACAACCGACATTCATGTACACTCCCTGCGCATGAGTTTACGTACAGCGATCTCCATGGCCACCGAAGCACTCGTAATCGATGTTAAGCAACGTTCAAATAATTGTCCTTTGCTGTAATTCCTGTGGTATAAAGATCATGGGTCAACAGAATGGGCACTTGTGAATCTGGGTGGAAAGCAAACGGGGTATCATTCCAAAAAGCCTAATCCAACAAGAGAGCAGAACAATAAACAAAAGCCAAAGGCTACTTAGGTGGTCGTAGTCCATCCAATCCATCCATTCCTCCGACAAGTAACTCTCACTTCCCTCTGTTCATGCCCTTAACCCCACTGAGAACCCTTTCAGTGCTCTCGAACGCCCTGTCCAGCTTTGCGAGAGCTTCGTTCTTCTGCTTGTCAGTAACCAGCTTGTCACCCAGTGGCAAGTCTCGAAGCGCGTTCTGCATGAGTTCTGCGGCTTTCTCGGCCGTGGTCTTGGTCGTTGGGATACGAGGCTTGCTGACGCCGGCGCCTGTTGCAACGGCTGAGGCTGATGGGAAGCCGCTGTTTGATGCGCCGTAGCCGGTTGTGCCGTGGATGTTTTGCGGCTCTTTGCGGCGCAGACCGACTTGGCCTCGGCCATCCATGAAGGTCTCATAGCCGTTCGTGTCGAGGACTTCTCTTGGAACATCTTCAATTGCGCCGAGGGTCATGGCGCCGCCTTGGAGGTGTCTCACGCCAGCCATCTTCTTGATGACGCTGGCGTTTTCTTCGCAGCCTTCGACCGCGAAGCGGAGACACATAATCGCGTGTTCGCGGATGTAAGGGTTGTGCTCGTCATGTCTGCAGCATCCGACTAGGGCTTCTAGTCCGCCGTAGTCACGGACTTGATCCTGCACCATGCGGTTCTTCCAGATGAGAGATGACAACACCAAGACAGTGAGCTTCTTCAGATTTCGCCATTCAAAGTCAGAAGGCTCGTCCTGGGCATCCTCCGGGTACGCGAGCGGCGTCTCAGCCTCGAAGATCTGAGACTGCGGTTGTGGCGGTGGCACTGGCAATGGTAGTGGAGGCAGAGTTGGGTCAGGCATGTCGACGTCGAACGGTCTTTCTACTGCAACCGGAGCCGGGCTTTGTGCAGGCTGACTAGGCACACGGGCATCCGCTGAAGATGATCTTTGAGGCACATGGCCGGCTGGTGCACTCACTCTCCGCGTAGGGACAGGCTGCATCATGCTGGCCGCGCCCATCTTCGGGATGCCGCCTTCCAACTCTCGAAGGAGCGTTACGAGCTCCGACGCAATCTCCCAACCACCTAGGATCTCTTTCCAGACCCCCTCCTCGGTGAGTACAGCAAAGAACTCCAGGTACTGGTAGACTCCTTCATACATCCTCTCCATGTCCCAGAGGTTCAGTGGGAAGTCCTCGGGTGATGCACGCCCCATGTGGATCTGGCCTTGCAAGAATATGAGTGCGCATGTCTGTGGGATAATGTGTTGTCGGAACTCGGTAAAGATAAAGTTGAGGATATGCAAGTCCACTCTTTGAGGTACGTTGGGAGGTAGAGGTGTGTCCGACCGCAGAGTCAGAAGAGTCTCGACATCGACCATTGGTACAGGAGTCGACAAATCGGCAGCGGCCGCAGCCTTGTTTCCTTCGCTGCGTGCGCGGAAAATGTTGGTCAGCAGCTTCATGATCACAGCCTGTGCCGGTGAGATGATATCCTTGCTGCGAGACCGGTCCCTGAAGGCGTGGTATGCATATGGCATCAGGCCATTCTGCAAGATGGCTTCCATGATCTTCACCATGAACTTGAAGTACAGCTCTTCCTCTCTAAGATCCCAAGCTGCAACAAAGATCAGGAGCTCACGAAGAAGGTTGCGGCCGTTATCCTGTGCCAGAAGCAGATGGCATCTTACTGTGTGCATGTTAATCAACGCATTGCGCTCCTGCTGTGTCTTGCATTGGGCGAGTTGATTTGCGGGCGGAACAATGCCGCTCATAACGATCATGGGTAGGACTTCAATCTCACTCGGACCAAGGATAAGAGGTACATCGGTCAAAAGCCCTCGGCCGTCTTCCGTTGAGCCCGGATACTCTTCTTCCTCGTCCACTTCCTCCTCAGATTCTTCCTCGTCCTCTTCACTGTCTGATGTCAAGCTCTCCTCGTCGAAAGTTTCCGAGTCAAGCAGTGCGCTTCGTAAACGTGGCTTAGGCTGGCTCGGTGGCAATCGAGGATCTGAAGGGTGGAGGCGTGGAGGGCTACGACTCATGGTGCGCGTGCGTTCTATGGGGTTGCCCACCATGTCGGTCCTTTGTGGTCTCGTGTAAACTCCATCAGGATTCCTGCTGGCCGGAAGATTTGGATCTGGCGGTGGTGGGGGTTCATATCCTTCCAGTCGCTTCATGAGCTCCGACTTTCCAGATTCGAGGATTTTGGTGCCGGCATCAGCTGTGAAGAGCATTTTGAGGTCATCGTGGTTGATGGGTCGAGGTTGAGCACCTTGCTCGGTCCAGTTCAGCGAGCCATCACTGCCGTATACACCTGGCTCTATAGGCGTAACGCTTGGTGCTTCACCCTTGTAACGTTCTGAGAGCACTTCTTCCAATTGTGCGATTCGCCTTTCAGCACTCCTGCTATTCTGTGCATTGTCGGCTGCGCGTGCTGCAGCTCGTTGCTTCTCAGCAGCGAGCGCCAGCTTCGCCTCGTATACTTTGACGTCCGCCAGGTATTTCTCTTGTGCGTCTTCGTATTTACGCTGGTAGTGCACCTTCGCGGGAACGTCAAGCTCCATCCACCTCCTGGGCATATCGAGATGTACTTCTGCATATGTAGGGTCGCGTTGGTATGTGTCCAGGTATTCTTCCACGCAGAAGTCCAGGTTCCTCTTCACGAACAGCACGTATCCATTGGGTGTCATAGCTTGCCTGCCTTCTTCCACCTCTTTGGGCATGGGCTTCCAGTCATCCTTCATAAGTGGAACCGCGCCTTCCAAACTCAATGTCTCTTCTCCGTTGGTGCCGAAAGCCATCAGCATGTGACGCTTGGTGACCGGAGGTTCGGGTTCTCTGGTGGGATTTGAGGGAATATCCTTGAGGCCTGTGGATGTGGTGTCTGGAATGTCTTCTGGCGCAAGTACTGTTTCGGATGTGCTGTCGAATAGACTGACCCAAAGCATGAGTTTCCTGCGCTCATTCTGTGCCACCATGTTGTTTAGGAATTGCAAGCTGGTAATGAGCAGTTTCTTGTATGCATTCACGATCCACTGCCACTTCTCTTCCTCGCCCGTTCCTGCATCGCCATCATAGCCTCTAGCTGTGACCCGCACAGCGCAATTGACCAGCTTGAACACCTCTTGCTCCACGCTGTTCTCTGCCGCAAGATCCTGCGCTCGATCGCCAACAGTGAGCACGTTGCGACTAATGGAGATCAGGTCGTTCAGTCTTTCCAAGTCTTTCCAGAGGCCAGGGTAGTGGCTGGCAATGAGCGCGCCACTGGTACTCTCATAGTCGACACTGGTGGGATCCCATATTGAAAAGCTCCTCCTTTCCAGACTGGTTATGGCGGCCTTGAACAGCGAAACAAGCTCCGACCAGAACTTTGGATCTGTGCCGATAGCTTCCCTGACTGCGGGATTTTGTGCCGTGCCTCGCAGCGTCTCTTTGCAGACTTTTTTATCCAGCATGTCGAGAGTGCTCTCCTTCATGTATTTGGGCGCCTTGAAATGGATGGTGTATGGAGGGAGGACGAGACGGACAAAGACGCTATGCGCCTTTGCCGCTCGGGCGAGATCGTCTTGGTCGCGCGCCATGTTGTAAGTCATGTGGGATGAGATGCGGTGTGTATTGCTGTTCCAGTGGTGGTATCGATGTTCAGTGGCCGCCGCCGGGCCCCATTGTATTCTTGTCGCGAAGATGTAAGGCAGTGTCGAGGGTCGAGGCTCGTCTGCAAAGCGGACTTCGGAGGAACATCGAAGCTCGACGGAGCCAGCGGCTTGGCGTGACTTCATTTCTAATAAGTACAGATTACTCTCGCTTCTTTTTACCCTTCACAATGAGCATAGGACTAAATCATTCTGCAGTACTTGTGCTTCATACTTCGAAGCGCTGTTAATCTTATAATTTGAGTCCAGCTCTCAACAGGAACCTGTCAACGGGCACACCATAGACATGAGCACGTCGACTTCTACTGCACGATTGATCCTCAGTAGACATCATTATATTGCCTTCCACGATCATATTGATTATCATTTGTCGCATCGGATTTGAGAAGAGACTTTCATGGGATTCGCTGGCTTTTCGCAAGCCCAAGCCACAAGGTAGATACGAAAATGTGAATGGCTGACCTCCACCCTTGCCGCCTCATCTCACAGGCGTCGATACGATACACTGGAAATCTACCTTGTTGTCTGTCCGGCTGTCCGATACGGCTCCATCGCATGTGATTTGGCGGATAACCAATGGCTCACTGCAAGCACACAAGACGCTCAATCCTATGAGATAATCTTCATTGGCTCTGCTGTACAGCTGCTCACATGGCTAAGAGATATCTGGAAGTATACTCGAAAGTCCGGAGCACCATGAGGACTTGCAAGCAGATGGTTACAACGTGATGATGAAACTGATGGTAAAAGGTCTAGTTGATCGACAACCTGCCTAATTCTATATGTATAAGATGCTTTTCTTCTGTCAGCTCTAACTTCACTCGAGCCAAGCCAACACACCACACTACCACTACAACACCCACCACTCGCTCTTCACCTCAACATTCAGCTATGGTAGCTGAATAATCTAGCAGGCAGCGGGGCTGGGAACGTTGGCGCACTTGCCGCTCTTCTTGCCACCAGAGATGCTGACGCCAGACCACTTCCAGCCAGAGCAGGAGCCCTTGCCGCAGAGAATGTAGACGGGGGTAGCCTTGGAGCCGACGCTGCCCTTGACGTTGTCGATGGTCAGGCCAGTGATCGGGACGCCGGTGGTGGGCTTGCCGGTGGGAGAGCCGTTCTCGTAGTCCTGCTGGATCACGATTCCGTTCTTGGCGATCTGTGCGGTTGTTAATATCGTGTTCTTGAGTCTTGAGAGATATGGTTGTTGCTTACGTTCTTGAGGGTGATGCCCTTGTAGGTGACGTTCTTGACAGAGCCCTTGGCGTTAGAGACGGTCTTGATGCGGACACCGTTGTCGGAGTCAACAATTTGAGAGTCAAGGATCTTCACGGTGTCAACAACGTTGTTGTCGCGGCCGCCAACGGAGCCGATGGAGAGACCGTGGCCACCGGAGCAGTAGCCGCCGGTGAAGGTAATATCAGTACCGCTGTTGACGGCAAGGCAGTCGTCCTGGTTGTAGACGGTGGCGCCGGAGATGGTGATGTGCTCAGAGTCACCGACATCGAAGGCGTCGGTGTTGTGGCCGCCCTTGGAGTCACCGTCCTTGTTGTTGATGGTGACGTCGTTGACGGCGAGGGTGTTGGCGTTGTTGATGGAGAAGACCTGAACGGGGGAGTTCTTGATTGTCTGTGCAGTAGGAGTCAGCAATTCTCAGTCTCAGGTGGGACTAGACAAAACTTACGATGCCCTTGATGACGGAGTTGGTCATCTTGTGAGCGTAGAACATCTTGGGCTTGGTCTTGCCACCGTTGGTGCCCTTGGTGTCCCACCAACGGGATCCATCAGCGTCGAGAGTGGCACCAGTGCCGTCGACGGTGATGTGGTCACCGGAGATGGAGACGAGGGGACCCTTCCACTCCTTGTAGCCGAAGGTGGTGGTGCCCTTGAAGACGACGTTGGTGCCCTTCTTCAGGTTGGTCAGGTCGAGGGTGGTGCCGGCGGGAACGACAAGGTTGCTGAGGGTGATGGTCGAGCAAGACTTCTTGTTCTTGATGGCGTTGGCAGCACCGCTGGAGCCGCTGAAGGAGCAGCTGTCGCTGCGGGCATCGAGAGAAGCGGGAGCAGCAATAACCGACGTGGCAGCCAGTGCCACGGTGGCGAGGGAAGAGAGGAAGTGCATAGTGAAAATAACGTTGAAAACGAGTGACTGGGTGAGATGAAAGATGAAGAGAGTGTTGGTGATAGTGCTTAGCTGTAGAGAGGGCTGTTCAGCATGTCTTATACATGCCATTCGATCAGTCAGCCCTCGCAACAGTTCGGCGTCGCGCTCCGCTACCATGGCCAGACGCTATAGCGTTAGTGTGTAGCAATCACAACCCCAGTCTCTTCATCTCAAACCCTCACGCTAATCAGTGCGTACCGGCGGCAATGCTGGATATCGCGGAAGGAGTTATGCAGACGGAAATCGACCCGTCCGGGCTAGCATGGTTGCTTAACTTGCTTGTGCTCTGATGCTGGTACACCGTGACGATATCCGAGTCAGCGTGGCAAAGGGCAAACGCCCAACATAGATCGCAGCACGTTTTATATCGTAGGGCTGTACTTCTAGCCTTATAGGGCGTAATCAAGACTTGCTCCATCAACTTTGTTTTACTCAAGCTCGGCGCCGAGCCCCTGAGGTTGATGATTTCGGTTCCAGAAGACATGGCCGGTGAGACACACCTATGGTCAATTAGTGGAGCGATTCTCATCATATGCCCTCAGCGACTCCGTGCGAGCCCTACATTACGGACAAGAATCTCCATTACGAGGTGCCAAAAAGAACACCACGGAGCGATTGCTTTTCTGATCGAAGTTGACATGGTTGTTTGGCGAAGATTTGCGCTTGCCGACTTCCGTGAAGTGGGTCGCTCGCTTGCACGACAGGCGCCACCTGTTTCAGATATACAACACCACCTCTCGGCAGCTGTGCTCACATACACTTACAGAACTCGGACAGATAAGACAGTTCGACGTTGCACACCAGCGCAGCAAGCAACGTCGATAACCGCCTCATTCATGGTTTTTTGCGCAACCAGCATGATTACGTTCGCTCTATGCTCTTAAGGGCAACTAACTGTGATTCCAGCCTCCATATCTACCATCGGACCATTCTGTTACAAGTAGCGCCACTGAGAGCGACAACAACGAATCGTCAAATGTTACAAGGCGACCAGTCTCGTCTCAGTCTCCATAATCATCGGTTCCGGACATAGCCTTCCACGCGTCCTTGCGAGGTGAAGTCACGATCATGGACGCTCTGTTAGCACGCATTCCGATCCTTCTGACAGCGTCTCCACCCAGGCCTCCATTACGATTCTTTCTCTCAACGCCAGTCTACCACCTCGTTGACGGTGGCAATGGGCTAGCAGCAGTGATACTCAGCGTGCCGTTGTTGCCAATAGTTGCCCTGATTCACGCTCAAGGTCCCATGTCCTTGAGATCCTTCGCTCCGCTGAGGATTTCGCTCACAATAGTCGATGGATCCGCATCCCGTTTCCTCTGCTCGCGCGCCATGAGTTCAATAGGCCACACAATGGTACAGAAGATGTGTGCAAACTTCGGCGCCGCATACCCGAGCGCTTCGTTCAGCGTCGTCGATTGGGCATGAAGCCAATGCTTGTTGGCTCCTTCCAGATGCTTTACGGCCAGCTTCTGTGCCAAGCAGTCCACGTCAAATTGGCGAACCGCTTGTTCCGCTCTTTCCTCCTGGGTTGCCTCCAGCCTGGCATCTTCCAAGGCTTGACGATGGAACCCGAAGCTCTCGATGCATATATCAAAACCTCCATGCGTGCTCGGTGCCACACGTTGGATGTACTCTTGCAGAGGCTCGACGCAAGACAGAGGCTTCGCGCCAGGAAGCGAAGCAAACTGTGAGGCGCAGAGGTCAACAGTGTAGCGTTCTCCATTTGCGAGGGGGACGCCGAAGAGCCAGTGAAACGCGCAATCGTGTTTTGCCTCGCCATTTGAAAAGGACTGAACTTTCAGTGAGGCATGGGTGCGAAGGCAAAGTTCCTGAATTTGGGCTTCGACGCAGACACCTGATTCAATCAGCATGGGCAGCGGTATGGAGCTCTTTCGAGTCTTACCTTTGAGCAAATCGGCAAGCATCTTGCTCATCATTCCAAGGGCCAATTTCCCGGATGCGTGCGCGAGGAGTGCTCGCATGGCTCCTTTGTCGGGGACAAGTTCGTCGGGAAGCTCTTGCGCATCATCGCTCATGCGCATCTGCCCCTTGTACACGAGCAGCTTCTCCTGGCCGTCGTGCTCACCCCACTTGACTTCCTGGATGTTCTCGTACCATACGAGCCGACGAATGGCTTCAAACGCTGGTTGGAGAACAGCTCCTGCTCTGTAGACTCTTTTGCGGTGGTTGGCGATTTTGCAATCAAGCTTGTGAGTGGCCTGCCAGTGCTCTTACTGGCATTCCTTGCCGCAATAGTACGTTGGTGAGTGATTGCCGTGGCGATCTACGCCTTCGGCGCAACCTGCACAGCGGTTTTTGGGTGCTCCGCCGCAGTTGGCACAGGTTGCACCCCTTCCCTCGGCGGGCGACGTGGTGAGATTTATGGCGGGTGGAGGGGAGTAGCCGTTGGCGGATGCGTATGCCGTGAGGTCGGTGGCGGAAGCAACGGTGCCTGTCGACTTGAAACGCGACAAGGAGGCGCTGTTGTACGGCTCCGTGATTGGGGTTGATGAGGAAGTGAGCCGTTGTGCTGTTGAATAATTGTGGATGATGGTAAATTTGAGTTGATTGAGGAGAAAAGTTGGTGCCGACCGGCGAGTGAAACGCACTGGAGGGAGCACCGAATGGTATCGGAAAGTCACATGCAGGTGAAAGCAATGTGGACGACAAACGCGGTATCTCGACGGTGAGGGTCTCTATTTAATTTCGAGCGTGTTGTTGCACACTTCATTCTATCTTTTGTTATCCGACCTCATATCCTCGAATTAACCTTCCACTGACTCAGCATCCACAGAACTTTAAGCGAGTTCACGACACCGAGCACACCCCATCATTGCATTTCATCGAAGCCAATGTATAGCATCACCAGCCATGCTCTGCCGAACTCCCGCCTTGACCTCAAGACGATGGAGGAGGGTCGTCTTGATGCCCGCCTCGCGACGTTCCTTGAAGTCACGCTCGATTTGCTCTTTGAAAGCTCTGGCGTGGTTCGCATAAACTTGTCGATTGGACGAGCGATCCATGATTTGAGTCACAAGCATGTCTTGTGTCAATGTCAGATCCCTCGCGGTTGCGAAAAGGTATGTCGCGGCGATCGATTCGGCTGTTGATCTGATGTCTTCGTCGAGGAAGAAATTCGATCTCCCCTGTTCCAAAGTGCCTACAGGATGAGCAGTCCCTTTTGGTTTGTGGAATGTGAGTTCATGGACGTCAAAAGGGACATCGACAGGCACCTCCAGGCGACCCAAGTAAGAATCCAGGGGAAAACGCCGCGGCTGCGTTCTTGCTTTGTGGTGAAGCTGTACTGCGCATTGCAGGGATCAATTGCGAACTGTGATCCATCACTCAGAGTTGCTCGAAAGATCCAGTAGATCGGAGGCTTCGGAGGTTTAGGCTTCTTGGAAGAAGAGGGGTTGACTTGGACAGGGGGAGGTCTTCTGGGAGCTCTTTGGGAAGAAGAGCCGTCGAACCAGTCAAGACGAACAGAACGAGGAGCTCTAGGATCGATGATCACTTCATGGACTTTCATACCCACTCCAGAGGCTGGGAGAATCAGTACTTGTCATACATTACGGTCAGGGGATACTCACCTGTCCACAGATCATCAAGCAGTTCGCACACAACAGCTCCGTTGGAAGCTGAGGCCGCAAGCAAAGATTGCTCATCGCGCTCCTCAAGCAAGCCGCCGCCATACCCTTCTATTGGTTCACTCGGAAATGCTGGGAAGTCCGGGCCATCGTGCTTCTTGTAGCAGCGCAGGTGCAACTCTTCTCCGTTTTTCCAAGGATATCGCTTCAACTTCCGTTTGCTCACCTTTACGACATCATCCTCGGCCCCGAACTCTCTCACTCTCACCTCAACACTGTCGTCCCCGACTGCATACTCAGTCACTTTCCATTCTTCATCGGAGGCCCCAGCCGCGTACTCAACCTCTCTCACAACTGCATCGTCTTTCTTGGTCTCAGGACCAATCTTTCGCAACTCCAGAATCTCATCCTACCACATAGCCTTGGTGCCGGTGTAGAAAGCGTGTTGCACAAGAGCTCCGATCCGGAAGAGTTGACGGCGATCGATAGCAAGCTTGCATTCACTTACGTGGGTATTCCGGTGGTCTTGTTGACATTTCTTAATGCAATAGTAAGTCAATGATGAATCACCGTTCCTGTCGAGACCTTCAAGACAACCACTGCAGAGCAGTTTAGCGCGTGCGCCACAGTTGGCGCATTTATTTATTTTGGGAGCCCCAGGTGCAGACCCCGTTGCTCTTGCACTCGCGTCGCCGGCCGAAGATGGAGTGGCCGTAGTGCCAGAGGGAGAGGTGTGTGTTCTCGTGGGTGGAGCGTCGTCGGTGTTGGTTGCCGGAACCATCGCACTCGTGCTAGGAGAACCTTTACTCCCGTCTGCCATGGTGGAATATTCTCGAAGAATTGGCGAGCAGATCGAGCGATACTGAGTGGGAAGTACAGACGTTCATATACAAAGTTGGACTATACTGTATGTAAGCCTTTATGAGCCAGACACAAACATGCAACAACGACCGCATGTCTTGAATTGTTCAATGTACGCCAAATATACAAAGCTTGTGAGAGCTGGGCAAACGCTGAACTTCATTCTTTGGATGTACGATGGTCATCTGACTTTGATGTTATCTTTGACCTAAGATGAACGAGTCCTCGCATGATAGCAAGCTCAAAAAATGCTTAATTTGCTGCTATGCCTTGTGTCGGTGGTCTCCTTACTCTCCTCATGGAATAGATGATGTGTTTGTCACCTCCACATTCGAACAATGTCTGACTCTATGCTTGCTTGCAACCTGCACCCGACTCTGCGTCCAGATTCTACCTGTGACTGCATCATCTTGCGAGATATGATCTTCCTTCAACCGGCAGCACCCACACGACTTTGACCAAGTATCAAGCTCCTGCCTTGTGATGCAGACGTTGCAAGAGGAGATCTTTGACGCCCTTGGCACGACCTTGTTTGATGACTTCTAGCACATGAGCCTTGAAGATCTTGACATCTTCTGCGTGCTCTGCGTCACTGGAAGTGCGAGCCATGAGCTTCTTCAAGGACAGCTTGGTCTTGAAGGACAAGGTCACACAAGCGATGACGAGGGACGACGACGCCATGGACTCAGCGGTAGACTTGACGTCTGTATCGACGAAGATGTTCTTGTCCGCATCCCTGATATTGCCCACGGGGTAGACAGCGCTCTTTGGGGCGTGGGAACGGAGCCCTTGGATATCAGTGCCGGCAGGATGTTCAAAAGACTTCATCGATAAGCGTTGTAGGTAGGCTCCCCAATGGAAAAGACCGCATTTGCGTTCTTCGATGGTTGTGCACATCCACTGCGCGTTGCATGGATCGATAGCGAAGCTGCTGTCGTCTCTCAGAAGCGTCGCGCGGAACATCCAGTAGTTCTCAGGCTGGTAAGGAGATGTGCTATCAAGAGGAGCAAAGCTCACGGAAGGACAAGCCACGGGATGGAAGGTTACTTCTTCCACTTGGATCTTGGATTTGCAAGCTGCTAGCGTTAGTTGTTAGCTGAGGCCAAGCAATATGGATGAGATTGAACTAACCTTTCACAAGTTCGTCTAGCAGCCCACAAACGATAGCTCCTGTGCGAGCCGAAGTTGCGAGCATAGCTTGTTCGTCCTCCTCCTCCAACATTCCTCCGTACCCAGCAAAGCCGCTCTCCGGGAACGATGGAAAGTCGAGGAGATCATGCTTCAGGTAACGTTTGACTCGCAGTTGGACACCATCAACCTCTTCAAACTTTTCAACGTCAAGGATCCCATCGCTCCACATGGCTTTGGTACTGGCGTAGAAAGCCCATTGCACGAGACGCGCGAGCCTGAAGAGCTGTTTCCGGTCGCTAGCGAGTTTGCAATCGGTTTGATGAGTCTTCCAATGCTCACGCTGGCAATCCTTGCCACAGTAGTAGGTGGGCGGCGACTCATTGCCATCGTAGTCGTCAATGCCGCCGACACAGCCAGTGCAGCGTTGTTTCGCAAGGTTGCTACAGTTCGCACACTCGTGGTCTGAGGCGGGAGGAACGTTAGCTGTGCTGGCAGCTGGAGCAGGGTCAATTGCTGCGGCTCCATTGGAGTCGGAGGAAACCATCTTGGCGGATGCAAACGTAGATACGGCTTCGAGGGTGCTCCCGGTGGCAGGAAGAGGAGGAGGGCTTGTGCCGGAAGGATCTGTGTTGTCGTCTGTCATTCTGACAGTGAAATTTGATGAGATGTGTGGGCAAGATCGAGACGTCAGAAGAAAGAGTCAGACAGATTACAGAAGCATCAGAGAGCATGGAAGAGATGCGAACGCCAAGTGACTTTGTGCTACATGCAGTTATCCGAGCGCCACACGTCAACTCACGACAAACGCTGCGTGTCTGGAATCATCCAACTCGAACAAATGTGACACGGATTTGATGTCATCTGTAAACCATGATCAACGTGGCTTGCTGTGTGATTGATCATAGAAACTTCAGTGATAGTCTACGAACCACGTACGCTTTCGGAATGTTCTGGTGATTTGACAGAGCTCTACACCATTGAGCGTCTCATGCTAGTTCATAAATGCCACTATACTACTGTTCGAAGCTCTTCTCCATCAGGATCTCCGGTGATTGTTGATGCTTCTTTGTCGCACTTGCCTTCATGCCAGCCTTCACACCACCCCTCAAACCCCTGCCCTCGAAGGTTCTCCGTCGATTGTTTCTCCTTGTTCGGCCAAACTCCCGAAGTTCAATGTTCACACCAAAAGTCACTTGCTGCAGTATCTGACCGACAGTGACAATCTGCCTCGTTTGTTGACACCATCAGTGGAGCAACTCCGCAAGGCCGCTGCAGCTCGCTCAATCATGTTCTGAATCAAGGGAAGCGTTCGCCCCAGGCGCAATTTGCGTAGTGTTGGTTGCTGCTGTGGTGTTGAAACCATTGTGAGGCACCTGAGTCATCAAACTGGGTAGAGATGTAAAGAACACGGTCCCATGTGCCATGTTGGTAACCTGCTGCTGCTGCTGTTGCTGCTGTTTTCTGACGCCAATCTGTGCTGATTTCGTGCCGTTCACGATGTCTGATCTCGCCTTGTGGAAGACGAACTGCATAAGAGGGTCCTTCTTAGTCGCTGCAGCTTGACGACGCTGTTCCTCGTTCATAGAACGCATGATGGCAGTCCGTATTTGGTTTCGCTTTTCTTCTGTGAGAGAAGCCAGTATGCGCTGGGCAACTTCCTGGATTTCTCCTGGGGAGGGATCAGAGGGTGGCACGATCTCATTGGTGTTGACCGACCCGGCTAGGTCGACTGTGGTGGTGGAGGGCGTGTTGTCTCGGCCTGCCATCGCGAGAGATGTGTGGAGAGGGTGAGGATGTTGAGAAGAAGGAACAGGAAGATCAAGGAAGTTTTAAGAGGATATGGAAGAGAAGCGAACGCCGAGGCTCAAGTGAACTTGTGCTACATTCATGCATGACGCATCTGAGCACCACATGTCAACGCACAACAAACGCCGCGTAGCTGGAACCTTCCAGAGATGTCACATGTGCACCGGATGTGAAGCTGTACTTTTGACCCATTCAACATTATTCATCACAGGGTGACTGAGTGTGATGTAGCTTCCGTGTTGGATGACAAACACAGCCAAAGAACTCTCCTTCGCAACTCTGTTTCAAGCCTACTTCCATTATTGACTATCGAGCCATATAAGTTCCCGGTCTGTCGAGAATGCTCCGTCACACTGAGCAACTCTCAAACAAAACACCGATTGTCCTTCCTCCTCAAGCATCCCCAGGCAATCTAGCCATTTGGATGGATCCATACCGACAGCGACCTCTACTTCATGGACTACAGTGTGACCAGCGATAAACGAAGCTGGCTTCATCGATTCCGTAGCAAACCCTTCGACGTTCAATTTCCTGCTTCGTGGCTCAGACGTTCCATGAGTAGCTCTCTCGTTCCCGGTGAGCGTGTGCCCCTGACCATTCTTTGAAGCCGTTCTTTGAAGGCGGCGTAGTCATTTTTGTGCTCGCGATCAGTCGAAGAGCGATGCATGAGCTTTTTGAGTGTCATGTCGTATGGCTGACCTGGTGGTGGTAATGCTCTGCCGAGAGCCTTGCAGATGTCTGTGCCGAGGGGTGCTTCGAGTGAAGCGACGAGAGTGAGGAGGTTACTGAATGCTCTCATTTCGGCGGTAGACTCGATGTCTGCCTCAACAAAGACACCAGCTTGACCATCGGCCAAGGTACCGTATAAGGTTTTTGGTGGAGCGCCAAACTCGAGAGGCTGTACGTCGATCGCATTCCTGTTGGCGCCAAGAACACGTTCCACGTACAAGTTCCACTCGAATACGCCATGGCAATGCTCAGCCGCTGTGGTGAAATTGTATTGAGCATTGCAAGGGTCAATGGCGAACATCTGCCCATTCCTGAGTGTCGCGCGGAAGATCTCGCAGGTGGAAGTCGAGTTGGATGACATCTCATCCGTTTGGATGGATCTCACATACCGAGAGGCGGTGGGGGTGAAGCTGACTTCTTCCATCGAGATGTGGCAGTTGGCCGCTGATAACGTTAGCAACAGCTCGAAAATGTGATTAGGAGCACATACCTTTGACTAAATTACCCACAAGTAAAGTTACGATGGCCACAGCTGAGATCGAACCCGCAAGCACAGCATGCTGGTCGCGTTTTTCTTCGATGAGCTCGTCAGGAAATGTCGGAAATTCAAGGCTGTCCTGTGTGTCGCAGCGCCATACGAGCAATCTCGGATCACTGTCTCTGGCCACGTGCTCAATCTTCTTGACTTTGCTGATGCCTTGGTGCCAGACAGCCTTGCTGCTCTGGTAAAAGGCTTCCTGAACGAGAGAGCCAATTCTGAAGAGCTGACGACGGTCAATTGCGACCTTGCACCCGAGCTTGTGACCAGCAGCCCAGTGCGCCGCTTGACAGTTCTTGCCGCAGTAGTAGACCTTGCGCTCTTGTCCATGAAGGTCAACGCCCTCAGCGCAGCGAGAGCAGAGGTGACGAGCGGGCTGAGCGCAGTTTGCGCACTGCTGAACAGTTGCGCAGTTGTCGCTCATGGTCGAGATTGGCAGAGCGGCGTCATTGCCACTGCTTCCGAGTGGAGGTGATGTGTCGTTGTTGGCCTCCATGGTGTTGCGGTAGCTGGAGGCTTCACTGAAGTCGTTGAATTGTATGGGAAGAGAATCTGGAGGAGAGGAGGTAACGAGTTGGCACAAAGTGGCCAAGCAGGTGCAAAGCAAGTGGGAAGGAACGACCCACGAACCACGTGCGCTCTTCGCGTGTTCCGGTGAGACTTTGCCTTTCAACTCACCTCACATCTTATGTTTTCATTCCTCTGTTGTGGGCTTACGGTTCACTTCCCATCTGACTCTACACTTTCAGCCTCGACGAAGCTTTGTCTTGGTCTTGTGTACAGCAGAGGCCAATCCTCGCCACCCACAACCTCGCAAACCACGTTCTCAAAACATCACAAAGCCCGTCCCCTTCGCTTCCTGTTCCACCATTGCCTGTGTGCCTCGACATCCATGCTCGCCAGCCTTCGAGCCCTCTTCCTCTCCATCCTGCCCTTGTCTTCGTCCGACATGTCCTCGATCCCATGGCTCTTGACAAGAATGAGTTTGGCGGTGGAGCTCGGGTCGCGTTGGGTAAGCTTGACGTACTCGCGAGCCTGAGTGGCAAGGTGCTCAACGAGCTGCCTCTCAAGAGGTGAATACTCTTCCCGCTTAGCTTTGAGCAGCTTCTGGACCATGACGTGGTGATACTCCCACTCGGCGAGCTCGTCACATTGGTGGCTGAGGTTCTCTTCGAGCTGCATCGCGAGCATCATGTTGCCAGGGTTCCGAGCGAAGACTGGGACATGGATGTTTCTTGCGTTTGTGCCGAACGGGCGCGTGTCTAGGATTTTCGCGATGGAGTCTCGTTGGTAGTTGGCGAAAGGTACGACTGGTTGGTGCTGGGCATGCTGCGCGCCGGCCACGTCTAAAGCCCAGACGCTGTTGTCTTTTAGGGTGACGCGCAGAATGTGGTGGACGGTGTCGGAGACTGGTGTCGATGGGTCATTGGCGTGGTGGCGATAGGTCGAGTTACGTGACTTCAACATGCGTACATCCATCTCCTCGACTCTGGCGGTGTTTCCTGTCGATCAAATGAGTTAGATTGATCACTGGTGTTGCCTTGAGAATTGAAGACGCATCTGAGACGTACCCGTGAAAGCCTGTTTGCGAAGATCGAACATCGAGCCTGCAAAGACATCGCGTCCAGCGCCCCAGACAGTACAGCGTTCTTCAGTACAACGTCGTTGGTGAAAGTGAGCGAAACTGGGCGCACCCTCTCTGCCAGCGTGTCGAAGAAGTGAATCGTGCCATCTTGAGCGCGCTCAACACGAGTGACACACAAATCGAAAGCTTCTGCACGGGTAGCCAGGAAGCATTCTTGAAGAAGCTGACCTGCGCGGAAGAGCTTGATGGTGGGCTGAGCAGCCCGGCAGGACGTCTTGTGGGAAGGCCAGTCGGAAGATTGACAGTCCTTGCCGCAGTAGCGAGTTGTCGCAAGGTAGTTACCTGCAGCATCTCGGCCATCTGCGCAGCCGACACAGACACTACTGGCGGGCTTCCTGCAGATGGCGCAGGCGTGGGTTGGTGCGTCCATCGTCGGAGCTGTGCAATTATCAATGCAAATGGCCGAGACGATGCAAGTTAAGTATGGATGGGCACTATCTGGGAATGAGGAAGTGGTGCAACTGCGCAAACATGGGAAAGAATGTCATCATTTGTTAAAGAAAGGACATAAGGCGGCTGTCTTCACGCCGCATGTAGCCGCCAAACATCAATGAATGGGCAACAAACACCACGTACCTGGCACCTTCCATTGCACGATCGGCAATGCGTTGAGATGGTAAGCCATTTCAGAGCAATACCAAAGTGCTTTGTTTCCAAATTTGCTCACAGAGTATCAGCCAGCGACGTTCATCTCAACCGCCCCAGTGAAAGCCAGAGAATGATGTGCTGACTTCAAACTGGCTCGCCACAAGCGATCAGAGCATGATGACTTCGGTCTCCTGGGCCTTCGCACTCTCCATCATCTCTCGAACGCTCGGATCCATGGCAGCCATCTCCCTAGCCTGCTTACGTGCCATCCTCTGTCTGTCCTTCTCTGAAAGCTTTGCAGGGTTGGCGTTGAGGTTGATCAGCCTGGCAGTAGAAGTTGGGTCGCCGTTGGAAAGTTTTATGAACTCGCGCGCGGCAGTAGCCAGGTGAGCGACAAGCTTAGCTTTCAGGCGCGAATAGTCGCTAGCGCTGGCCTTGATAAGGTCCTTGAGACTAATGTGCTCGGCGAGCCACTCCTCAAACTCGTCGGACACGTGCTCCATGATAAAGCCAAGCTTGACATCGACCGCCTCGTACCAAGCTTGGCGCGGGTGCCTCTCACTGGTGAAGTTTCCCAGGTGATCCTTGCTGCTGCCGTAGGGACGGCGGGCAAGAACCTTGGCGACAAAGTCTTGCTTGTACTTGTCAAAAGGAATCACTGGCTTATTCTGACGGTGCTGGGCTCCGGCAGGATCAACAGCCCAAGTAGTACCATCCTTGAGGGTGATACAGATGACGTGGTGGATGCTTTGGGTAGCTGGAGCAGTCGTGTCCTTCGTGGAGTGGCGGTGGAGCAGCAGACAAGAGCCAAGTACCTGGACGTCAACCTCTTCGATCTTGGTGGTGTAGCCTGCCAGACTGTTAGTACGAAGATGATTGTAGAGTTGGTGGACCAGCTTTAACTTACCTGCAAAGGCTTTGACAACGATTCTGTGGAAGACGTCCGCGAAGACATCGCCACCAGCACAGTAGGACATGACAGCGCGCTTGATGTCGGAAGCTTGCTCCAGGCATGTCGAGATACGACCGTAGACAGGGAGGCCTTCGAATGGCGCATCGGAGAAATGGATCTTGCCATCTCCAGCACGTTCCACTTTGGTAACATTGAAGTCGAGAATCTCGAATTTGAGGGCGAAGAATGTCTCCTGAATGAGCTCTGCGGCTCTGAACAGCTTCTTGCGGCCCTGCGCGGACTGGCATGCTGGCTTGTGCTTGCTCCAATCCTTGGTCTGGCACGCCTTGCTGCAGTAGAGGGTCACGCATTGGGTGCCGGTGTGCTCGGTGTCAACGCAGCCAACGCAGCGAGTGGTTGCAGGCTGGTCGCAGGTCGCGCAGATGCCACTCAGCGCAGTTTGCGTGGCCATGGCGGATGTGATGGTGAAGGAAATGTTGGGGGAAAGAAAAGAATTCAGTACGTGAGTGGCGCCGTGAAAGCTTTTGATAACACTTGTGCAAACGGCGGGCGTTTGCATATGACGCGGTTCTTCGGTGGCGAGAGGGGTTTTATGAGCCTAGCACGTGCAGCCGTGCAGAAAGTGAGGTCTAGGATGCCATTGAGTGACTGACTGCAGACAAGTCACCCAACGCTACGCTCATTTCCTTCCCTTCTTCTTACCAGCGTCCTTGCCATCCTTTGCAACCTCGGCTGCGAAATCACCCTTCACCATCGCATCCCTAGCAGCCTGATTGATCAAGCGGAAGCGGTCAGGTCCAAGATGAATGCCGCCATACCACCTAGTGACCACCACCATAGCATTCCACACGCCCATGAGCTCCAGGAGATGCAACAGCCTGCCACCAGCAGCACTCTCACCATCATCATCGCAGTCCTGGAACTGCACACCATTCTCTCCCTGAATACGCCACGCAGTAATATTGTGCGTGGCTTTGGCAGCTTTCTTGTCCGTACCAAGCAGATGCGCAAGATACGATTTCGCCTCGTCTACAGAATGCACCTCCGCGGCGCGCGCGAGGAAGACACTTTTCTTTTCTGTGATGACATCTGAAAGAACCCATGGCGGAGCGTCTCCTAGGTCGTCCAAAGACTGGTGCTGCTCGTCAGAATAGGCTTCTTGACTGCCGTTCAAGTCTGGATCCTGACCGTTCGTTTGAGCAGCTTGTTGCTCCTCTTCCCTTGAGCTTGCGTCCAGGCCGAGCTGCTGAAGTTTCTGGCCTCCTTCCTCGATGAGATCGAAGATGCATGGTGAGCCGGGTATGTATACCTCAGCGAGGACTTCGCGAATACAGTCGACGATCTGTTGGCCCTCGCCCTTTGCAACATTGTCGCCAATGTGCTGGGTGCCCAGGATCGAGGGTGGTGCATCGGGGTAGTCTGCTGGGAATTCCGTCCGCAAAGATATGTTGGATCTTATTGGCAGGGTTAATGCGTATGTTTTAGAGTCGTCCGAAGTGGCAACGAGGGTATTTTCGCCGTAGATTGAGTTGATGGAGGTGATTTCATCCAATAGTTCCTCTGACATGTCTTGGATAATCGATTGACGCAGTGGTTAATTTTCAAAATTGAAAACACACAGCGATCTATTGTCTCTTCTGTATCAAGAAATCCATGAAAGGTAAGAATGTGTCGTAATACTTGATGTCTCAGGATGGTCGGCCAAAGTGAAGTGTGAGAAAGACGAATCCGGAGTCAGCTGACCAATGACGGCGCAGGCACCTGCACCCGAGAGACTTTGAACTTCTTCTACACAGAACGCGCGCGCGAAGCCAAGCAGCGTCCATCTTTCTTCATATCTCTACAACACACAACATGGCTGCGACCGGGAGCGCGTTCTCGCTATCGAGCGCATTGCCCAAACCAAAATACACCGGCGAGGACGAGGAGCTGCCAACACACACCCAGCAAAAGGGCCCCAGAGTGGTCGACTCGCGCGAGATCGAATCTAACCAGCTCGTGGTGAAGAGATCAGGCCCGCCTCCCTATGGACAGCGATCATCATGGCGACCGAGGAATGCGGAGGATTTTGGCGACGGCGGCGCCTTTCCTGAGGTACCTGTAGCGCAGTACCCATTGGACATGGGTCGCAAGGGTGGTTCTGCGGCCAGCTCTTCCAACGCTCTGGCAATTCAAGTGAACGGCGAGGGCAAAGTCAAGTACGATGCTATCGCGCGACGAGGACACGACGACAAGCGCATCATCCATGCCAGTTTCAAGGACTTGATTCCATTGCGCCAGCGCGCCGATGCTGGAGAGATCAACCTGGAGAAGCCGAGCGAGGAGGAGGTGCAAGCAGCAAAGGAAAGGACACAGAAGGCTCTATCTGGCCTGGTTGCTGGCGCTCTGGCAGCACAGAAACCAAAGAACATCAAAGGAACGTCAAGGCCGGAACCGACATTCGTGCGATACACCCCAGCAAACCAGATGGGCGACCAAAAGAAGGGAGACCGCATCATGAAGATTGTGCAAAGACAGCAGGACCCCATGGAGCCGCCAAAGCACAAGATCAAGAAAGTTCCCCGTGGACCTCCTAGCCCGCCTCCACCTGTTATGCACTCGCCTCCGCGCAAACTCACAGCCGAAGACCAGGAGGCTTGGAGAATTCCACCACCGATTTCGAACTGGAAGAACCCAAAAGGTTACACTGTGCCTCTGGACAAGCGACTGGCAGCAGATGGCAGAGGATTGCAGGACGTCACGATCAACGACAAGTTTGCACAATTCGCCGAAGCATTGCAGACCGCAGATGGACACGCGAGAGAAGAAGTTCAGCAGCGCCAGCGCATGCAGCAAAGATTGGCAGAGAAAGAAAAGGAAGCGAAGGAGGAAAATCTGCGTATGTTGGCGCAAAAGGCACGCGAAGACCGCGCCGCTGCAGCTTCTGGCAGCCGTCGCGATTCAGATGCTCGATCACGATCCCGCAGTCGATCTGTCGACAGTCGTTCTTCATACTCTTCATACTCCTCGCGCTCAAGGTCCCGCAGTAGGAGCAACAGCCGCGACCGCATGGACCCAGCAGAGCGCGACCGCCAGGAGCGTGAGAAAGCGCGCGCCGAACGTCGTCGCGAAGCTCAGCGTGATATGCGCCAGAAGAATATGGGTCACGAGCGTCGTGTGCAGATGATGGCACGCGAGCAGAACCGCGATGTTAGTGAGAAGGTCGCTCTCGGTCTTGCCAAACCTACACAGAACAAGGAAGCCATGTACGATTCACGACTGTTCAACCAAAGCTCAGGATTTGCCGCAGGATTCAACGAAGACCAGCCTTACGACAAGCCACTTTTCGCCGAACGCGATGCCCTCAACAGCATTTACAGGCCAAATGTTGGCGATGATGACGAGGAAGATGGTGGTGAGACCCTAGATAAGATCCAAGGCACGAAGAGATTCGAGAGCCTTGGTAAGGCGCCTAAAGAGGGCTTCAAGGGCACCGATTCGGCAGAGCAAAGAAGCGGACCCGTCATGTTCGAGAGAGACCGCGGAGAGGCTGATCCTTTCGGTGTTGAGGCAATGGTCGCAGAAGCAGCGAAAGGTGCGAAACGAGGCGCCGAGGATGATGGCGGAGGAAAGGGTAAAAAGGCCAGGGTGGAAGACGATTAGATTGATCGATATCTCATGTCGCTAGGTATAGCCTTTTCTTGGTCAATGTGTCAGAAATGCAGAGTTAATGTCTGAGACTGGCAGCTTGTCTGAAGCCATTCACTTGTCAGAGTGCTTGCGCCACTTCCTGGTGTGATTTCCATAAGACTCTGCGCATGCGCCCTTTTCACGCTTCTTCACACACAGAGATCCTCAAGACATTTTCTAGCTCCAGAAGTACAGCAGACCGCGAATATGCATCTCCCAACACACGCCACCCTAGGCGTGAACCCAACCCCGTTCACTCAACCCCTTACCACACCCGACACTTTCGCAACACGCACAGAGCACGAACGTCCTTCCCTGCTGAGTTTCTTCACCCCAAGCACGACTAACACCGCCGATGTCCAAACAAGCCGCCGCATCGTCTGGCAAACACCCAACGTAGTCATGGACGACATCCCCACCACGCTCGTCACTGTCACCACTACTGTGCATGCTACGCGCTGGGTGACTTTGCCGGCACCATCAGTAGCTACTGTTCCTGCTGCGGATAGTCTGCTCACTTCGGCGACTACTACTCAGCACGCTGCCAAAACTACGACTGCGGAGTTCGCAGAAGTGGGTGATGGCATACCGGACTGGCCGCCTCTGCTGATAATTTTTCTGCTTTGCTGGGTGACCGTGGCTTGGGCGGTCGCGTTGGTGCTTTACCTTGCTACTTTCCCTGAGAAGGTGGCGTGGTTGGACAGGGTGCTGGCGAGGTTGAGAGGGAGAGTGAACGGGAATGGGGAAAGGTACGTGAGATTTCAAAATGATTCAAAGTGCTCTATTAACGATGGGTTCGCAGGCGTGAGCACTCCGCCAGCGACCGTGGTACAACGGCCTTCGCTACTGGACTTAGTATCTCTTTCAACAATCCACCAAATACGCCACGACTTCGCAGGCCACGCTCCTTCGACTCTGATTCTCTTGGGATGCGCGACCCCAGCCCAATATACAAAGATCTCGCTGCTACCGCACCACTACCTTCGAATGGAAGTTTCAAGATGTCCTCGCCGGGTGCAAGCCCGACAAAGAGCGACACGGAACGCGAGCATCAGCAGGAAGATCTCGAGAGTGGGGAGCACGATGAAGGCAGGTTCCAAGGCCAACAGCAGCCAGAAACTGGAGGTATCGCGGGAGTTCTTGAGAGTGTCAATGCTCTGATAGACTTTGTGGCCAGGAATTTGGCGAGGATGGCGAGCGATCAAGTGGTTGATAGTGCGGAGCGAGGGTTGTTGCTTCCTGTGAGGAATGAAGAGCGAGAGCCGGCCGTCGTGGCGGTTTGAGTCGCTTTGGCAATGAATGCAGTGCCATGTTGCAATCCTCTAGCCATGGTGAGATACTCATAGCGTAAGGATATGGACCAATCGTAGCAGAGAGTATGACCACCTACTCCTTCGTAGATGCTTTCCGTACACCAGAATAAATCGTGATTACAGGACTTTGCACCAAATTGCTCACTGCGCCACCTCATTCCCCTCCTCATCCACCCCCAAAATCCTCAAACACTCCTCCCTCTTAAACATCTGCGCCGCCTGCACAGCATTCGGCTGACCCGCCCTGATATCCGCTTTCCCCTCATCCACAAGCACCCTCACCACCTCATCGTACCCTTTGAACACCGCACCAGCAATAGGACTCTGACCTCTATCATTGATCGCATCCACATCCGCACCCTTCTCGATCAACACACGCACTGTTTCCACATTGCCGTGGTAAGCCGCTAACATGAGCAGGGTGTCGCCTTTGTGGTTTGTGAGGTTCGCTGGGATTCCGGCGGAGAGGTATTGTGAGAGGGCGGGCATGTCTCCGGCACGAGCGAAGTCGAAGAGTTTGGTGGCGAGTTCGATGGCTTCGGGGGGGAGTTGGGAGATGGATGTTGGTGTTGAGGAGGTCGGTTGTGCGGACTGTGGAGGGGTGGTTGCTTGAGGGAGGCCCATTGTTTGTGATGTAGTTGGGGGTTGGTTTGGTGTATTGATATTTTTGTTTGGTGTATTGATATTTTTGGATCAATTGTTTTGGGTCGTGAGATAGTACGAGGCTGAACTTTGCTTAGGATTGGGGAGGATTGTTAAGCGTATTTTTTGATTTGCCTCTCGCATTGTCACACAAATTCACAAACATGATGACATCAGCGTCGGTGGAAAGAACGACCGCGGTTTGGCATTGCTGTGGGGAAAGCTCACCTCCTCTGAGACGCAGAGCCTCGGCTCGAGTGACGACAAGTCGATCCTTGTAGCCGACATGCAAGAGGTCGATCTTGTGGCTGCGCAAAGTAAACCCTTACACCCTTCGCTCCCTCCTTGAGGTCTCTGAATCGCGTACAGTATATTCATCTTCTCCTCCCAACCATGGCAATCACCAGGATCGCGCCCTCACGGGCAACAAGAGCCCTCAACCTCCTCCGTACAATTAACTCTACCCACAGTGCATGCCCGTGCCACTCGAACCCGGGTCACCATCACAACCACCACATCCAGAACCCTTTCGCTGGACGTACGCGGTCTCTCGCGACGCCAGTCGATCTGAGCCAGCAGAAAGAATATGCCTTCGAGATGGCCGCGTCGTCGATCCGTTTCGGACCTGGTTGCACGAAAGAGGTTGGAATGGATTTCAGACACCTTGGGGCGAAGAAGGTGCTGGTGGTTACGGATAAGACGGTGCTGAAGCTCGATGCTATGAAGCAGGTTGTTGAGGGTTTGGAGAGGGAGGGCATTCCTTATGAGGTTTTCAGCAACACCAGAGTTGAGCCGAAGGACTATTCGTAAGTGTTTACTGTATGTGCTCAACAGGGCGAGCGCTAACGAATATTGTAGCATCAAGGAGGCAATCGACTGGGCCAGGCCCCTCAATGGAGATGCATTCCTCGCTGTCGGTGGTGGAAGTGTCATCGACACCGCAAAGCTCATGAACCTATACACAACCTTCCCTGACGCAGAGTTCCTCGACTTCGTCAACGCACCCCTCGGCAAGGGCCTGCCTGTCACCTCAAAGCTGAAGCCTTTGATCGCTGTGCCTACTACAGCTGGCACTGGCTCAGAGACCACCGGTACTGCCATCTTCGATCTCGTCGAGAAGAAGGCCAAGACCGGCATTGCCCACCGCAACATGAAGCCCACACTCGGTATATGCGACCCTCTCAACACCCGAACAATGCCTTCTTCCGTCCACGCATCGTCTGGTCTCGACGTCCTATGCCACAGTCTTGAAAGCTGGACAGCAATCCCGTACTACGAGCGCACTCCCCGGCCCCAAGATCCCATCAACCGCCCAGCCTACCAAGGCGCCAACCCCATAAGCGACATCTTCTCCCTGCAAGCTCTCCGCGACACAATCAAGTACCTCCCAAGAGCCGTCAAGGACCCCGATGACCACGAAGCGCAATCGAAGATGCTCCTCGCCGCCACCCTAGCCGGTGTCGGTTTCGGCAACGCAGGCGTGCACCTGTGCCACGGCATGAGCTACCCCATCAGCTCCCAGAACCCAGGCTACAAGCACGCCGGCTACGAAGTCGAGCAGAACATCATCCCGCACGGTGTCTCCGTCGCCGTCACCGCGCCTGCCGTCTTCAAGTACACCGCCGCATCGAACCCCGAGCGCCACTTGGCTGCCGCCGAAGCCTTCGGCGTCGACATCTCGAACGTCAAGAAGGAAAGTGCTGGCGAGGTCCTCAGCGAAGCTTTGGCGAAGTTCCTGGTGGGTCTGGGTGACCAGCCGAGAGGTTTGAAGGCGCTGGGCTTCAAGCCTTCGCATGTGGATATGCTTGTGGAGGGCACGATTCCGCAGGCGAGAGTGCTGCAGCTGGCGCCTAATTTGGATACTTCTGGTGGATCGGAGGAGAGGGAGCAGCTGGCTGGGCTGTTTGAGGATGCGATGGAGTACTGAGAGGCATGAATTCACTGTCGGTGGGATAGCATCAGGACTTTCACGATAGGGATCGCAGGGATGCATTGATGTAGTATGAGCATTGAATCAGAAATTATATCTCAAGTGCAATGTGAGATCAGCGTTCATTGGTTGCAATCCCTTCTAGCTTGCGGTGCTGATACCTTCCTGAGTGGGTATGGAGACGTGACTTTTAGCCATTGAGATACTGCTGATTGCCTACGGACGCCTCTCCGTTGGTCTCGCAGTTACCGTGAGGAATCAGTATTAAGAGTTCACTCGTGCCAGCGATCTGTTTCACCTTCTGAGTATCTTCCATTCCATGCTTGTGTTGGTGTTTGGCTGCTCGCCATGCCAGAATTCGCGAACAAGGATGCCGCGTCCACCACGAGCAGATAGATAGGAAACATTAGTACATGGCATGTACAGAATATAGCTATCATCCCAGACGAGGGGTCGATATCACTATATCGCCGTTCCATGGCAAGACAATCGATGTTTGAGCAGATCCACATAACCCCAGCACTAACCCTGATGGGCGCCTGGTCACAAATATACGTACCAGACATCCACTAGTTTGTATACAATAATACACTCGACAAACAACGCACGACTGCGACCTCCTACGGTCTTGACTCCGTATGAAGGAGCGAGATATGGGCACCTGTGCTGACAATTACTAGCGGTGTTATCACATCATACTTTACTCGTCGCCAGAGATAATCTCCACCTGCACGATAAGGTCGCTGTGAGCAAGGGTATGGAGAGGGCACACAACGGCGGCGACGTGTTGAGACATCGCAAGCCCCCAAAACCGACGGTTCATCGGCAAACACGGTCTCACCAGTCGCTTGGGAGAGAGACTGTTGGTAGGAGCGAAGCGGTTCCAGCATTGTGGCACGATACATCCATGCCTGGTCGCAGGTGCGAAGTAGGCACAAGCGCGATACATATCGATTGTAGACAGAAGGTATGCCAAGCTAATGGAGATGTTCGCGCATGTTGAAACGCCTGCAATATACAATATCACGGACAGCGAGTTGTGGGAGTCCCTGGCGATCTGAGTCAACCAGCAACCGACTTTAGAAACGAGAAGAGCGCTAATCGCTTCGCTTATGTCGCTTAGCTACGCAAGCAGATCGAGTTCCGTTATCGGTTTGCGAGACACGGCGTTGGAGGCCCAGGCATAGTGTTGTTGAAATTTGGTAGACGTTGCCGAGCGAACACATGGTGCCAACCGTCGGCGGTGCAGGCTGCTTTCCGCGCAACGCACCTATATGGTGTATTAAATGCAGGAAATGCATCCGAGGAGCTCATAGTATGAGTATGAATGACTTTTGGGTATTGAAAAGCAGCTTTGGTTGCGCTGGACATATTCGTCCTGGTGTGGTAGAGGGGATGGGCGAGGCTGGAAATTGGCAAGAACCAATATATAGTCGAAGACCGCAGCTAGCGCCGGATCTCACCGATTCACCGGATTGGCTGCTCGAGACGACGTATAGGATCGAACATAATTACAGCACTTGACCACAGGTAACGAAGTTAGGTCAAAGATGGGTGTAAAGATGGGAGCTCTTATCGCTTGGGCTCCAACAACGATCGCTTTGATCAAGGTACGTCGAAGATGCAAATACCAGATGCAAGAGTTACGATGTCGCTCGGCCAGGTCTGTGCTCAACTGCCAACCCATTTGTTTACCAGACGTTTCAACTGTTGAGGCTTCAGCACAACGATATCACATGGAACCTATGGTGCACTGGTTACAGCGATGTGTCTACCGCTGTACACTGGACGAGCAAGAATTAATCCTACACCACTGCGCTCGTATCATTGAGCATACAGGCCAGAACGAGTAATCTTTTGTATCTGGGGACATGACGCGCTGCCACATCGACACCTTGGATGTAGTTGGTCACTCTCGACTTGCGGACGGACATCTCTATACTGTCTGTGAATTGCAAGACCAGCTTGGGCGGTCAAAAGCATGAAACTGCTCTGTGCAGCCGCCGCAGCACTGGGCTACCGTTCTGTGATGCAGCATGGCCATCGTCCTATACCCTCACGGGCCTGATTCCGTTACGTTGTCAAGCCCATCAAATTAGTGTAAGTCTCCCAACTACCACGAGAGCCGTTGAGGTCGTGGTGCTGCCTCCAACACCGTTACCCCTCCCACCGATGGTGAGACATCTTCGTCCATCCTGCTAGACTTATGCTGCACTCCCATGCCAAACTTGCTCTTTCGCTCTCCAGTCGCTCGCTTCTGCGTGTAGCTTCGTCCTACCCTTACTCTCTACACCCTTTCTGTCTTCACGCAGCCAAGTCAATTTACAGCATGAAGACCACAGCCTGGATGGCGATCCTTGCGAGCGCTGCTCCGGCGCTCGCAATGCCAGGCTTGAGTGGATTTGCAGGCACAAAACGCGGTAACTGGGAATCATTAAATTCCCTAAAACACCACAACACACCGCAAGCCGATGGCTTCAAGCCATCAGCCTATATGAGTTCCTCTTCACTGAGTGAGCCAGCCTCAAATCCGCCCACAACGGAGTCAACATGGGGGAGTCGATTCATCGCAGCACTTCAAATGATAGCAAAAGGCAAGGATAGCTTCAGCTACGTGCCATCTGCTACTGCGACATCAGACCCCTCGCCCGAGGTTGCACTTACTACCGTGATCTCTGTGATCACGGAGTATGCATCTGCGACACCAACGGCTGTTCATCTTGCCGAGAAGACCGTCACAATCTACACGACCGTCTTCGAAGCGATATGCACGAAAACCGACCACTGGACCAAGGACGGAACCGTCTTCTCGTCGTCATACGAGACGGTGACCACCTCATCTATCGTCGACTTTTACAAACCAAACAGCCCTACGGCTGCGCCAGAGACCATTCACAGCTCTCCTTCATTGGATCTCAGTATACTAACCCCGGATTGCCCACACGAGCACATCCCCGCTTCTGGCGACAGCATTGTTACATCGACCTCGACATCATTTTCAACAACCACGGCTACGGAGACCAACTACCACACTGTACCGCTTTCTGCTGGGCCTGAACCCTCAAGGGCCAATCCCAGCAACTACGGCAGCATTCTCCTCACCCACACCACCAAGAGCAGCCCACCGACTTCTGTGGCAGCCTCGTCGTTCTCTACCGTAGAACACAAGTCTACCCACAAGGCTAGCTCGGCCAGTGCGAAGTCTCAAGACTCCGCTCACCCTTCACCCTTCGGCAGACCATCAAGCGCGGGCGCTTTCCCTGGTTCATCTCAATCAAGTAGCCACCAGAGCCCTGCCGCTTCGGTCGCACCCCCAGCGCCGTCCGCGCCGGCACCCGTATCTGAATCGCACAGCCATACTGATACACCATGGCACTCACAAGCTACGCACGATGCGCCTACCGCATATTCCGCTGCGCCTTCAGCTGCTCCATCTGGCCCGTCATTCTCTCTCGACCAGCCATCTTACGTCGCACCAACTCCCAGCGCCGAATCGTCCCCTATTGGTTACGCACCTGTGACCAGTACTTGGGTCGATGAGGTCGTCTCGGAGTTCACCAGTGTGTACCCTACTGCTCTACCGACAATCAGTACTTGGACCTTCAAGAACAGCAACATCACCAGGACCAGGAAGTACCTCACAAACACGACAATGACCAGTGTCTGGACAAGCACTATCTACAAGACCCACACTTCTGTCAACTCAATCGTTACTCGCCTCCCTACTCCTCTCGGTGGCAACTCAACAGATCCCCATGCACCAGGAGTTCCCGGTCTCGGCAACGAATCTTTCCCAGGCACCGGAGTCCAGCACCAACCCAGTCCTGCAGGCGCTTGCACCACCAAGCCCAAGCAGACCGACTTCTGTATTCCCTGTGACGGTCAACCTGGTAACGACCCCAACAACTTCTGCGGCTACACCGTTCACGACGACAGCTACAAGGTCACACCCAAGACTTGCCGCACGGTTGAGTACACCCTTGAGATTACAAACACGACCATTGCACCCGATGGCGTCGAGCGCATGGGCCTTCTCATCAACGGTCAGATGCCTGGTCCTCACCTCGAAGCTAACTGGGGCGACACGGTCATCATCCATCTCGAGAACAAGCTCCAGGATAACGGCACGTCTCTCCACTTCCACGGCATGCGCCAGCTCAACAACAACGAGATGGACGGTGTACCCTCGATCACCCAATGTGCCCTTGCTCCAGGCGAGAAGATGACATACACCTTTGTTGCAAGCAACTACGGCAGTACATGGTACCATTCTCACTTCGCTCTTCAGACCTACGATGGTGTGTTTGGCCCTATGACGATCCATGGTCCTTCATCGGCTGAGTACGACATCGACGCTGGCTTCGCTGTTCTGCAAGACTGGAGCCACCAGACGGTCGAAGCTCAATACCACAATGCCGAGACTGTTGGCGCCGCTCCTGAGTTTGGTCCCCGTACTCTGGACACGGGCCTCATCAACGGCAAGAACTTGTGGAGCCCAGACAATGGCACTACCGTGACTGGCTCGCGCTTCGAGATGACCTTCCAACCTGGCAAGACCTATCTGATCCGAGTTGTCAACACTGCAATCCAGTCGACCTTCAAATTCCACATTGATGGGCACAAGTTCACCGTCATCTCCGCCGACTTTGTCCCGATCGTGCCGTACGAAACCGATATCCTCAACATCAACATTGGCCAGCGCTACAACATTCTCGTCAAAGCAGATCAGGAGCCCGGCGACTATTGGATGCGCTCCGACAATCAACAAGCATGCGCTCAGCTCCACAACTCAAGAGACATCAAGGGTATCGTGCACTACGCAGGCTACACTGGCATTCCCAACACCGTCAGCCGTGAATACATCGACGAGTGCATTGACGAACCTTACGAGAAGCTCATCCCCATCGCTCCAATCTTCGCTGGCCCTCAGACATCCCAGATCCACAAGAACATTCTCGTCGGCGAAGGCCCCAACACACCCAACCTCTTCAAGTGGACACTCGACGGCAACACTTTCCAATCTCAATGGGGCGACCCAACTCTAGGCGGCATCTACTGGAACGACACCATCCCCAGCTACTCTGGCAACCTCGCCATTGAGGTCCCCAAGCTCAAGGAATGGGTGTACATCATCGTCGAGTCTCCCGTGGCACTGCCTCATCCGATCCATCTCCACGGCCACGACTCCCTTGTCCTTGCACAAGGTACTGGCCCTTACAGCGATGATGTGCCTCTCAAGCTCGACAATCCTCCTCGTCGCGACACTGCGCTCATGCCTTTCAACCCCGAGACTAAGGAGGGAGGATACTTGGTTATCGCGTTCGAGACCGATAACCCTGGAGCATGGCTGTAAGTTTATTAATTCATTCCTTGTACTATAAAACGCCAACTAACGAGTTCGCTACAGCATGCATTGCCATATAGGATGGCACGTGTCGATGGGTTTTGCCCTCCAGATCATCGAAGCCAAGGAACAGATCAAGGAGACCGTTAAGGACTCCTGCCAACTCGAGGGTACCTGCAAGACCTGGAACCAGTACGCCACACTGAACCACGTCGTCTCCCACGACAGTGGTGTGTGATCAATGCTGGTTCGTTGGTTGTTGATGATTGGATGGCTCCGTTGAGCGAGAGCAGCATTTTTCGTACTACATTGTCCCTGATACCCCCCTGGAGAGAAGCGCGACACAAGGGTCTTGACCTGAGTTGGACGTTGAGCGTTCAAGATGCATTTGGTTTTTGGAGCGATACTAATTTGTTCTTATGATGGAGCGTTTCTAGCGATTTTTGAGTCGGTACCGAGTTGCGTGCAACTTACGACTCTTGTACACATCTCAGCCTTAGCGCGGATGTATGGCAGCATTCTAATGATCTACAGCATATTTCGGCACTGCGGTGCCCAGGATATGCGATTGGAAGAGATGGAACGAACAGGGTTCTTCCCAAAGTCGAACGTTTGGTTCGGAGCGGATTTTCGTCAGATACATTTTGGACTTCCTGTGCATCTGAGCATGTGGGAGATCTCTCTGAAGCAGCTTGCTTCGAATCTGCGCTGTGCCCTTGGATGGAGACATGGCTGATAGAGCAGACGATACGGATGGCGTTAATATTATTAATAATTCTGGGATAGACATTTGCTAGATAGGGATGAATGGATATCATCGATCTTGCAATACCTTTGTGCACTCATCGTTATCTGCTCTCTCGATACGATGCTCGAGACTTTGATCGCTTGACGGTTGAGCTATTGGCTTAGGGTTTGAGCACGAGTTTACGTACGTCTTCGTACTCGGCTGCCCAATGATCTCATAGTACCAAATTTTTAGCGATCAAATATTTGACATATTCATGCGTGTAAGTCAAACTTCAACTCACATAGAAGACTCGACTACTGCCATTCTAGACGCATCTCGAACCCACAAACTTCAGCGACACCATTCACATATATTCAATTGAATCTATTTGATCGTCTCTTGACTCGACAAGAATAGGACACGGTCCCGCGGATCGGTCGTACCCGCGTATTAAGGGCCCTTAGCCCTGAAGCTTGCCACTCTGTCTCGCACAAGTCTCCCCGAACACGAACTCGACGCCTCCAGAGTTTGCAGCTACCAGACTTTAGCACCGCAAACAGACCGTTTCCTGCCCCTCTAGCACGCTGAGCGGACGGCATTCTTGACCATGCGTCGTCATGATCTGCTTCCTAGTGTCCGGCACTGTCAGCATGTGCCACATTCCCCCAGTCTGGTGAGTACGTTAGTGTCTTCGCTTGCTCTCTCCCCTTGTCGCGTCTCATCTATTCTTCCTGCAAGAGCATCCTTTCTAGACCACGCCAGATCCTTGGGTGGCGTTGTGGTTTCTTCTGGAGGTGCAGTATGTTTCTCTCGTTGCCACATTCGCTTCTTGCTTTGGTGGTTTGCTTGCTGGAGTCGCAGGCGCTGGCACAATCGGCTTCGTCTTCACGGAAGGCGCACTTTGGCGATTATGTCGCATCTGGGCTTGGGGTGAGCAGCAAGAAGCCCACAACCACATCTACATCCGCGACCTCAACACAGAAAACCACACTGCCTGCGCTCACTACTGGAACGGGCCAGGAATACGCATCTTCATGTGCGTCTGCTCTTGAAACATGGAGCAGCTCTTCCTTCGACTGGCAGTGGAATAATGCTCAAGTCACCACCACGACATTCTCAAGTGGCTTTACCGAAACCTTGGACTTGCCAGGAACAACAAAGGTCACATCCTTGGTAACGCTTTGCGATGGACATCCACGCGTTGTGGGCTACACTTCCGTGTCGACCCAAGGAGTATCTACATCAACAGTCGCCTGGACGAACACGATCACCAAGACTGATCCAAATTTTGCATACCCGACACCGCCACCTTGCTCTATCCAGCCAGATGATTGTAAAACACTGTCGTCATCCTATAACGTCTGGCTATCGTCGCAATTGAAGAAGTATGGCATGGCCACAGGAGCTGGCCCAATGTGCACAGTCACGCCTTCGTCGTCTTATTCTTATTCCTCGAATAGCAGAGGGCAGACCTGTAACAACTGCCTGATCGCAGCTTCGACTGCGCGAGTCATGTTCTGGCCAGTCACCACTGCCTCTGGCGGAAACTTATGCAATAACACAGCATCTACAATTACCACCTCGCCGACTGGACCACCGAATTCTTTCGTCACGGAAGGAATTACCATTACTTCACCATCAGTTGCAGTATCGATCGGGTACATGAGCCGCGTGGACGGCTGCGGCGTCACCATCAACCATACCATTATCCCCGTCCACCCCGACCAAGTCTCTACTGTACGAGGTTACCGCGCCTTGTTCTCGCACCACCGCTTCAACTTCGCAGATCTCAACTACTGGTGTGGAGACACCAACACCACCAACGCCACAATTGCAGAGGGTCAGGGTGATTCATGTTATCAGCAGGTTCCCGCCGCGGCGTACTTCGGCGGCCTCAACAATGCGGTCGTCTACGCCCAGGCACCTTTCCGGAACATGTCGAAAGCAGACATGACCATTTGGGACGACTATCAGCCACAACTTCTACCTCCCGAGACAATGACTGAAGCCATCTCTAGTATCTGGGGGCCGAACTGTTATATTCATCCTGATGGAGTGTGGGACCCACCTATTGCACTGACACCCGAGGCGTCTTTGATCGTCCCGACATGGCCTTCCACAGAGCAGGGCGGCCCAGAGAGTACCACTCCTGCAAGCCCGATCAACAGCTATGGAGCTCAACCGCCTAGACAGACTGGAATCAATGTGCCCATACCTCCGAGTGATCGTACCACGTCAGGGAAGCAGCACTTTACTGCTCTCCCGGAAACAGACGGCTATGGTGGTGATGGTGGATCTGGATCGGGTGGTAATGGGGATACTTCTGGTGGATCTGATGGTGGGAACGGCCAAGGCGGTCAAGGGTCGAATGGAGACTCTGGGAACAATGGAGGATCGCAAGGCGGCTCTGGTTCAGGAAGCAACGGAGGCTCGAACGGCAACTCCGGCTCAGGAAGCAACGGAGGCTCAAACGGCAACCCCGGCTCAGGAAACAATGGCGGATCGCAAGACGGCTCAGGCTCCGATAACGGGTCTGGCCAGTCGAATCCAGGCGTTGTCACGCAAGTTAACGTGCACACGACGGTCATGACCGTCGGCAACAAGATTGTGCAGTGCACACAGGATTCGAACGGCGCTTGGATCATCCCTGATATTACCACGACATACACCGCATCAGCAGGCGGTTCAGCTGTTGAGTTCGAGGGTGCGACACTGACAGCAGGCCCGAATGGCCTTGTCAACGTCGACAAGCAACACACCGTCCTTACAGTTGGCAACAGAGTTATGACGGGCTCAAAAGACAACAATGGCGCCTGGGTGATCGCAGACGCTTCTACAACTCACACAGTATCACAAGGTGGATCTGCTGTAGTAGTCGACGGCGTGGCCTTCACAGCAGCATCACAAGGACTAGTAAAAGCAGATGCATCAGAGACCAGCGATACATCCGACGGGTCCTCCAAGGGCAGTGGCACAGGCACACAGGACTCAAGTGCCACCCAAACAAATGGAGCGCAGCAATCGACAGGCGCGACAGGCTCAGACGGCGCAGCAGCCGCGTCAAACACTGACGGCAGCAGCAGTGGTGCTAAATCCACACGATGGAGTCCGGCATTCCTCACATTGTCATTGCTTTCGATGTATATTTGCACGCTATGAGATTTTGAGCGGATAATGTCTCTGTCAGATACCAGTATATAATGTAAACCATAATTGTATAACGACCATTGGACTGTACAGTGCATTACTTCCCACGTTCACTTACGCACCTGCCTATTTCGTACATGTATCTAGCTATCTTCTATCTTTCTTCCCAGAGCTCGGAATTCGGCATTCCGAACTCGGTCAGTCCAACCATCAAGCGGGTCCTGCCGAAGAACGTCATATTTAGCTTCGGCCTCATTCTCCATCAGCCGCATAGCTAACCCACGAACTCTCCATTGCTCACAACCGGCTAAGCAAAATGTCCGGATCAGGGAGTAAACCGAAAGGAAAAGACCTCCAGGTCGTGGAACCTTTACCAGTGGACGAACGCTCGCCGCTGCTGCACCGACACAGCAATGGAGAGGCATGCGAAGAGCAGGACACAGAAGCGCTTGAAGAGCAGGCGAGGCAGGAGAGGAGGGAATATGAGGCGGGATATGTGCCTGTTGCGGACGAGCCTAGTACGAGGAGGTTGTTGGTGACGATGGGGAGTTTGTGGATGGGGACGTTTTTTGCGGCGCTTGGTATGTGTATACGGTTGGAAGAGATGTTTTGGTGAGCTTTTGGTGAGCTTTTGGGCTGATTTGATGATTTGATGGATAGATTCTACGATTGTAGCGACACTTTCTGGCCCGATCAGTGCGTCTTTCAACTCGTTTACGCTTTTCTCTTGGTTGGCTTCTGGATATCTGATTACCAATGCTGCCTTCCAACCTCTGTCAGGCAAGCTCACGGATATCTACGGACGTCGTGCTGGACTTGTGTTTGCGAGCACTTTCTTTGCGATTGGCACTCTCTTGTGCGGTGTTGCGACTGAGGAATGGGTTATCATCTTGGGACGTCTGGTAGCAGGCGCAGGAGGCGGATGTTTGAATACGATCTCTACCTTCGTCGGCTCAGATCTCGTGCCATTGAGGAAGCGCGGCATCTGGCAGGGAGTCGGCAACATCGTCTATGGAACTGGTATGGGCCTTGGAGGCCTCTTCGGCGGCGCTATTCACGACTCCATCGGCTGGCGCTGGGCTTTCTTAATCCAAGTGCCGTTCATCATCTTCGCCGGCATCCTGAGTTACTTCACCGTCAAGGTCCCCATCAAGGAGTCCGACACCTCCAAGATCCGCCGCGTCGACTTCCTCGGCTCCTTCGCTCTCAGCGTCACCCTCGTCCTACTCCTCCTAGGCCTCAACTCCGGCGGCAACCTAGTCCCCTGGACGCACCCTCTCGTTCTCACAACCCTCCCCCTCTCGCTCGTCTCCCTGGGCGTTTTCGTCTACATCGAAGACCGCGTCGCCTCCGAGCCCGTAATCCCCGTGCGCCTGCTCGCCCAGCAGACCGTCGCCGCGGCTTGTCTAACGAACTGGTTCATCACCATGGCCGTCTTCGCCCTCCTCTACTACATCCCCATCTACTTCCAAACCGTGCTCTCCCTCTCCTCAACAGCAGCAGGCGCCCGCCTGATTCCGCAATCCGCCGGCACAGCCCTCGGCTCTCTCGCCACGGGCATCATCATGCGCGCCACGGGCAAATACCGCCTCTGGAACGCCACTATGCAAGTCTTCAGCCTGGCTTCCGCGGCGGCGATCCTGGGCACTTTCGACGCTAGGGTTAATGCTATCGCGCCGTTCTTTTACTTGTTTATGAGTGGAATGGCGTACGGCAGCATGCTGACCATCTGCCTGATCTCGCTCATCGCGGCCGTCGAGCACAAGCACCAAGCCGTCATCACGTCCGCGAGCTACGCTTTCCGGTCGACAGGTTCTACGATTGGAATCACGATCTCATCTGCCATCTTCCAAAATCTCCTCAAAGGAAACCTGCAGAGGCGTTTCGGCGGGTTGCCTGGCGCCGAGGAGGAAATTGGTCGAATCCGCGATTCGGTCGATGAGATTCATCGCTTGCCTGAAGGATGGTACGAGGGCGTGTTGGAAGCTTATGTGGAGAGTTTCAGGGGCGTGTGGGTTGCTGCGCTGGGTTTCGCGGTGTGCGCGGCGGTGGCGAGTGCATTTATCAAGCAGCATAAGTTGCATGGGAATCTGGAGAGGAATTGAAAGAGAGAGATGAGGTGAATATAGGTTTGGGGTTGTGGACACTGTAGAGCGACATTTTGTACATAATACGACGTGGATAAACTGTAGCATATGTGCTTATGAGAGAAACCCTCCGGGGGTGTGATTGTGTCCTGTTATAACATAGATACCTTGGTGGAATGGCATTATTACTACGTGCATCTATCTGTGACATCTGCCGACATCTCCAATGTATTTTACAAGCAGACCTTTCCGGTCTGTATTGCCACCAAGCCAGGGAGTGAGTGCATGTATATGCCACTTTATACCACCAAGCCGGCACATGAAAGCCATGGGCCTCTGGTTTCCTGCGATAAGTCATACAGCATGCGATCCAGCAGACCATTTCCAAAGGGAAAAACACAACGCGCGATCTCGCGATCACGCCCTCCACTCCTGCAAAAACTTCAGCCTCAAATCGTACTCCTCCCAGCCCTTCTTCTCACACAGCGCCTTGAAGACCTTGGCGTCCGTGGTACCGACCTGTGCATCGTCTTCGGCAGACCACACTTCAGGTAGGTCAGGGACCGGAACTCCCAGCTTCTCGTACCTGGCAACGACTTCAGCAGCTTGCAGTTGCGCCGACGTCCGATATATGGCGTTGCGGATGGTGTCTGGGGCATGACCTGTTGCAGTGAGGCGGGCGATGAACGACTCGACTGATTCGGTTTCTGGAGTTTCCGGTTCTTGACGTGTGCTTGTCGGGATCACCTTCCTGGGTGTTGCTGACGCGCTGCATTTGCGAGAGGATGTAGTTGGTTGTTGTGCCGAAGTGGGCTTCCTCGTCGGATCAGCGGGGAGTTCTGATTCGTCTTCACCCGCGTCAGAGTCTGGAGGAAGCGGGAAGCTGAAGTCAGGTTGCTGGGCTCCCGCGGCATAGATGTCTTGTGTGTCGAGAGCTGCGTGAGCTCTAGGAGTGGCTGATTTTGCTGGCGCCTCTTCCATGACTTCATCTTCCGATAGCTCTGGTGCGTTCAGGGTGCCATTCAATCCGCCGTTTATATGAGTCCGATCGAGCGCAGGGGGCTGTGTGGGTTCCCACTGGTGTTGACTGGGAAGGCCATCAGGTTGAGCATCCTCTTGCGAAGAGAAGGTGAATCCGCCTTCGGGTTCGGCCAACGTGAGATCAATCTCAACATTGTCAGTCATCTCTTCATCGAAACCTTGCTGACCCGAGACGTCCTGATGCTCATTGTTCGTTGCTGGTTGGACCCAATTTCTCACTGCGTCATCGACTGGCACGAAGCCAGTGTTCAGTGCATGGTCTTGAGAATTGAAAGGATCAAAATCAATTGCGACCTGCGAGGCGAACGCCTGATCCCCACCTGGCAAGTCACTTTCAAGTAACGCGTCAAATTCGTCATTGGTAGCCGAGACCTGCGCGTTCTGCCCGTCAGTCTTCATCTGCCTGTCCTCTGCCGACTTTGGCGGGACCTGTGCACCCAGAGCCGGGCTCAGTTCTCGGGTAGGCTGGACATCCGTGTCGACTTCAGTCGCATTTCGACCTTCTTCTGTCTGGTCTTGCGCCGTCTTCCTTGCAATGTGACCAGCCACGAGTTTCTGCAGATACTGCGCATAGCTGCTCAAGTCCTCTTCATTCTCCCGAAGATCTGAAGCTCGACTGAGCTTCACACCATGTGCTGCTTGCTGATTGGCCAAGTTCTCTTCGGTGAGTTGGAGGCCGCCCGAAGGGATGATTTCGTCTGCAGCACTCCCTGCGACTTGACTCTCGACATTACTTGGGGAGACAGCGCCAGCCTGTTCTGCTGCTGGAGCTTCGATTGGCGATTCTGATGCTTGGTTCGGGATAGGATTGGGAGCAGTCTCAGTTTGTTGGACGTCTGTCTGCGGAAGTGGCTGAGACGGCAAATCTGAATCAATGTTCTTTGCATTGGCTTCAGCAATCAACTGAGCCTTTGCAGCACGATTCAATTCTGAAGTCGGCAGCGGTTCCTCCCCGGGCAAAGCAAGCTCGTCTTGATCTTCGCCTTCGCCGGCCGAGCCCAGCCCGGCAACGTTTTGTGCATTGGTGGGTGATTTGGGTGACTCGTCTGCACCAGGAGCTTCAAGACCGTTTCCAGTCGGCTGTTCATCCGCGGCGACGATCGAGCGATCGGCTCTGGCACGTTTGCGTGGCTGAGCATTGCTTCGTGGGGTGACTGTCTCGCGTCTGCGCTTCTGACTGACTGAAGGAGATGGCTGCCTATCCCGCGCGGCCTTCGCTTTCATCGCGACCAGCTCTGGAGTCGTAGGCTCTGTGTTTTGCTCTATTGGTTCGGGCGTGGCGACGCGAGCTCTGCGTTTAATTGGTGAAGCTCGTGCTCGTTTCGCCTTCTCCTCTCTCGCGCGATAAGCTGGCAAAGCCTCTTCCTCATAGAGACGCTTCCACTGGTCGGCACTGAGATGCGAAGACGTCTCCTCGTCGGCCAACGATCCCCAGACAGCGTCCAGGTCTTCGACTGGAATGTTCAGGATGTCGTCAATATTCTCGAGCAAGAATAGCACGTCTGGGTCAAGGTCTTCCTCCTCGACTTCCTGCTCATCTTGCGCTTCCTCTTCGTCTTCAACCGTGCCATCTACACCCGAAGGTCGCACCCGTGAGGATGCTTGCTGTATAGCCATGACTGCCGCATTCGGCTGCACTTGGACACCCGGCGGAGGGTTGGCCATGAGTCTTTTGACGTAGCGATCCCTCCATGATTGGAAAGTATGCCTCGGGTTCAGGGCCTCGAGCTGTTTGTAGATCTCGTTTCCTTTGATACCGTGCACGCCCCGATTCTTGTAGCCCTGTACCCAATTCCACAAGTCGCGATCGTCCTGCGGTGTGAAGGGAGTTCTGGTAGACTTGGGCGGGACTACGGTGCTGCCGACAGTTCGTGCGTAGCCCGGCGCGGGTCCTGCGCGGTGGTGATTTTTGTCCGGGAGCGCGCCTGCGCTGATGGCAGCCTCGATGTAGGTGTAGCTCAAGCTGTTGGGCGGGCAGTCATTTCGCATATGGTCGGCGATGATGTGGTCGGCCTGGGCCTCGAGGCGCACGATGCGACCGCCATTGGCGCGAATGCGGTCGAGGAAGTTGGAGCGCATAGGCACGCGCAGGCCGACGAGGAAACTGATGCCGTCAAAGAGGCCGCCGATGTTGGGCGTGTCCTCATTGGCTTGAGTGATGACGACGCCTTCGGTAGCCATGGCGGCAGGAGGTGGTGGTGGTGGTGTGGTGTATGTTTGGGTGGTGGGAAGCTGGGAGGAATATTGAATGAATGAATGATCGGATGCGACGCGAAGAGGCGGGCGCGCGCGTGGTCACGGGCGGAGCTGAAGCTGAGCTGCAAGCTGTTGCTGGATGGAGAGGCGGCGGCTTCAACCTTCGAGTCGATCATCCAGAGAGCAGTCGTTGAAATAAGGTTAACAATGACCTTGTTTCTTTTTCTCTACTATCTTCACCTCACTTCACGCACATTGGAGGGAGTAGAGGAGAGTAAGGATGCAATAATATCCATTGTTATATATCTTGCCAATTCAATATCTCCTTCGGACTTGTCGCCGTGAGGGAGCACTTGCCGAAGACGCGCGCGTGCCCTCCATGTCCACTTCACGCACAAATAGACGCCTGCCGGCATCCTTGGAAACCCACCCGCCCTCCTCGAACCGCTTTTAAGTCAACATAAAAACCTTAGCGCTTCTTGTATCCGGTCATCCTTACGAACATCACGCGACGGACCTTGACCCGAAGCCTTGCTCGCCTCAGCTCGCCTCGCCCGGACATGCTGCTTGCCTTGAAGCAAGCATGGGCATCATCCGCAACGTCCTCATCGGCGTCCTTGTCATATCTCTCATAACGTTCGTCGCACTATTCGGACGCCTCCCTGCACTGCGGAAGACTCCCATCGGCTGGCTGCAGAGAGCACTATGTCTGCACATACCAAACACTCTCAAGGCGCTTGACCGCAATGTGACGGGAGGAAAGCTGTCGGTCAAGGGCAAGAAGCTTGGCCATTATTTGTTCTTTCAAAAGAATCCCATAGTGCTGGTGAGCCTTTACGGAGACTCGAGAATCACAAAACAGATTTTGACGATTCCTTTCTCAGATTCTGTTTCTCTTCATACTTTCTGGAAGTGCCTCATTATTCCTCTACCATGGTGCTCACCGACTACCGACATCCTTGCTTCTCCCGAGCCCGGTCTTGATAGCGTTCCCTTACATCTTCACCTACCTCTGCGCCGCCCACACGAGCCACTACCTCGGACCGCAGACCAAGCATCCACACCAATACCCATACGACCACATCCTCTACCGACCCGATCAGTCATGTCGTACTTGCAACATCGCCAAGCCAGCCCGCAGCAAGCACTGCTCGTTATGCAACACCTGCGTCGCCAAACTAGACCACCACTGTCCATGGGTCAACAACTGCCTCGGTCAGGGTAATTATCGCTGGTTCCTTCTTCTGCTCGTCAGCCTCAGCGCCCTCGAATTCTACGGCGCCTATCTGAGTTGGTACATCCTCCATCCATATCTCCAAACGCCACCTGGACCCGCATTCTTCAGCGCCGAGCACATGAGACACTTGGGCGACGCCATAGTCTACGCCGTCAACGTCGGCGGTTTGTCAATTGCTGGTGTAGGTATGCTGGCCAGCTCCACGGCTTTCTTGCCACTGGGCTTGTTCGCTTACCATTGCTACTTAATCTGGGCCGGCATGACGACGAACGAAAGCCAAAAATGGGCCGATTGGCGAGACGACATGGCCGACGGCCTAGTCTTCGTGTCTTCCCGCCGCGCTATCGTCAGTCACACCATGAAACAGCAAGAAGCACAAGCACGTGGTGATGGCAACGCTGCCGCCACAGCTCACGTCAAGCTAGGCGTTGAGCTGGGTCTCATGGCTGGCGCGGAGGACGATCCGGATGTCATATGGCCTGTAGACAGCGATCAGATCGTCGTTAGAACCAACGATGGCAAGCCTCCGAAAGGACAGGAGAGTCTATGGCGGAGAATCTGGAGTTTGGATGAAGTGGAGAATATCTACGATCTGGGCGGATGGGACAATTTCATGGACGTTGCGATGGGGAAGTGATATACATGGGAGGAAGAGTTTCTAGAAGTGAACGGTACAACCAGACTACTCAGAAGATTCATCTTCAATCAACGTCATTATGGACGTCCTCTCAGAGCCATATCCTAGCTCCATCGAGCCGGCCTGCCCTGCATCAGATCCTCGTAGGAGGCAACCGAAGCAATAAGTCCGGTTTATTCGAAGTCTGTTATTGGTTTGTCACAATGAAGCTTCGCGTTCATGCGAAGATCATCATGAAGGCGATGATCTGGATAGCTCGACTTGGAAGGTGCATATGTCGCTTGAGGATCTCCTTTCCTTCATTACACAGGACCTGAAGTTGAGACCGAACCAAAGGTATACATCGAGTCGTACGGAAGGTCGTGAGGAGGAAACACGACCATTGACGACGCGAGTCATTTTGCAAACTTCCTCTTGGTATGCCATGCTAGAAGCAGAGCCTCCGCTGAACGAAGAGGATAGGGCTGTTAAGAGGCGCCACAGAGGCACAGGATGGACAGATTGGCGGTGATGGAAGCTAGCCTTGAACCTCCAGTCATCGGCTATATTGGCTTGGGTCGGCCAGCTCAAGTAATGCTGCACCTGCGTGTCGCAATGGCATACAGCGAGGATGCCGGATCATGTTCCACATTACAATGGAAAGGCGTATCTGGTCTTGATATGACCGTTACTGCAGGCAACGTCGCTTGCATTTCGGCTCCCATGCTTTCTGTTGGCCACGTACTCTCCAGGCCCATTCAGCTTGTTTTGGACCTATTTCACAGCACGCTAATCGAGGAGGTAGGGCCTAGGTGCTCGCGCGAACAAGTATCCTCAAGAGTCTGCAGCAGTGGACTTTCGCGTTTTCCGCCTTCGGCCGTTCTCGCACGATTCTATCCAAGTCTCCACCCTGCGCAAAGTGTGGGACGAAATCCCGTCATACTGTACAGTAATCGCTTCGCAGATTCGCGAGAGGGTGCCCGACTTACCGTTTGCGCTTCCTCACATCGACCTCTGGCGAAGGCGACGGCTTATCAATCCGCCGCCATCGCTCTCGCTCCTCTGATGTTACTTTCGCAGGCGCTGGCCCGGCGATCCACTGCCTTAGCTTTCGCTCCTCCGCTCTTATTTCTGCATAAATCGAGGCCTCACTCTCGGAATCCGTCGCGGTGTCATCGTCTGACGTTGAGTAGATTGGTCTCCGTTCGTACGTCTCTATCCATTGGCGCAAGGTCGTGACTCGCTCCGAATCTGGGCCGTAGTCCTTCTTTTGGCAGACCAGCATGTACATTATCCCACACTCGTAGGCCGTGAAACGGTGATCGCTGTTGAGCGCATCGTTGAGGAGTTTTGTCGGCACTGAGCGCAAGTCTCCTCCATTGTCTGTATAGGTTTTGAGGATTTGTTCGAGGGAACCCATCTTTAGGTGATCCCTGGGAAGGACCGGTACGTTGGCTGTCTATGATCCGATGTATGAATCTCGCAGACGCGATCTGCGTCTTGAGGTCGGGCGTGACATCACGTGAAGTCGTCGGAACTATATTTGTCCGCCCGAGCCCTTACGTCTTCAACACAGCATTTCGGGGGCGACGCCTTTCTTCAGACATGACATACCATCGATGCTTGCGCCGACTTCGAGTAGTCATTAGCTGGTTTGGTAAAAGTCACTCCTCTTTAACCCACCCTCTGTCACTGATTCTAGCTGACTCTTGCGTCTTGTTCTACCGAAAAGCGTTTCCAAGTGGACTCAAACCGCTGCTTCAGACTGATGATCCGGAAGAATGTACCTTCGTCATGACAATGTTTCCATCGACCGCGATATACTTGCTGTTCAACATACCACAGCTCATGTCCCTCAGGCATCCACCTGATGTTGCAAGATCAAAGACCATCACTGCTACGGCTCCCGGTAAGAATCCCCGCCCGCTAGTGGTACGCTACGTCTGCAGAAGGCAGCACGAACAGTACGATATAGGAAGCTGTATAGTTTTGGTTTCGTGTCTTAGATAAGAGGCAACACCAAGCTTTCGCTAAGCTCCTCCAGCGAATGCTTGAGTTGGGTTAACAGGCCGGCGGCACATTCACTTTCGCCATGTGAGCTGTCTGCAGTCCTTGGGCTCGTCTTTGGGCTCGTGATCCCTGTATACGCGTCCTCTATGCCCATTGAGATGCTCTGATCCTCTTCATCTGCCGCTTTGCATAAGTATTGCCCGCTACAATATCATCCGATCAATGCCAGATCTTTCGCCTTTGTGGTTCCTTTCGCGATGACTATGCAGACTAAGGACGAGCTTACCAAAGCTCAGGCAATGCCCCAAGTCTCGGAGAAATCGCCTGTGGAAGAAGCTGCGTCAACAACTCCACAGACCGAGCTTTCGAACACGGACGAACAGCTCGACTCCAAGAACGATGCCGTTGCAGCGACGTCTGCGGAAAAGGGTACCGTTCTGGACAACAAGAGCGCCACTGCAGGCCCAGACTATCCCAGGGCGTGGAAGTTGTTCATCATCGTCGCTGCATTATGTCTTGCTGTCTTTCTCGTGGCCCTCGATCAGACCATTGTGGCTGTTGCGGTGCCCAAGATCACTGATCACTTCCACAGTCTGGATGATGTTGGTTGGTATGTGTATCACAAACGAGCTCACCTGGGTTGAGCGCTAATGTCGACAGGTACGGCTCTGCATATCTACTTACCAGAGCAGCATTACAGCCCAGCTTTGGGCGGGTCTATGCTCAATTTGACGTGCGTTAACCGCGACATATAATGCTCTCCGTGGGCTAACACACTGCAGATCAAAATGGTCTTCCTCATCACCATAGGCATCTTCGAACTTGGGTGAGTTGGTGCAGATGGAAAGCCGACACTAATTTCGCTCATCATATTATACCCAGGTCCCTCGTGTGTGCTACCGCGCAGAGCAGTACCGCTCTTATCATCGGCCGAGCTGTTGCCGGAGCTGGTGCTACTGGCATCTTCACTGGATCTATTATGGTAGTTGTTCGCTGTGGTAAGTCCTTTGGACTTCCGAGAATTGACAGATTCTCAATCTCTTTGCCTTCTCATGCGTGTCCGAAGAGCTGGCAGAGTCATGTGCCGTCTAAGACGTGCATCCGCTAATGGATTTCCACAGCACCTCTTCACCGGCGGCCACTCATGATGGGAATTATCGGAACTATGTGGGTACGACAAAATTTTTCCTAGGAAACAAGGCCGCATTTTTGCTGACGATCCTCCGTGTCGCTTTGTAGACTGTGGCGTCTGTGTCAGGGCCATTACTTGGAGGCGCTTTCACGTAAGTCGCATCATGCAGACTGCTTAAGAAGTACTGACTGGAGAGCAGTGACGGGATCTCTTGGCGTTGGTGTTTCTACATCAAGTGAGCACAGATGTTTTCAAGCCACTTTTATGTTCGTGAACTGACAGTCCCCCAGCCTGCCAATTGGTGGTTTCGCGATGGCGATAATCACAGTCTTGCTGAAGGCACCTAGCCCTCACGCTCCCAGTCAAGCCACCTTCTGGCAAAAGATACTCAAGCTTGATCTACTTGGAACGTTCATCACCATTCCCGCGACCGTATGTCTCGTCCTGGCTCTGCAGTGGGGTGGCTCGATGTATCCCTGGAACGACTCAAGGATCATCGGAATTTTCGTCGGCTCCGGTTGCCTCTTCATCAGCCTGGCCTTCGTGCAAGTCAAGCTTGGCGACAAAGGAACGTTCCCGCCCAAGGTTGTCAAAAACCGCGACATCTTGTGTGCAGCCGGCTTTTCCAGCATGTTCGGAGCTGGCTACTACTCGCTGGTCTACTACCTGGCTGTGTACTACCAAAGCGTCAAAGGATACAGCGCCTTGGACGCCGGAATACGCATGTTGCCGCTTGCGATATCTGCGAGTATTTCTGCAACGGGCACGGGAGCTTTGATCACAGCGCTGAGCTACTACACCCCGTTCATGATTGTCTGCATGGCCCTTTTTGCTGCAGGTGCAGGATCCCTGACAACTCTTACGGTCGCCACTAATTATTGGCACGGCTTTGGATTCCAGATACTCACCGGATTGGGCGTCGGCATTGGATTCGAAGGCGGAATGATCGTTGCACAAAAGTCAGTGCCTCCTCCGAGCATCTCAATCGCGATCTCTGTCGTGTCCTTCGCGATGACGCTGGGAGGTACGATCTTTCTGTCAGTCTCGCAAGCCGTGTTTGATCATGGTATGTTGCACGGGGTGGCGGAGTCGGCTCCCCAGATTGATGGACGGATCTTCCTCACGAGCGGCGCTACGGACATTCACGCCCTTCTGGAATCGATAGGGCAGCAGCAATCCATCGGCTCGGTGCTGCGAGCATATACCGAGGGGACAAGAGGTGTTTTCTGGCTTGTCATGGCATGCGCGACCACTGCCTTCATTGCAGCTTGTGGACTTAGATGGAGGAGCCTGAAGAAAAGCGAGTGATTGTGTCTCATATATCGCCTAGCAACGATAGTAGAGATATGCTCTTTCGAATGTCGTGACGGCCACCCCGCAGTAGCTTCGAGGACGAGCCCGGTTTCGTTGCGCCTTACATGCATAAATGCAGCTCCCTACCTTTCGAATGCATGCGCTCAGCCTCGCTGCACAGACGGAATTGCGCAGCATCTTGAGGCTGAGTACACACCACACCTTCAGCGCCGAGGCTACATGATATCTAAAGAGTACGATCCCTCTCATGACCCCGCAACAACTACCTAATATTGCCTGGAGCTGTACTCTAGCTTTTCGCTCCACATTTTCAATGAAAGGAGTGGACTGATGCTCTTTGACAACTCTTCCAAGGTAAGCGAGATGGATACTTGTCTCGAATGCTCGGTACTGTACAGCTGATCGCCACCACTCCATTTTAGTGACGTATCGGTAGCAGAATTGCCACGCTTGGTCGCGATACCTTTGCTATGAGCGAGGTCACCTTTTCTCAACTTGCGAACAGTAGTTCGTGCTCTGATTGTCATTTGGACTTAACCTGTCAACTCTGTCATGATCTACGTGCATGTAATGCGGTCCACCGGAAAGGTGCTTATCTAGCCCGTCGGAATTGGCTTCTCGCTCTACGAACCCAGTCCTGTCAAGGATGCCGTATGGTACTCAAAGTCCTCGAAAAGATGGCCCCTACGGTCTTAGACGAGCATGGGCCGTACTCTGGCAACAACTTTGTACTTCAGCCACAATACAATGGGGCCATCCTCATATATCGTACATGGCTTGGAGGGTGGTCAACCCTGGCGGAATTCCAGCTCTACTCGGAGAAAAGTACTATGATCTGATGTGTCAGTAGCTGGATCGCGCTAATTTATGGAGCGCCGCAGAACCAGTGATTGGTGATCTTGATGGTTTTCGAGATCTAGCCCAGACACCAGGAGAAGAGTCAATGTGGCAATTTTTACGGCAATGCCTGTCCCGTTGCTTGCAATCTCATCAACAATGCCATGCGTACTACGACTCGAACTGGATGCCTAAGCGACTTCTGCTACTCGATAGCAAGGGAGAATCATCAGGAAGATTGCGTCTGGTCGATGCTCGAGAGCAACTTGTGACGGAACGATACACAGCCTTGAGCTATTGCTGGGGCGACGGTCCAACATTTCTAGCGACCCGAGGGACTTTCGCATGCCTCCGAAGTGGTATTGATCAGGCCGAGCTACCGGCAGTCATGAGGGACTTCGTAACAGTTGCTGTCCAGCTGGGCATACGGTACATCTGGATTGACGCTCTGTGCATCATGCAAGATGACAAGGAAGATTGGGCAATCCAATCTCAAGAAATGAGCCGTGTCTTTGAGAATGCTCTTTTCGTTGTTGCCGCCTGTTCGTCCCCCGATACTTCGACCCCCTTCCTCGGACCGCACGCGCCGAGTGACCGTCTTGACTCAGCAACGTTCAGCTTAAGCTCTCCAAGCGGAGACATCAACCATATACGCGCCAGGGACACCTTCCGTATTTACCACCCGGAATTGACAGGACCTCTGGAAACGAGAGGATGGACATGGCAAGAGCGCAAACTTTCAAACCGCATCATCAATTTCCTGTCTGTGGAGGTGCTATGGACTTGCAAAGAAGCTACATACTATGAGCATGGAACTGTCAAGGACGAGAATCGGAGTCCATGGTCCACGGAAATTACTCCTACAAGTGCTGGAGATCAGGACTTCTCATCTGATTCTTGGATGGAATGTATATGGAACTATTCGTCAAGAAACCTGACCTACGCCACGGATCGCCTACCGGCGATCTCGGGTATGGCAGCTCGTTTCCATGCCATACGTCGGTGCGATTACTACGCTGGATTCTGGTATGACAACCTCCCAATTTGTCTGGGTTGGATTGGTAAATCACGAACTTGTGCTCCGAACAGGATTCCACTGGCATTGGAAAATAGCGTTCCATCGTGGTCGTGGGCATCTGTCAGCGGCACAGCCTCATGGGCGCCGCACATGATGCCCGTCATGCCACATGGCAATTTTGCTGAGGGTTACAGACTTCGGGTGGAACCTTACGTTGAGGTGATTGAGATCAATTGCAAGCCGGCAACTCAAAACAAGTTTGGAGAGGTTTCTGCCGGTGGTTTCTTGAAGCTGAGGGGAAAGGCCGTGGACGCTTATATGGAATGCGACGGGTTGGGGCGCGGGTTTGTCCGACGACATGGCTTTGCACCACAGCTAGTTCAGCCTGACTGTTTGCTTACTTCGAACAGCGATGAGAAGATCGATGGCCCGATCAAAGGCGGCCTCGGTGCACTGTCGACGCTTAGGAGAGCACGGCAAGCGGAGTCTAAGCAGGATTCCAGCATCAGGACCAAAGGGAGCGTTGTCTGCGTCTTGCTATACAGTACTTTTGACGATGGAAACACTGAAAAGCATAAGCGTAGCGCCTTTGTATTAGTGCTTGGCAAGGCTGGCAGAGACAGTGCGATGTATGAGCGAGTCGCTGCTGGCACGGGCCGTTGGGGTCCTCCTTACGCAGGCAGGCAGGATTGGGATGAGTGGAAAGGATGGGGTGGCCTCGAAGAGTGGACTTGTTGGGAAGAATGGTTTTCTGATGCTGAGACTCGGGATGTATGTATCTTTTGATATGGCTGCGAAAGCCCAGGACATGCATAGCTCTAATGTGTCTTTCAAAGATAGTAAAAAGGTGAGACGAAGATGTGCTGAACGGCTCCACATCAATGGCTCCACATGATAGGGATTGTGGAGTTGATAAATGAAATTCGTAATTATATATGTCTATCATACAAGCATGCACAGCTTAAAGGCCAGTTCCAGCCGCGTTCTTTGTGAACATCTTGGCTTCGGGCTTGTATTTTCTTGATGCGAGGCGGACGTTGTACTCAACATCAAGAATGGCACCCTTGGGGTCGTTGTCGATAGGAACGAAGTCTAGAAGCAAGTCGTCCTTCACAGCGAAGACGGTGTCTGTCTCAAGGAAGGGGTCGTCTCTGGGGTAAAGCTGTGCGGTGACACCAAGGTACTCGTCGTGCGTAACCATCATGTGAATGTGCGCAGGTCGTTGGGCGTGACGGCCCATCATTCTGAGCACTTCAGCGGAAGGTCCGGATGTGTCGATGGAGTACTCTGTAGGCTTGAGGCAGTAGAAGTCGAAGTTTCCGTTGGCATCGGTGCGGAACTTGCCGCGGAGGTTGTTCTTGGTCTGGTTCTCGGGGTCGTGGGCGTCGTACTTGCCGTTGGTGCTGGCTTGCCACATGTCGAAGACGGCGTTGGGGATTCCAACGTCGGTGTCGACATCCTTGATGGTGCCGTGGAAGTGGGTGAGTTGACCGTCTGAAGGCATGTTCTGGATTACACTGGCGCCGTTATCACGGAAAGGAGTGTCGGGTGACCAGAAGGGACCAAGGATTGCAGAAGATGTAGGAGCGTTGCCGTTGTGAGTTGTGACGGTGTGGTTGATCTCGTCTACTAGTCTGTTGATTTGTTAGTTTGTTGTACAGGACATTAGTGGTGCTACTGCAAAACTTACGATTCAACACCAAGGATATCGCAAAGTCTCCAGGTCTCGTTACGGTTCTTCTGGTATGATTGGCCAAGGGAGTTGATGTAGTCTACGCCGATAACCCACTCGTCCTGTGTAAGCTCGACCTCGCGGCAGAAGTCGTGCACGTGCTTGATGAGAGATGTGAGAATTTCCCTGTGGCGAGGCTTGGTCTCAGAGCTCATCAGGTCGATGACACGCTGTGTGAAGAGAGGGTCGAATTTGCTCTGAGAATTGCCGTTTGCGGCCGAGTCGTAGGCATTGCCCTCGACTCCGTTGATGTTGCTAACACCCATGTTGATGAGATCTCTTATAGATTGGTCTTTGATGGTGATTGGTCGATGATATATGTTTATTCTGAAGGATGTAATCAGAGTGAGGCGATTGGAATGGGAGGAACATGTTTCGAATGACTCCGGATAGGGATATATATAACAAAATCGGGGCCCAGAGTTTCTCTCTGTCTGGCAGGTGATGAAGAAGCGATCGGTTCTTTCGAACGGGACCCGGATAAAGACTCTTCCCTCGACCCCAACTTCACGGCTAGCCCCGACTGGTCACCTGAACGCAATTGCGGGCGAGTGGACGTCTGGGGGCAATTTCCGACCCCGAACCCCAGCCTGCCGCGTTTCATGTGCCGCGATTTCGCCACCGAAGGACGGGTACACATGCTATGAGTGCATCCAAGCATGAGCTATCTACCGGTTCGCATTGGACGTCAGCCCTACCGAAGTATCACTGCTGAAGGCGCAATAATATGTGCATGTCTTAGCGGCGTTCGCCATCTTATGCGCGATAATTGAATCGCTACATCTGTCTTCTGTTCCTTTCCATAAAGAACAGAAACGGGCTTTATCCTGGTGGCGAATGGTACGTCGCCTACCAGAGGCCACCTGATATCGTGCTGTGGTGAGCTCGCATGGCGACTCAGCTCTGTGAAGATCGATACAAGCTGTATGCTTCTGGTCATCTCCGAAGCGGACTTTGGGCTGATCGCGACTGCAAATGGCCACTGTCACTTTTGTGGCCACCCCAGTCACCATATGCAAGATTGCTGAGGTACCAGCCAAAAAAAAGGTATTCGCTGACGAGCAGAAGAAAAGTTCCTTTCTATACACACCAAAGAGTCCTTTGGCAGAGATTCCTTACATGCAACAGCAAAGACGAACGAATGGAAGAAGCAATTAATAGATCGAACGATCAGTCGCTACTAAACGAACCTGCAGACGCCGCTCCTACGCCCGGACCCCGTTGCTCCCATCCTGTCAAGACAACACCACCGTCATGGGTTGCTTAGCATCCGCTGGCACCAGGCTCAACTCTGTCAGAAGTGTGAGTAAATATCGTATCACATCCGAAGCGTGGACACTCACCTGAAGCGCCAGCCAGAGGACTCCGACTCGCCACCCGCGTCGCATTCCTCGATCTTGCTAAGGAGACTGTTGTAGCAGTCTTCATCTCCCAAGTCGAAACTGTGCTCGGCATTCTGGTTCTCGACTTCGAAAAGCGTGTTGGGGCGTTTGTAGTCGTGTTTGGACTTGGGACACATGCTCTTGACCTGGCCTGGCGTGAAGCCTCCGGTGAACATGCCACCTTCGGCTTTGCATGCGTCTTTGGCCCAGGCCTTGGCCTCTTCCTTGTCGTAGTCGAATTCGAAAGGAAAGCATTGCGCCATTGCAACTTCTGCACAGGCCATTACGGCAAGGGCGACGGTGGCGGAGATCTTCATGATGAGAGAGTTGGTAGAAAGCTGGTAGTGTGGTCGTTTGCGAAGTGTTTGGAAATGGAGTATGTATAAAGGTGGTGGTTGGTGATGATCGAGAGCTTCCTTGACAGACGACAGACGAGTCTACAGATATACATGCGCTCAGTCTACGTGATCATTGCCCATGAGCTGATCCGGGATGTGCACAGCCATGAGGCTCCCCGACTAGGATGCTGCGGCTGCTATTTTACGGTCAAGCTTCTCAAGGAAGTGTGTTGGTGAATATCCAATATTCGTATCAGCGAGAAATCCATGGGGTCTCGTGTAAGCTTTTTTTACTAATTTAGACAGCGTACAAGCGTTCTGTCTTAGCTGACATGCGTATTTCCGTTCCTTGAACCAGCCGTAAAGAGCATGAAACGCGAAGCAGATACTATTCATGAGTCGAGAGCGTCTCAAGGATCACTAATGGACACTACCACCAGTCGAACACATAACGACTTGTTTGTAGCCGAAAATTCAGTTTGTAGACGGTCTATATAGGAAATCTGATGGATAGTGCGAATCAACAGTCCATAGTACTACAAAGGCTATGGAAGCGACCTATCTAGCTGGATTTTGCGCGGTCCGGAGTTTGCGAGCTGTACTAATCTATTTCAAGAGGCGCACAGGTGTCGGCGCCAAATTGCGCTTATATGTATCCCTATAGGACGACGCTTCGGATATAAGGTAGAAGGTTTCCTCCGGGATTTCTGCCCGGCGCAAGGGCATCGTATCAAGGGTTGTAAAGCATCGGAGGAAGTCTAGGTCAATTCTGCCTGCAGAACATTCATAATGGAAGGATGGTCTATTCATTCTGCTCCTATGGCATGTGCATTACCGATGAATCTGTGGCAGCGGTAGAGCAATTCTGGCCAACAGCATGAGGCTTGGAGATTTATTACTTGCGAGCATCTCACAACCTACAAGTGAGCCACCAACCTTGCGTACACAAGACTGATCGGGTCTCGAGAGAAGCGGCAACAGAACGCAGTGCGTCTACGACGAGTTCTTGTGCGTTACGTTCTCGCCTGTTGGGAAACGTGCAAGATTTCACTCGGGACGAGTCCCCAACGCTCAAGTTTATTATAGATGTTAGCTGCTATCTTCTAGATGCGCTACATTACCACAAGCAGGTCGCTATTCGACGACAATGCAGCCTTGCATACGACGCGTGCGACCCCGCCGAAGATCGTATAGCATCGCTGCCTACGAGTGTGCACAAGGCGAAGGTCATTGTACGCTGCGGCTGCAACAGACAGCTACAACTGTTTACTCATCTGGACGAATACTTTTGAAAGTCGGGCTTCTCGCGCTCTTAGTGCAATATTTCAGGCCTTTCAGCTAGCGTTTGGTAGCAATGAATATATCGTGCTGGGAAGTACATGTGCTAGAACGGCAAGATCGACTGTTTTGGGGTAAACGTGAAAGTTCACTTATATGTCAGGTACGGGCGAAATCAATCTAGTCAGGGCCTAATTGAATCGAGCATTTTGATCGATAGGTAGGCTTGGAATGGCTCTGTACATCGAAACATCAACTTAGGATCTGGTGAATCCTCGAAAAACGGTCTTGGCACGAATGAGCGCCTTGATTGGGATAAGACAGATCGCTTGACTTCATAGATCGATGCTTACGGGAGTCGGCTGTGCATCTACGAGTTCTGATTGGTTCACTGACAGACAACACGGGTTTCTGAGAGAACGTCGATGATGCACTAACGCAGTGTGCACGCAAGCCACGGAATGCAGGTACTACAATAGCTTGAAGGAAGACGAGCGTTAATTGGTTCTTGGGCCATGTCATAAGCGCCTCGCTCGAGTGGCGAAGGTTAAGCGAGGTGAGCGAGCATTCGATTAAGGCTTTATTCATGTTTCTAATTGGTGCGCACTGAAGAGACGCAGATTTCTCTGGCTCGCGGCCTCGGTTTCCACTTCAAGCCCCATTATTGCGTGTATAGAGCTGCGCCACCCAGTCGCTTTGATGTGGTGAAGTAGCTCGCAGCTGACCAGAAAGATTGGTCGTCGAGAGCAGTCCTCCAATGTCTCAGATGTCATCGTGGCTTCATTAGACGAAACGGATTTAGAGCACGCCGTGCAGCTGTATGCACCTGCAGCGAATTAAGGTAGACATTCTCACATTTCTTCTTTGCCTAGCTCATGGGCAGTCATCGCAGATTTCTGAGCTCGCACTATGATGTGAGCCTCTTGGATCGAGATCATAGAATGTACGAGCATGACTACGCAGAACTGTTCGCCAGAATGTGCGAACCTCGTGTCTTAGCTCCGAGCTAAAGTATGCGCCGTGACAACAATATTCGCGCGAGCCTGAGTGACAGGTCGCGAGCGTCGTTGATAAAACGACCAAAGCTGCTAGGAGTATATTGTTACACGGAAGCATAGGATCGTCGGAGCGATGCCGGTTTCGCATTAGCAGCTTGGCAGGGTGCTATTTTTCCGTCATGTAGGTGATCCCGAAGGTCCTGCTATGATTGGTGTGCTTTCGAAGAGTAGCAGTTTCCTCTTGTACTCGCGCCATAGGGCACGCCAGGCAGGTACAAGCCCCAAAATGGCTTACAAGGACCCGTTTGATAGGCCGCTACGCATGAGTCGGCACTCTTTGGCGTTCCTTCGACCTCCAAGGGTTAGGCTCTTGGAGTGATATGACTGGCGTACGATGTTACACAGTGCATTCACGTGCATGGAAGACCGGTGAGTAGGTTCCGTTGCCACGCAAGGCTGAGTACAGTTTATTTCAGCTTTCCGAGGGAAGCGTTGGAGTCGATCTCTCATATGATATCACTGTGTAGCTCTGATTGGCGCGCGCTAAGAAGATGCAGTTTTTTGGACTGGTCGCCACCACCGCACCCTTGCAATGAAGACCAAGCCTCGTTTTACAGGCACCAAGTTCAGCGCACAGCCACACTCTTCTTGTGGCTCATGTTTGAGTGGCCTTCTTCTGTAGCGGCAGACGTGACTGTCAATTGTGGTACCTCCGTAGTGTTTACCGTCGCTCGCGTGATGACTGGACGATCCGCCGACATTGCATGCATCAAGCCTTATTGTACAACATATGGCACGGTGCAAGATACCGCACAGGATATGATTTGTTGGAAATATATCCAGCACGTACAGTCAGTCATACTGTTCTGATGGACCACTTTGCCAGTACAGGTGAGCAGGTCGCACGCTCCTAGCTTTGCTTTATATGGCAACATACAATGTCCAAACTGCAAAACTCTCGCCACTCGGCTGTCCTCCTACCGCTAGTGGCTTGGGACACCACAACGAGCAAACAAAGGCCATTCTCATGTCCTGTGTGCTTTTAACATCAATCTTCCTCTCAACTTCGGCCATGTGTATCACCAAGAGAACGATTGCATCTACTCTGGAAGTACAGCATCCCAATTGAACCCCGATACTTCAGGATGTTGCTCATAGAGGATCATGGGGAATGCGTCATCGTATTCAAAGGTCTCGGCGTGTGTATCCAGTATGAATTGTATGTTCGGGAGAACCGATGGATCCCAGCCCGGTACTGTGGTGCCTGAATGAGTGTGCGGTATTGGGCATGCTTGTCCAGGGGGCGGATTGGGCGCGGCTGCTGTTCCAAGTGCTGCATTCGATGGAGATACAACCTGCTGACTATGGTGCTCTTCTTCGTCACGCATGGGCTTCAGGCAGAGTGCACCCGCGGTCCCCTTCCAGTGCCTGGCTAGACCATCAGCTCTCGCAAACTTCTTCTTGCAGCCCCAATCACGTCCGTCTCGAAGAGAGCCAAGGCAGGTAAATTTCCTATCTCCCGAATGCAATTTTTTGTGCCTTGTGAGATCTGGCTGCCGCGCGAAGGCCTTATGGCAAATGGGGCAGGCAAACGGCCTTTCGTTCGAATGCACTAATTTGTGCGAGTTGAAGAGCGCTATCCTTTTGAAGACTCTACCACATACTTCGCACTTGAATGGGCCAACTTGACGAATGCGCTTTGCAGGCGGCGGGTAGAGTGCTGGGTCGAAAGTGCTTGGGCGCTTAGTGGTTGAAGTGCTCCCAGTCGCGTTGTTCGCGACCGGAGAACTTGGAGCGGGATGTTGTATTGTCGGAGAGCTCGGCGTGTTGTTCTTTGGTGAAGCAGCAGGTTGTGGCGGTGCTGGCGATTGAGGAGGAGGAGGAGGAGGTGGTGGTGGTGGTGGTGGTAGTGGTGGAGAGGTAGAGAAAGGAGGAGGCGGACGAGATGACAGATGCGACGGATGTGACGGCGTCGGTGGCTTTGGTGGCAATGGGAAATCTTCATCGGTGAGTGACGGCTTGTGGTATGTCTGGCAATGGTTTTCGAGCTCATTCTCGGTCTTGCAACCAAGCGTTGCGTGCGCACAGCCGACGTAAGGGCAGTAATATGCACGTTCATGTTTTGCAACATGTTCATCGCGTTTTGCCGCAGACTCGAAACCCTCGTAGAACCATTTACAGTAAAGGCGGGGGCATTTGAAGACGGTAGAGCCGTAGAAGAAATCTATATCGTTCCGCGCGGAGGGCTCAGTCGCCAGATTCTCAATGACAAGTCGCACTTTTCGCAGAGTGTCGTACAACTTTAAGGCTTCTAAGCACGTCGGATCCTGAAGTTCTGATGCAACGAGGCCGTTCGCGGACGCCAAAGTTCGTAGCAATTGGATTCGTCGTGCTTCTTCGAGTTCTGGCAGGCGTTTGACCGTTTCGACCATACTCTTTGGTATTCTCGATTTCTTCTTGGGCATCTTCCAGTGAGCATCCAGAAACTCAGACAGAATATCAACAAAGTCCTCGATAAAGTGCTCTGCAGGCATTGGAGAATTTGCACCACTGTTCACATTCAGACTGGCAAGTAGATGCGGTATCCAGTTGACTATCGAGTATTCGAGTAAAGCAAAGTCACCCGCTCGGACATGCGAGCTCACCTGATCTGTTGTAAGCTCGTGGCCGAAGCTACCAAAACAGAACTGATAGAGGCACAGCGTTGAGAGTCGTAAGTGCTCCAGCGGTTCATGTACGGTTCCCGCAGCGATCAAGTAACTGTTCTTTGTCAGAAACCATGCTCGTTGGCCTATTCTGGACGTTTTTGATGTCTTACAACTTTGCAGTCGTGTGGACCAATCGTACGCTGTCGTCACTTTGTTGCTCTACCAGGGATCCACAAATTTGTTTAGGACCCTCGGTGCAGCGTCTATTGGGATCAACTATACCATTGTCTATATCCGTTGAGATCGCACATTGGATCTCGCGCCACCTGAGAGGGCGCATGGCGCATACCAGCCAAGCGAGGATCTTTCGTGCACCCTCGCACTGCGCTGATCTCGATTCGTCAAGTATTCGCGCAAGGATACGCCCATACCTACGCAGATTTAGTATAAGTGGCCGACGTAGCATATATCCATTTCGCTACGCACGCTTGATGCAATCCGTTGGGAAACACACGCGGGTCCAGTTCTGCTCGCATTGCAGCAAGGTTAAGCTGGTGGAGTAAATTGTCCATTACGAGTGTAGCGTAGAGGAACATCCCTTGAAGAGTTAGCCTTGCATTCCATCGGAAGAATATGACGTCTCACCTTCAGCTTTGGACGAGACGGCTTCAACGATAAAGCTTATATTTTCGTCAGACTCTGCGAACTTGACTTGGATCTCTTTCGCAATGGCGTTACAATAAGCTTTGATGTCATCCTTGTTATCGGAGGCCGTGATTCGGACTGTGGGTAAGGTCGAAAGTAGGGCTCTGGTGGTTGTATCGTCTTGACTGAGCAATGCACAACGAGTGGGATCGCGCGTGGCTCCAGAGTTGTCTGCATACTTCCTGAGCCACTTCGCGATTGCCTTCTGCTCCGGCTCGGTACACTCATCCAAACCATCGACAACAATGAACAACGTACCGGCGGCATCGAGACATAACTGCAGCAGCTCTTCGGTCTCTTTCCTAGTCTTGAAGCAATTTTCTTTCTTCGTTGCCATGTCGTAAAGAATGTCAACGATCGAGCTTTCCATATGAGAAAGTTGGTCGAGAAAAGAGCGAGCCATGGATATGAAGTTGTCTGCTCGCGGGTCACCATGTCTACAATAGAAGTAGACTGTGCGTACGCTTGCAACGCTTTTGCAGCTGTCGACGAGAAGGGATGCAAGTACCGTTTTGCCTGCTCCAGGAATACCATGAATCCAAAGACAAGCTGCAGCACTCATGGCCGGATCAAGCCAGGCTTTAACCTTATCTCTCGATAGAAGCCATTGCCCGCTGTGAGGGCGTGCCTCCCGCGTCAGCTGTCCTTTTTCCTGCTGTCCTGCCATATTCGGCGCATCCAGCCAGTCCCGCATAAAGAGTTTACGGCGGAGACGTTCTTGTGTTTCGCAATCTTCGTAGTGTTTCTGTGCGTCATCTTGGGCCTGCTTGGCTTCTCGGAACACAATGAGGTTCGCTTGCCGCTCCACTAACTCTTTATGTTGGCCCAAGTCGTTGATGATATCCTCAAACTTCGCTCGGAAGACGTGAGCCTTGAAGAGTTGTTTCCATTTGCCAGCTTGGAAGAATCGAAGCGCACGCAGATGAAAGTCGAAGATACTCTTGAACATGCACGCCAGAACCTCTTCCATGCCGCCATGCCGCGCGAACAAAGCCTGATACTGCGCAAGCAATGGTAACTGTCGACTGATAGACTGATACGCATCCAGAAGAGCAAGAAAGGCGTCCGTGTACGTGCTGGCAACCTGGCATTGATTAGAACCCTTGCAAATCGTTGTTACTATCAGGCACAGGTATAAGTATGGGCAGCTTCTGCCACATATGCAATGCAGGCCGCATTTCGCTGCGGCCATGCTAAGGGCAGTCCGGCAATCAAGCCATTTTTACCCACAAATGTGCGCAACGGACGTGCATCCTGCGAGATAAATTCTTGGGCATACTTACAAGCAGGAGGAATTTTATAGGACCCCAAACAAAAGCGACGAAGTCGTTAATGTTCACAAACACATCGAGAACTTTGCTGTACGACTCGATGGCCTCCAGGAATTTACGCAGCCTCGCAACATTTTTGTTCGTCCTCTCGGAGATTTGCGTTTTCTGGATACTCGCCACTGTCAAGCGGAGATCCTCGAGAGTGGTGCCAGTGAAACTGCTTTGTTCTCCTGGTGTTAGATGCGCTTTGAAGCTTCTCAGCTCCCGCTCGAATATCGTAGCCATGCCTCGTCGCGAAGATCCAGTAATGTCATGCAAGCAGAAGTGGCTAGAACAAATGACATAACCTCTCGGAGTTCAGCGAAGCGCCATGATATGAGCAAACAACAACAGTGCAAGGCTGAGGAACAAGGCTGTGCCATAAATCAGGCTGTGCTGCTTGCATGCATGTCCACGTCCACAGAGGTGGATCACGGACTGGGCTGGGGGAAATGGTGGCTGCATCCTGCATGAGCATAGCTGCTGCGGCGATGTGCACGCCGATGCACTCTGGGTATGACTGAACTACCTATGGGCCCCAACGCCTCTGAGGTTTTCAATGATTTCCGTCTGTCCTTTTTGTGGTTTTATATTGAATCTCTGTGCAGCTTTTGAGCAACGCGATGGCAAGCCCCGACCATCTCGCCAAGCGCCGTCGGCTCAACTTCTCTCCGAGCGATGAAGGGGGGGAATTTGATGACGACTTTGTCTGCTACGGCATGGTAAGTCCGACAGTCCTCTTACATGAGTACATGCATTCTCTAAATTCTTTGACAGCTGGTAGACTTGAAGTGCCAGATCGTCAAGGGAGGAGTAGTGCCTGATACACGCAGCCTAGTCAACAACAATGGTAACGTGGAGTTGCGGTTGACGGTTGCCGAGCCTCGAATCACGATTGGATCGGCAAATCATGCTGAATTCGCGCAATTGAATGCTCTCGCTGCTTCAACGTTGAGTCAAATTGCGGACGTTCTTACGTTGGAGGCTTACGCTGACGAGACCTCGTTTCGAGCACTTCTTGACACTGAAGAAGGCATCGACAGAAACGCCCTGGCTCGCTTCAAGATCCAAATCAACGTCTTTGGCTTGAAGAGCAAGAGCGAGACAGTCGGCATTCTGCTATCCGATAATGGCCTGTATCTGCAAGAACCATACCAGCGTACAGAGAAATGCAAGTACCACAATCCGCATGTCTGGACGTTCGATGACATCCCGGATATTGACATCTGGCTGGCTGGACTCTCGCGTGGCAAGCTCATTGGGGAGCAGATGGCGGCCGAATCAGGATGGAACAGAGTACTGGACGATCTTGCCAGTTTCGACTCTGGACACAAAGACCTCGACACTTCGTGCTTGACCGTGCCACTTTTGAAGTATGTCAACCTCCAGTGAAATTTCCTGTGTCGAGCTTACAAGGTCATTAGGCACCAAGTTGATGCTCTTGGTTTCATGACCGATCGCGAGATTGGTGAGCTTCGACATCCGATGAGGTATTGGAGCTCGGGCACGGCTGAAGATGGCACACTAGTGTACGTGATACAGCGCGTTTTGCCGTGGCACAAGACTTTCTAATGTATACAGGTACCGCCACTCCGTGACGGCGGCAGAGCGCCGAGAGCGCCCCAGTGAACCTGCCAGTGGGATACTGGCCGACGATATGGGCCTTGGGAAGACTCTCAGCACCATTGCACTCGTCGCTACCTCCAGGAAACGCGCCGAAGTGTTCGCTGCCAAGCGAGGCATTGAACAAATGAATCACGGAACCTTGACCCCCACAAGTTCCACGCTGGTTGTTGTGCCATCTTTATTGATACTGGATGAATGGAAGAAGGAGATCGAGAAGCACACCATGCCTGGAGCCCTGCGAGTCGCAAAGTACCACGGCCATGACCGCGTGGCAACAGCAAGAGAGCTACTATCCTATCATATTGTGCTCACTACTTATGGTACAGTGGCAACAGAGCATAGGAAAAGCTATCGAGGTGGGAGAGAGGTCCTGTATTATCTTCGGTGGTTCAGAGTGGTGCTGGACGAAGCACATACGATTCGCTCCTCGAGAACAGCACAGTGCAGAGCTATCCTTGCTCTGCACGCGAGCCACCACTGGTGCCTGACAGGCACGCCCGTCTCGAACAAAGTCGACGACCTCGCGCCGCTCCTTCGGTTTTGCAGGGTTCCACTGCTTCAAGATCCTGCAGTGTTCCGGGAACACGTTGCCAAGATCACTCGGAAATCCTTCCGCCAGGGCTGCAATGTTCTGCGACAGGTCCTCTCTCCTGTGTGTCTTCGGAGGACCAAAGCTTTACTCAACCTTCCACAGCCTCGGGCTGTTGACCATTCGATCACCTTCTCTCCTGCTGAGCTGGATCGTCATGCTGCTTTATTCCGGCATAGTCGGCGCTGCCTTGACGTCTCTGTCAGCGGTCTGTCTAACGCCAAGTCGAAGCACACCATATTACAAGCCATACTACAGCTTCGCATATTCTGCAACCAAGGCACCTTCATGCCCGATATACAAGATATGAGTGACGAGGCACTACTTGATCCCGACGAAGCTTTGACGCTGCTCCAAGAAGATGGACAGGCAACTTGCACCTCGTGCTCTATCGAGGTATTCATCATAAACCAAGAACGCGATTTGAGTTCTGCGACACTCGGCGCATGCTCACATATCCTATGCGCTGTTTGCCTGAAAGCAGCCATAAACGAAGCAGATGACAACGAGGCCTACCAATGCCCGAAATGTGCACAAGTATTTGCCGAGAAAGTATTGTCAGATGAGCGTACCCTGCGTGGCACGTCTGATTCCAGGAAACCACACTCGGCAAAATTGACGAGGCTGATAGAGGACTTGCTCGCTTCGCAAGGCACAGAGAAGAGCATAGTCTTTTCGGTGTGGAGAAAGACTCTGGACATAGCTGCACAGCTATGCAACGATGCAAATATCCAGTATGTCCGCATAGATGGGGCAGTACCACAGGCCCTACGGCAGCAGGCTCTTGAAGATTTCACAACCAAGTCCGAAATATCAACTCTGCTCATGACTCTCGGAACGGGTGCTTTGGGCCTAAATCTTACAGCGGCGACACGCGTGCATCTTCTCGAACCTCAATGGAACCCGGCGGTCGAAAAGCAGGCCATTGGACGAGTGGTACGCATGGGACAGGAAAAGAATGCAACCATCATTCGATACTCGGTGAAGAATTCTGTGGAACAACAGATCCAAACTTATCAGAGACGGAAGATGCAGCTTGTTGCTGCAGGGTTTGGAGATGGTGCAAATCACGCCGAGCATGAGACGAAGATACTGACTGCGACATTCTTCAGGGAAGGGGCGCTGTAGTGTTCGATGTTTAGCTGCATTTATAGTCATCAAGGTTGTGACATTTGTGCGACCTTTTTACATCGTGATGCATGGATCCAAAATACCAACGAGGGTGCTCGGTGTAACTTTAAGCTCACCCAACAGAAGACGTTGTAATTCCGACAAGGCTCATGCTCATGTGGTGCCCAATTCCTGGATATCCAGGAACTCGTTGTGACTTGATTGTAAGGATCAACAGCAATCGCATTGTCAAGTATGGCTGGGCTCCGGTATGCTCAGCGTCATCTTCTGAGGGCGCCACCACCATGTGCCGTACTTGTCTCGTCATGGTCCACAGAGGAGGAACATGTGGACAAGGCACGTTGGGGTTATCAACCAAGCAATTTCATTTCCGTAAATGAAGGTCCTCCGCCACCCCTCCATTTTGGGGCTTGAAATGCTCCATCATGCTCGCAGTACCGAAGATCACAGGTAATTCTGCGCCAGATATCGCCCACCAATCAAAGTATATGAAGCCAGAGGCGTAATAGGAGAGCGCAATTGCAAATTCAGGCGAAGTGCAGGAGGCTCACACTGGGAGGTGGAGGGTCACGCCAAGCATCCTGCCAGCACATCACCTGTCGTATGTGGTGCAATTCGCTGTTCATTGGTTCGGCTCGACAAGCATGACGAGATCAGGAAGCCACTTGCAGCTGCGCCTCATTGCCACCTCATCCTGTACTTCGGTCACAGACATTGAAGCCAACGAGGCTGTACGGAACAGGACAACAGTCACATCATTCGCCCTGAGGCGTAGGAGGTATGTAGACTCCCCGCTGTGGTTGATAGGCTGAGTCCTCTGAGCCACCATCAATGCATCAATGGCAGTGAAGCCTCAGGTCATCTAATGTTCCGACAGTTGAACGGTACCTGAAATCTGAGGCTTCATGGACTTCCATGCATTTCCCTTCCATGCATACATGTGTCGTCGCTTACTCCATGTCCTTGAAAATTTGGAGCTGGCGACTGTGAGCCAATTAGCATGCATACATGTACGCATACTCATCGCAACAGGTCACTCTTCATCCACCGGAGCATGCAACTACAAAAGCAGATGCACAACATGTTATGATTTGGATTTTAAGAATTCGAACGACGTCAGGTCACAAACCCCCAACAACCCCACAGCGACTGTTTTTGGTTGTTGCCATGCGAGCTGCGGGAACTCCTCACGATGCAACATGGATCCTGTTTTGGGGCAGCCAGCAGATAAAGCTCAAAACCAAGCTTTGAGCAACCGAGAGAAGCACGTAGCCCGGATGCCAGATCTAGTGCTTGAGCTTCCACATTGCTTCTATCATCGTGCACAGAAGTATTGGGGCTTGAATCTTGACTGATATCTAAGGCTAGACCGAATGCCGTCAAAGGTCTCAAGGGATCCGCGCTTGCTTGCGGCGAACCAATCAAGAGGATATTCGCAACACTGTACCCAATTTCTCCGTTCAAGTACGAAAACCTCACAGCTCGCGTAGTATAACAGTGATAGGCAGCGTCAAGTAAAGCCTAGTTTCGACCAACCAAGATGTGGTAACGTGTAAGCCGCAATAACGTTGTAGTGCGATACTGTTACTACCTGAACGGCACAATTTGCGATCCGCGGATCTTTTGCAGGTGGATCACCAACTGGTACCTGAATTTCGAGGCTTGAAAGTGGAGTGGTCTGAATCGTAGATTCATTGGCTGTCATTAGCGTGTTGGGTCTTGCTGCAGGCTGAGCAGAGTTGAGGAAAATCACAGTCGATCGCTGTGAACCAATAAGAGCGCAGGAGGGGTTTCTGACTCTAGCCTAAGCCCTTTTGCTGTTGCCAACTTGGGTAGCGAAAGGCTGGCTGTCCCTTGCGACACTTCCCAACTGACAATCAAGAGTTACAGCACCATTGAAAGGATGAAATGAACGCGACTTGGTCATCATGATTGGCAACTCGCGGTCCGTATAGTCGGGTGGCAAAGCCTCGGACTTTGCTTGTTGGTTGCCACGGTGGAGATTCTGTAGAGAACGTGGGAAGTGTAGCTCCTACCCGAAGGAACGAGCAACCTGCATGGTGACGCTGTTATCTTCAATGACAGCATCTGAAATCGTCTCATCTCTGCCGATATAGAGCACTGCTGCAACATCCAGATAGGAAGATTCACCGCGCACTGCGTCAAGGATGGCTCTATATGGTACCTGGATTTCGAGGCTTGAAAAGAGGGGAATGCACCGTACTTTTCATTGGACCACAAGAAGAGAGTGACATTCGTCGTGAGAAACAGGAAACGCGAGCTGGCGACTGTGAACCAATAAGCATACCTACGGCTAAAGGTTTCCCTTCAGGCTAAAAGCTTCAGGCTAAAAGCTCAATCGGCGCGACATCCAGCTCGTACGGTCGTACCTGCATTTTGGGGCTTGACAGATCGAGAGACCACAAAGCGAGTAATTCATTCATTGGCCAATTGCCTACTCGTTATGAAGTAGCTCAAAAACTGCTATCGTTCTTGTGAACCAATCAAAGCACAGCAACCGCGAGACCGGTGTACTGTTTGATCCTCCAGGTTACATTCGATATAGCCGACTGACTCCCTCTTCTGGTGATGAGATCAGCGGTGCTGGAAATTGCAGTCGGTACAATGCTATAGCATGCGGCCAACACCCATGCATGTGTGTAGCATCTGGTTCACACATACCCGGTATGTCGTACATGCACAAGTAGTATCTGAAAATCCTCGGTTGAATACAAAACCCCCTGCAATGAATGACAATTGCAAAGATGATATCAATTTCGACTTCGCTTCAACAGGCATTCTTCTGGGACCTGGTGACATATGAACACTGGCCGTGTTGCTGTTTGAACAAAATTGAGGGGCCAGAGCAAGATCGGTCTCATTGTCATTACTGTGTTAGAACCCTGCCGTGTTGTCTTCTACTGTGCCTGCATTTCGAGGCTTGAAGGCGGAATTACTCGGACCGTGTGTTCATTGGACGCTCTGTTTGTGCCTCCGTGAGCCTGAGAAATGCAGCTGGTCGCTGCGAACCAATCAGCACGCAAGCAACTGCGAAGCTGGTCGTTCGAGTTGGCATAGAAGGGCAGATGATCTCTCTGCAATGATTACACTCTGCTCATTAACAGAGACTTGACGGCTGTGGAAGAGAACACTCACGAATGACTTGGACTCATGCTTCACGGCGATACCTCAAGCGTTCCGGAATCCGATCCCTAAGCTGAGTGCTTCGAAAGGCATGTTGCAGTGTAGCATGACACCGGAGCGTACAAAATTGTGAGGACGCGTGATAGTATACCATCTATATGATATGCAAATCTTTGTGGTTGGCTATCAATCATGGTAGACGTCCGTTCTCCGGCTCTGGCTTGATTGCATGGCAATCCGTTCTGGAAGAGATGTAAAGAACCGACTGGTAGAGAACCCATCTTTTCGTATATATTCTGAGCTCGCCTCATGGTCTAGAGAACACGCCATCTCTTACAAGCCAAAGGCGTGTCGCGACCTGAAACCGTTGAAGATGTGCCACGATATCTCGTACAGCTCAGAGTCGCACAATCGCTAAGCGAACCTTTCAACCCACCAGACTCCACTTCAGATGCGCGTACCTGCATATTGGGGCTTGACATCGCTAGTCTGCTCGAGTCCCAGCGGCCAATCAGCGAGCACCCTCCGAGCAGCGACCTTCGTGAGAACGCGGAGACTTCGAAGGCCTAGAAACGCAGAGAATCCCCCTCTTGTCTCCTGCACCAATCAGAGCTCATGCCATCGGATCAAGTGTTTGCGCAGCTCCGGGCCTCCCACATGTACAGCAAAAGACCCAGAACGTGCAAATCTTGACAATATTCGATTGGCAAATGATCTGTGTCTGGAACTGAATTGCACATACACACACACACATCAGATATGCGCCAATACCACATCACGTCCTCTGCCCCTTCGAAGCCCCTCCATAGCCCATCTCCGCCGGCCTCTTCCCGTTCGAATTGAACACTGGACTTCCAGCATCCGCAGCATGTCTCACACTACCGTTGATCCTGAACTTCCCAAACGTGCCCGCGCCGCTTTGAGCGCCAGGGCTAGTCGATGAGAAGCTGCCCTGCACAAATCGCTTCTGTTTCGCAAGCGCATTGCGATCAACGAAATTCGTGATCGAAGTATCCAGCACATTCGACACGTCCTCATCCTGATCGTCATCCTCAGCAGGCGGGTAAGGGTAATCATAAGTCTGCGGCGAATTCGTGTTCGGATGCTGCGAGTCGTCGTCCAGAATAGCGCCGGGATTTGGTGGTGTCTCATAGCTGACGGTTGTAGAATATTTCTCGAGTTCGGCGCGTGGGTTCTCAGAGTTTGTATTGCGGCGCATAGGTCCTTGGACACCTTGTACGGCGCCGTTCATGATCATAGCATCCTCCAAATTCTCGCCTGCATAGCGGGTGTTGCTCATGGCCGAGGTGGCGTAGTTGGGCAGATGCGAGGTTGACTGACGGGTCGGGCGGGCGACTGTGCGGACGGTCTCGCGCCATCTGGCTATGACGGTGTTTGGATCGTAGTCTGATTCAGTGCTGCCTCCTGGAAACTTCTGCATTTCACGTGCGATGGCTTCTGAGATGGGGACTGTCTTTGGTGGGCGGACGAGCCATTCTCGAGGCAATTGGCAGCGTGAGAGGCGGTCATACTGAGCTTCCAGGTGAGCTGTGTGCTGCTCTGCGTCGGCGAGACGGCGTTTGAGCTTGTTGTTCGTATCGCGAGAGGTGGTGAAGCAGCGTAGAGCCTCCAGGGTCCATTGCGCTTGCTGGTCTTTATCGGACATGAGACGCCAGTTCTCGAAAGCGCCTTGAAGGTGAGCAGCGTGGCGGAAGACGATCGAGTCTGTAGGGTGATCAGGGTTCGCGTTCCGCATATCTCTTACGCGCTCGTTGAACAGTCGGTTCATGACCTCTGACTGCTGGAGACCTGGCGGCTTGAGTGACCAAGATTCCGCGGAGGCGAACGGTGCTGGGCTGAAAAGTGTTGTTGGTGGCGGTAAGATGTTCAGGCACAAGCCAGGGAAAGATTGCGCAAAGAAGTCGAAGTCTTCGTAAACTGGACCAGGCTCGACCTTCCTCCTAGCAGCCTGCAGACTCCCGAGCACTTCTCTCAATGCCATCTCTGCTGCGCGCCCAACCTCAGCCTGTTCTTGCAATTTCTGAGTATCTGCTGTGCGCGGCTCCGGTCGCTGCAATGGCTGGCCAGAAGCCGTGTCTCGTCGCATTTCCTGCACACGCTGCGCCTGGCCTGTCGCAGACGCATCTGCATTGGCTCTAGGCGGCGCGCGAGGCGGTATATTGTTTATGACTCCAGTCGATTCCCAGCCCAGTGTGTTCAGTCCGAGAGCTCCGCTTCCTTCTCGTGCCAACACCGGCGACGCCGCTGGAGTGTTCTCGTTCGTACGACCAGTGTAGCTGGTCTCTTTCAACAGCCTTATATTACTAGGCTTGTTTCTTCCATCTGGCGTCTCTACACTCTCGCCCCTACGCGCCGCACCGCCCTTCGTGCTGTTCCTCGGCTGTCGGCGGGTAATACCACCACGAAGCTTCCTGATCTCGTCGACATCGTGCACGCCGTCGGCAGGCTTTGGGTTCTTCGGCTTGATGTATAGATCGAGGTGTCGTCCAAGCGAGGAAGAGGTAAATGCTTGGCCGCAGAAAGGGCATGCTCTGTCTTTGGCGCTCTTCGCAGCGCCATCTTGCTCCTGGTCGCGGTTGTTGTTGGTGTCCGACGCAGGGCTGGACGCAGCGGTCGCGTCATTCGTGGCGTCTCCGTCGTCGGCCATGGTAATCGTTGGCGATGTAGAGGTGTATTGAGTTGGTATAGTGGTATATGGACCAGTGTCGCAATCGTCTTATGCTTTCGCAGCGTGTCGCAATAGCTTTGGGCGCTTCCGGATGTTCGATTGGCAGCGCCTACTTCAGCCGCATCGCATCCAATGAAATCGAGCTTGTCCGTATAGCGCGCCGAATACAGTAATTTATTATACTGCAGAATGTCAAGCTTTGGAAGATTGAAAGAGAAAGACAAGGGTGTCTGTTCTGGACTAGCATGGCCTACACGCGACAGAGCTCTATTAACAAGCACAGCCCTTCAGCCCTCTCGTCTCCGCCCGCTCCAACCAAAGCTGCCATCGCTCGTCGGCTCGAGTTCTCTCCGCTTCCATCCGATCCACTTCACCTCCTTCTCTTCCTTACCTTCTCTACCACTTCACTCCCTTGTATCATCAATCATGTGACTAGGTATTTGCTACATCAGCAAAGCTTGCGATATTTATGATGGATCAAACAACCAACAACCAGCTCTATATGCGAGCTTGAGACGTTGAAGATCAAGTATCATACTAAAGAAACGATTCCATGTATTTCAAAGTGCAACCGGAGGCCGCGGGTATCACTGACTACACTACAACATCCAACATCGTTGGCTTCCCCTATACCTGCACCACACTAAGTCGATCTAGCAAGCACCTGCCTCGCCACAATCAAGATCCACACCTCAAACAGCATGCCCACAACGAAGAACCCAAACACCACGTACCAGTCCTCGCACGTCGACCTCTGCAGCAGCCACAGCAGAGAGTCCACGCTCAGGCCGCTGGAATTGTCGCCTTGACACTGTTTGATGATGGGTCCGAACAGCTGCGAAGCCGTTCCAATCATGCCAGTGAGGTAAAGCACGAAAAGAATGAACGCTTTCAGAATCACAACGCCCGGGTACAGGCGGCGCTGGAAGGAAAGCAGCACCACGATCCAGACGAACGTCTCTGTCACGGCGCCGACTGTGATGCCGTATGGGATGATCCTGTGATTGAGCACTGTCAGCTGCATTCTCGGAAGCGAAAAGTGCGTAGTCCGGAATGTCGTGAACGTACCAAGGAGTCCCGAGCCCCAATTTGCTCTGCTGATTCGCCATTTTGGCAAAATTGGTGATAAGATATAATCCCGAAATGATCATGAAAATGGCCCAACACCACAGCGTGGTTTCTGGCCAGCGATAAGCATGCCGCACGATGACTCGCTGGAACGATGTCGAGACTTCTGAGCGAGCCATTGCTTCGATGTGCTATAGTCGGGTATTGTAGAGTGGTGGCGTGAGCTGATCAATAAATTGTTGAGCCAGTTGATCCAAGGTCGTCTGCTGAATTGTTCTGCTTGGGCGTCTTCCGGTCGAATGCACTCGATTTGGAGGGTGTGTATGCAGGGGTGATTTGAGATGCGAGGTGCGAATATGTTCTTGCGAGTCAAGCGCAAACCTGCATGGCGTCGAGCATGGCCATATGCATTGCTGGGAGTGCTTTTTCCGTGATGCTGGGGACTTCCAGCAAAGAGAGTCAAGTGGCTGGTACGATGGCTATGACGAGCCATGATTCGGAACACCGGGTTTCGAAACCATATACATTAGTGTACCGTGTCGAGACGTCAGCTGAGCCGATGTAAGTGATGGTTGACTTCTATTGCTGTGCAGCCATCCATCACGACTGCGGCAATGCTCAACACATTTAGCATGCCTTCAATGGCAAAGCATCAGATGTGTTGCAACGTGTATATCAGGCTCCTCCGCATTGCAATATCGTTCTTGCAAGCGGGAGACGTTGTGATGTCTCAGACATTTCCCACCACTCCGGTTCCCAATGTCTCACTCGAGGAATTCTGCCAAGCAATGAGGTCGACTCCGCGTCGACAAGGCTATCGATTCGGATTGACTGATGATGCGCATATCCAAAAGGCGTCGATTCTCACGACCGTCGATCTTTCACAGCCAATGTCTCAAAGATATCTGTCACCCGCCAGGCCTCGAGGGTCGAAGGCCCCTTCTGAGTTCACCAGGTCCCTGCAGCGTACCTCTGACGTTTGAACTCTCGTATTGGAAAAGGCCCTCATTGAGGTGAAGAAGGCATTGCCGTATTCTTAAAGAAGCGGACGCCCTACTTTGTCTCTGACCCTGGCCGGCTTGCCTCCTCTCCCAGCCATACAGTATAACTCCCAGCCATTCGGGTCTCAAGCAAGATGCCTCACGTCACCTTTAGCGACATCTACCCAAAGAGGCCGTCATACGAAGAGAGTCGTGCTATCGTCACCATACCAAAGAAGAAAGAAGACGACAAAACCGACATCGTCCTACGTCGGTCTCGAACCATCAGCTACAAAATCCCAGAAGAAAAGCCGTCTCGACCAGCGAAGCCGATTGACAAAACTTGCATCGAGCGGAAAATCACCTACAAAGACAGCAAAGGCAACATCATCAAGATCACTTACGAGGACTCGTGCGGGAAAGTTACCAAGACTATCTACCCTGCCCAGCCACCACCGCCTCCGCCAAAAGAATGCCGCCCGCCGTCACCACCGCCACCACAAAAATGCGAACCGCCACCCGTCAGTGAACCCAGCAATATCCCTTCTGAGGACGTCAAGAACTGCGACTGGACCAAAATCGTCGTGCGGAACAGTCGCGGCGTAGTCTGGAAAATCGTCCATGTCGACTGTCATGGCAAGACCATGAAGACTGAGTATCCGGAGCCCGACCCGCCAAGGAGGCAATACACCGAGACTAAGAGGTATCTCATCAAAGAGATCGACAGCAGCCCTCCTCGAAAGCGATACAGCGAGACGAAGAAGGTAGTTGTCGACAAGGAGATTGAACGCAGCCCTCCTCGGAAACGATACAGTGAGACCAAAGAAGTAGTGGTCGACAAGGAAGTCGACAGCAGCCCTCCTCGAAAACGATACAGTGAGACGAAGAAGGTAGTTGTTGACCAGGAAGTCCGCGAGCCAACTCCGAAATGTTCGAGCGAAACCGTCAAAGTGGAAAAGAAGCACCAGTATCGCGCGACCGTGGAAAGTGACGATGAATCCAGTCACTCGAAAGAACCTTCGGAACCCACTCCTGCGCCTCCTCCGCCCGCTCCTTCTCCTCCGCGGCAAGAGAGCGTGACCGATTCAACTATCACTAACAGAAGAGATTCTGTGACCAACTCCAGTGGCAAAGCTTCCGCAGAATCTACGCGAGAGGTCATCAAGGACGAGAATGGCGTTGTCAAGAAGGTGATTTACACAGACTCCCGAGGGCGGCGCAGGACTGTTGTTTATGATGATGACGACTGAGGTATCAGGCGAGGATGACGAGTCTCATGTTTGGGTACGGTGTAGTACCCGTACCCGCTGTGCAAAAATGTGTATGTACTATTGGTGTAGGTTTTGGAGTTCTCATTTTCAAGAATCATTGACTTCCAGTTCACCATCGCTGGACCGCCAAAATTGCTGCAGCGTCGTGCATCGTTGATCTTAGACTCGGGCCTGCGAATTCTTCAGTCCTGGAAGAGTAGTCCAGCAGCATACTCCACGTTGCCACCAGTACTGTTGAGAGCGGCAACAGCCTGCTGTTGACTGAAGCCCAAATCCTGCAAAGTCTTCACACTTTCCGCCGGGAATGGATGTTGCGGCGGTGGCAGTTGTTGAGGCGCACCCATACCGTACGGTCTGATCGGTACCTGCTGCTGTGGCACAGGCGCTGGTAGAGGTGTCCGTAGCACTCTTCCCATGTTCGCTGCCCATTCCCAAGGTTTCTCTGCCCCACCAGGAAGAGCATTGAAATATTCCCAGCCCATGACACCGCCGAAATTTGGGTAACGCGCTCGCAGCGTGCGGAGCACATTCTCCATGACCGGCCAATTGACATGTCCAGCACCATTGGAAGGGTTCGTGACCAAACCCATGACAACCTTATCTGCTCGCCACCCAAGTCCAATAATGGCGTCGTACCAAGAAGTAGTCGAAGGATCTCCCCAGCCGCAATAAAACTGCGTATTATACCACGCAATCTCATGCCCTCGCATCTGCTCCAGCAACCTATACTCAATAGGACCCGAAAGATGCGGCTGATTCGGCAGCAAAGCAGTAGCAACCGGCGCCATCGTAATGATAAACCCCGGCCCAAAATCCGCCCTCAGCCGATCAATCAATCTGATAACTCCCGTCAACGACATCGGCTCCTCGATATCGAGATCCAGACCATCGAATTTCCGCTCCCGCAGCATATCTCGCAGCGGGACGTAGTAGGACTCGAATTTCGCCGGGTCGGCGCCGTCCAGACGCTCGTAGGAGCCTTTCGCGGCGCCACCGAGCATTCCTAGGATTTTGACGCCGCTGGCTTGAAGCCAGGCCATTTCGCCGTAGAGAGTGCTGAATTTGGCATGGTCGGGCGGGTCGTCGTTGAGGGTGATATTACCTGCTGGGTCGTTTAGGTGAATTGCGGCGACGATGACGTGGGTGACGCCGGTGTTGTTTGTGATGAGTGGCAGTAAGGAAACTGGCGGACCGCCATTTGGGCCATGGTGTGTTTGGTGGTAGACGACGACTTTGGGGCCTTGGCCGAGTGGCAGGAGGTTGGACATCTTTTGTGTTGTGATATGAGTGGTGTTCGAAGGCATGGAAGAAGCTACAATCACGGCTCCACTTTCCAGCCTTGATCGTGTCACGTACTGAGCAAGTCACGTGCGTTGTTCGCATGCCACTTCACTTCGGTATCAGCATCGAGTTGCTCGAGTACTCGTAGAGCCACAACTCGTGTGGTGGCAGGAGGAAGGTTTACTCGTGGGGGATAGCCATTCAATTACGACGTGTGCCCGCGGTTGCAGTCAGGCAGACGGACTAATAAGGGTTAGGGTTAGGTTGAAACACTGCGAGGGTTCTTGACCATTGCAGACATAAAAAGGCAGTAGAGACTGTGTCAGACGGTGTTACTATCAATCAAGTGCTCCTGCGTGACATGAAGTACATATGATCGCCCTTGGTAGGCATCCAGATTAGATATCGTGGGATGGGGGTGACGCTTGTTCGTTCAGCAGACGACGCAGGGGAAAGCACGTGGATTCTGGCACACATTCGATGATACATGGAACAATCTTGTAAATCTATTCAGCTTCTCAATTGCTGACATCGGTTGAACTGATACAACACCCGGAAACAACCATAATACTCGCCACGAGACTCCATCCCAATCGCCAATCTAATCATGTTGAAACATCTAATCAATGACAAACGCCCCGACTAAAACGCCCTCCCAATCCTCTATTTTTTGGGCAAATCCACAAACACCTTTTTGAAGATATCTCTGCTCTTGTAAAGGTTCAACAACCTAAACCTCTCCTTGTCCAAATGCGCTGAATCACTAGCCTGTCCGCAAGGGAAATGCGCGGCCGGAGCATCGAACTCCTTCTCCAAGAACCTGATAGCAGGGATCGAGCCGCCCTCACGGATGTACAGGGGTTTGCGGCGAGGCGGCCGGGCAGGCTCGGCATTTGTGGAGAGGGTGGAGAGTTTGGAGGAAAGCTGGGAAGGGAGGTCGGTTGGTGTCGCTGCGATGTCGATGGGGGTGGCGATGCTGCCGTTGGCAAGGACGGAGGAGGTTGTGGGGGAGAGTTTGCTGTTGAAGTAAGATGGTGGGGAAGCGTTTTCGGTGCCAGATTTGTTCCGGTGTGAGGGGATGCTGACTTTGGGCAGAGCGGAGGAGCGGCGGCGGCGAGATTGATCGATGGGTCCCCATGCTTCCATAATCGCCTCCTCTAATGTCTTGAAGATCTCGTTTGTCCAGTCACCCAGCCAGGGCTCAGCTTGGTGGTCGACTGTGACGGTGAGCCTGTTGGTAGAGTCAAGCTTATTGAATTGCGTGTGCAGGTATGAGGTCAGGGCTTCAGCTACAACGTTTGCTTCCTGGTTCGGCACGAGACGCAGGGACAAAGCGACCTTTGCAAGTCTGGGAATAATAGTCGCGTTGTCTGGTCCTGAAGTTTGGAAGCGATGAATAGTCAAACTTGCCTCGCGCCATCTGCGCATTAAGCTTGAGGCGAGGGCGGCTGGATCGCCGAGTTCTGGGTTGCGCTGCACGAGGGCTGTCGTGATGTCGACGTACAGTTCACGCTCCTCGTCGCTGAGCGCAGGGATAGGATCGTAAAAGCCAGGAATCATGACCTTGCCGTTCTTGCCAGTCAATGTGCTCAGAAGCATGACGAGATCCTTGAGCGATTCGTCTAGCTGTGCACTTCCATCGACACCACTGTGAAGATCAGGGTGGCTTGACTCGACTTGAACCGTGGCGTGAATGACACCTCTTAGTCCGTAAGTCAGGCAAGGAATGCGATCATCAAGCCAGTAGCTGTTGGCGAGCAAGATCCAGTCAACCTCGCCAATCTTGTCTTTGGCTGCTCTTACGGCTGCCTCAAAGCCTCGGGAACCACATTCTTCTTCGCCCTCAATCAAGAAGATGATGTCTGAGTCAAGGGCTTGCTCACTGTTCAACTCAGCACAAGCGAAGATAGCTGCCATGATGGGTCCCTTGTTGTCAGATGTGCCACGTCCGTACAGGAAGCCATCGATGCCTTCCATTTCGAACGGATCCGATTCCCACTTGCCATTTTCGTTGTCGGCGGCGACAACATCGTAGTGGCCATAGAACAGGATCTTCTTTCTCTTGTGTGATGTGGCTGGGTTGCCTCTGAATTTCGCCAGAATGACAGGGTTGTAGGGGTCTTTGGTCGTGAGCATCTCCGTCGTTGCGCCGAAGTTCTTAAAGACGGATCGCAGATATGATGCGCCACGGCGGCAGTCAGCTTGATGGCGTGGGTCTGAAGAGACTGTGCGATAAGACACGAAGCGTCGCAAGTACTCCAGCATCATCTCGTTGCTGGTTCTGGAGGCCGCATACGGTGATGGACTGCAGTCGCTGATGTCCCAGACGGCCAACGTGCAGTCGCTGGCGCCGGTAACGTAGATTGGTCGGCGCTTGTGGAACGTGAACGCAGACGCAAGAACGCGCCCTTCGTGTGCCTTCAGTCTGCTCTTAAGTTGGTACTGTCGGTCGAATTTGCGAACGTACCCCGTGACTGCTGCACTGAAGAGGAAGCCTCCTCCAACACTGATGCTGAGCACATCATCTCTGTGAGCCTTGATGTTGCGCACCAGCTGGTGAGTCTCCAGATCCCAGACGTCGACCTCGCCTCCAGAGCGTCCAGTGTAGAGGAATGTGCCATCAATCGCCAGTGTCAACACAGAGTGACCCTCTTCTCTTCCATCGTCAAGCTCATACAATTGTTCGATCGCGCCTCCATTCTTCTCGTCCAGTGTCCAGAGCTTCACAATGCCGTCTCCACCACCAGTAATGAGCACCTCTTGACCAGCAGTTTCTGCAACACCCTCCTTGACAAGTATCATGCAGTTGACGTATCCATAATGCGCAAAGTGCATAACATTCTCTTTCGGGATCTCCAGCGTCTGGCCTCCAACGGCGTGCCTTGGTGTGACGTCCGCATTTGGCGGTCTTGGTGTTTGCCTGCCTCCAGGGCCTTTTGAGTCGAAGAACGGATCATCTCGAAGCGACGGATGGATGATGCGAGCTGTCGGGTCCGCCTGGTCAAATCCAACCAAGCTGCACCAGGAGATTGTGGTATTTTGTGCGCCCAGGTATACAGTCCGTAGTTCTTCTGAGTATGCGACGCAGAAAATATCGCCCACGTCGTACGAAGAGTACAAGCATCCCACTCTTGCCAGCGTCTTCGCGCTCCAGACATTCACAATTCTGTCCCCAGCACTTGAGAACAAAAGCGTGCCATCTTCGCTCAGACACAACCCCAGCACACTTCCCCTGTGTCCATCGATCACCGCCTTCCTCTCATACGTGTCCAGCCCAAACACCAGAATCTCGCCGGCCTGTGTACCGGCATAGATGTAATCTTCTCCAAGAGCAATCGTCAAAATCGAGCTTGTATGCTTGAGGCGGTGACTCAGGGTAGGCAAATCGCCTTGCTGGTAGCCGACATCGCGACTGGGCTGGCGAGAGAGGGAGCTGGCCGGGGAGGTGGACGGCTGGTCGTCTGTCTCAGAGAGACTCCCTGCGGGTTGCGGACGGGGCGTTAGCGATTGCTGCTGACGGAGAGCGTCGAGCCTGGACATCGACAGCAGCGAGCTTCCGCGCCGGCCTGCGCTAGGTGGTGGGAAGGATGAGGACGAGGGTGGTGTTGCTTCGAAGGGAAAGACTGAAGCTTTTGGTTTATTATAAGCTCTAGCACAATTGTTTCAACGAATTCCCATAGCGGTCAAGAGTGCATATACAAACAGCTCAGCACATCCCTTCGTCCTATCTCGGAGCAGGCTTGTAGGGTATGATGTCGCGTGTGCATGCCAAGGCGGGGAATGTTTTCTGGGGTAAAAAGGGCAAGGCGATTGTAAGGCTGAGAGGAGGAGGATTAATATATCTGCTTACTTACATTCCAAAGTCGAGACGGAAAAGGCTGAGCCTCGTCGAAAGCTGCCCGGAGGCCAATCCTCGCCGCAATCGCTGCGTGGGATTGCCAGCATTGTCGTGCCCATGGGTAAGAGATGGGAAAGTTATTTTGGAGGATTGGGATTCACTGTGAATGGCTATATTTGCTGCCTCCTGGATATGGCGCCATCGCTCGCAATCGGCGCTGAGGCCATGGACACTCCTATTTGTGGAAGGCACTGTTTCACAGGTTCGAAGCTGACAGCTAAGCGGTGTACAGTCTGGATTGGATATCAAATGAAACGCAATATGCAGGTTATCTTGACAAATTTGTAATACAATTATCGTTCCACTCATCATTCATCATCCACCCGGACATTCATCATCGTGGTACAATCCTCCTCCTCGCCAATCATATATCAAATATTTCTCCTAGGCCTTTGCCTCCGGGTCGCCCTTGTTGAACTTGATGCTCACAGAGTTGACACAATGTCTCTCGTCCGTGGGGGTAGGGTAGCCCTCTCCCTTGAACACATGTCCCAAGTGGCCTCCGCAGTTGCTGCACACGATCTCTGTCCTCTCCATGCCGAATGTGCGGTCGGTGTGTCTAGTCACTGCGCCAGGAACGGCGTCGAAGAATGCAGGCCAGCCGCAGCCAGACTTGAACTTGTGCTGAGCAGTGTAGATGGGCGCATCGCAGCCGGCGCAAGCGTAGGTGCCGGAAGTCGGGGAGTGCTTGTCGTACTCGCCTGAGAAAGGCGCTTCGGTGCCCTTTTCACGTAGGACGCGAAATTGCTCTGTGTACGAAGGTTAGCTTCAGTTCTTCTGGCTTGCGAACGAACGACAAGCTCATCTAGATTTGCTGTCACGTACCCTTGTTCAACTGCATCCTCCACTCATCGTCGCTCTTCTGCACGGGGTGCGACATCTTTCTCGTTTCTGCGGTATGAAAGAAGCTTCCTATGAAAGGAATAGCGGGCATAGAACTGCGAAGGGCGATTCCTGGTCTGGCAGCGGAAACGGAAAACGGCGCTGGAGCTGTTCGGTGGAAAGTGGCGTTGCTGAAAGCGTAGAATGTGCGGACGAAGTTGGGAAGAGATGGGATACGCATGGAGAGATATTCTCACAAGTATGGTGGTGAGAGGTGAGATTAATGTAAGACGTCTATCTGTATTCACATGCACTGCTGCTCCGCCGCCACCGTCGAAAGATCCGAGGGGCTCTAGAGCTGTCCTTGCCTACGTCATCGACTTGCGCCCGCGGGAACGACGGGAAAGCACGTGCACGAATTCCTCCAGACCTCACTTCCATCACCGCACCACGTCCGTGTACATGTATGATTGTATTCGATGTCCAAACTATGACAAGTGGTCAAAAACGCTACGATACAGTCGAAATGCTGTCTCGATCGAAAAGCCCGAATCATGCGATTCTCGGCAGCTGCGTTTGTTGCAGGTAATGTACACCGGTTTTCACTCGTCTGAATGCAATGACAAGATGGAGCTCGAAGTCGTACGCGTATTTGCTGCGTTCCATGGCGTCGTTATTACCTTCAAGACCATTGCGGCAGCAGTAGATACTAACATTCAGCCATCATCACCTCATACACGAACCGATCTTCATGGCGGGTACTCGTTCAATGAATTTATTTCTGGACTTTGCATAACCTGCTTCTTGAGCGCCTGAATGTAAACACTGAAACCGATACTAACAACCCATGCGGAAACCAAACTTCAGACCCATGTCCTTCACACTCAGGGCGACCTTTCGGTCAAGCCACTATACGACTCTCTCTCCTCCACACTCAGGGCGACCTTTCGGTCAAGCCACTATACGACTCTCTCCCCTCCACACTCAGGGCGACCTTTCGGTCAAGCCACTATGCAACCCTCCCATTCCCATCCCGAGTCCTCCACACTCAGCGCTAGATACCAGCGACTATGCGAGCCTTCCTTCTTCTCCGCCTCCACCACACTCAGCGCTAGATTCCAGCGACTATGCGAGCTTCCCAACCCTCTTCGCTTGTACCGCACCCCATATCACCTCCTTTGAACGCCAGACTCCATCGAAGACCGAATCGGAAAAACTCCAGAAAACTCCAACATCCCAAAGAAACCCCAAAAAGACCATTTGCGCACTCTCCTTGACCCGCAACCGAGGCCGCACACTTGCTTCCAATGCCGCACAAGTTCTCGCAGGCACGAAGCCTTCCATTCCTCCAGCATTGTCTTCGTTCTCAAGGACTGCGTCTCTCCGTCCATGCACTGTCGACCAGTGCCCCAGCGCCAGCGCCGACCACGCGTCGTTCGTTCAAATCACAGGAGCCAGGTCCGCATCAATCCAGCTGCGCTGGTTGCTCTGCTCTGCAGTAACAGAGAGGCACTTCTTGGAACACTGGGAAAGACTCGTACTCAGCTGCGAGACACCTGGGCTCAGTTTGAGGAAACGCGGCCTCGCAGGTGTACTCATGTTCAGCTTTTGAAGTACAAGTCCCTCCAGGTAAAGAGTAAAGCAAACATTCGGATGCAGGTGTCGTGGATGGGCGTCCCATTGGAACACTGGGGGAGACTCGTACTCAGCTGCGAGACACCTGGGCTCAGTTTGAGGAAACGCGGCCTCGCAGGTGTACTCGTGTTCAGCTTTTGAAGTACAGGTCCCCCCCAAAACCAGCGTCCGGATGCATGTGTTGTGGATGGGCGTCCTTGACCATCTTGTGGTCATCAATCTCCAGACACTGAAGTGGCGTGTTTAGTGGCATTGGTCCTTTTGGGGCGAAACTGCGTGTCGGCCCTGGCCAGCAGGTGGTGCCGTATGGACAGAACTCTTCTTGGGCGGCTTTCATGGCCGTTGATGGTCGTCATACGCCACCATACGCGGCCTCTGTCAGACATTTCGTGGGGTTTTGTCGCTGCGTTGTATGATTGCGACTCCCGATCAACCTCGGAACTTCGGCACTGGCGCCAATGTCCGCGCTTCAAACATCATCTTCTCTCTTCCAAAATTCTCCTGGTGAGACTCAATCTTTGAGTCTGAGAGGTGCGAAGGACAGACATTCTATTCGATGCCGTCCATGTTTTCGCCATCGTAACCGTCTATGGCGTAGTCGATCAAAGGAGCGCTGGGGCCATGAGGTAGCGGCTGATTGCTTCCGCTGTTCGAATACTGTTGATCATTGTTGGACCCGTTTGCTTCGGGCTCACCCTCGATTCCACTTGAACCGTTTTCTGGAGACTTCTGCGCCTCTTCACCTGGAGCTGGGGTTTGCGGGCCTTCGAAGCGGAACAAGGGTCTGTTAATGTTTCCCCAGCACCAAGGCTGCTCGATGTCGGGACTGATGTTGGGGTCTCTATTCATCGGATGGAGGTCGCCTTCTGCTGGAGTAGGAGGAGGAATCTTCCTGGCCGGACCATGGCGCACACCGTCCCAAGCGGCGTTAAAGTGGTGATTGTCCTCGACGAGATCGAAATAAAAGCCATGCTCAGCGGGCTCGGGCTCCAGACCTTCCATGGGCGAATTCTGTTGAAGCTCGTTGTCTTGCAACTCTTGGCGCATTTTCTGTTGCAAGTCTCTCTGGCAAGTGATGCGTTGTTGCTTTTCGTTCTCTGGAATGTCAAATTCCCGATCTTCACCTTCGCCAACTTGTTCACCAAATCCTAGCTCTTTCAGTCGATTCCGGTTCATATTCGCTTCAAGACTCCAGGTTGGCGACGTGGGCGCGCTCTCTTCTTCGCCACCTGTGGTTCGGTCGAGCCACTGTTGTACATCGGCTGTCTGCAGTCTAGTCAGAGGAGCGCCGCTGTAGCCGAAACAATAGGTCTGGTCGTCACAGCCGCAGAAGTTGGAAGTCTGGCATTCCTCGTTGATGATCACACCAGCATTCTGCGCTTCGCGTAAAGCGCTTCGGCGTTCATCCTCCGCTTCTGTGAGCTCGCGAGACTTCTGGGCCAGGTATCTGACTCTTGCTTTACCTTGTTCATCGCGGCTTAAGGACGTTATCCCTGGAACTTCTCGCCTGTTCTCTTCGATGGCGTAGAATTCGGCCCGGCAGAAAGCAAGCTTCTCTCTAGCTTCGGCAACTCTGGTCAACATCGCTTCACGTGATGCGACGGTGATGAATTGTTGGGTCTGGTGTATTTGACACCGGTTCCCTTCTTTTCTTGCTTCTTGGCGCGCATGCTCTTCACGCTCCTCCCTGGTCATCCTCATCCGAGGCCCTGGCGCTCTTGGCATAGGGAGTGGCTGGTCTTCGTCGTGGGTTTCCATCTCGTGGTTATCCCTGCTCGCGTGTGTGGAAGATTTTGAGCTTCGACTTCCTTCTGTGTAGTTGTCTGGTGGATCATCGTTGCCTACTGCAGAATTTCGCTCGGGAGTTTGGGCACTTTGTGAGGCCTGTTCACTTCCAGGCTCCGCGTGCAGCATACCACATTGAACCAGAAGGATATCTGTGATACGATACAGCTCAGTTTCAAGTTCAGCTTGCGCGTTTCGTGCCCGTTGGAGCGACTTCGACAGCTCTTCCTTCCGGTACGCATTTGGACACAGCGAACCCACAAGGGCTTCCAAAGCTTCCGGACTATCCTCAATCGCGATCTCTGTAGGCGCAAATGCTTCATTGCCTGGAGAATGCCTGCTGTATTGGTCGACCTGCTCGGATCGGGCTTCGTCTTCCTGCTCCAACTCATGAAGCTCCAGTTCTAAGTCTTTGCTTGTGATGTTTGCTGCTTGGCATTTTTCGAACAAATCCCACCACTCGCTTGACAGAAAAGCGAGGTGTGGACTATCTCGCGGAACATCAGCAAAGTTGTAGATTCGATTGTTGCGCTTGGCCTGGAATTTGTTCAGGTCGCGCATCTCAGGACCGGTGTAGCTCAGGAATCTTTCCGCGGCTTGAAGTGCTGCTTGCTGCTGTTTACGAGCTTGTCTCAGATGCAAGACGTCGTAACCCCTCGACTCATGATGCGCTATCTCCGCGTCGAGTTGTTTGATCCCGTTCTCTCCATTCATACTGGTGTCCTGTCGCTGTCTCCAGCTACCATCCCGACCGTTCGCACGCCGAGTCGCTCTGTTGAAAATGGTGTTCGAACGGAGCATTTGTTGCATGCACTGGTCGCGAGCTTTGGGATGCTCTTCTTCACTCGCGCCTTTGGTACCGCCAGACTTGACGTCACTGCCGTGGTGTTCTCCAAGCTGTTGTGGACTTGCAGTCTGGTGGATGACCACCGGAAGCGCCTTGCTAGGGTCTTCACTGGCCGCAGGACCCGGAAGCTGGCTTTTGTTGTTTTTTGCGGTCTTTCGATTCGTGCGTCTCGGGTTGCTTCGCGAGTTTCTGGGTGGCGGTTTTGCTTTTCCCTTGCGCGTTGCTTTATCCTCCTGCACACGTTGTCTTTCCACCTTGTTGGCTAGGGCCTCCTCGTTCACTCTTGCGAATTTTGCGCGCGACTCTTCTTCTGCTTCTTCGCGCTTCCGCTTCAAGGCTGCTTGCCTCTCCGAATTATGCGGCTGCATGGCGAGCTTTGGAAATGGAGGCTGGGTAGTGAGTAGAGAGTAGTGGTGATGAGTTTCTGAGATTTGGTTGTTGAGTATTTGGCGTGGGGTGTTGTGTGTTGAGTGTTTCCTGGTTATTCAGGGCAGAAGCAAACTTATTGTTTTGGGCGTGTTTTCTTTGTTGGGGGGTGAGGGAAAGCGGGTGTCACGTGCAGGGTTAAGCCGTGAAGAGGCGCTCGCAGTTCACTTACCTCGCGTCAGCGCGCGCGACAACAGCGTCACCAGTCACCAGCGGGACAACCCGTCCACCTCAAGGTCCCACCGCGAAGGCCGCCTATTTCTGCGATTGCGACAACAGCAACTCTAGGCAACGCCGCGCAAAAACTCCACAGACATGCGAGACCAGGTTAATCTTGGTGTCATGGCTACCCTTCCGACTACCCCAACTGCACCAACTCACTCGACAGCCCTGCGAGACCAGGCCACACCTGTTGTCATGACTGACCTCCCCGTCGCTCCACCGACTCCCTCGTCGGCCGAGTGCAACCAGCTCAGCCCTGGTGTCATGGCTGCCCTTCCCAGCGCCACCCAAACCAACACCACAAGCACCCAGGACCGAGTTAGTTCTGACACTATTTGTCAAGCCTGCTACTATCGCACTAAGCCATGCTAACTTCAATAAAGGACCAGATCATCTCGGCTTCCGCGACCGCGAGCACGCACTCTCCGTTCACTGCCCCCGAAACCATGCGAGCCAGTACCACCCTTGGTGCTATGGGTCCACCGCCTCCACCTTACCGCGCCACAGAAGCGCCCGAGGATGAGGTGCGCCTCCAAAAGCGCCAGAAGACCAAGAACAGCAGCACCTGTAGCTCGACCGACATTGCCCAATTTGCGCCTATTCCCAACGCTGCTACTCAGTCGGATCAAGCCTCCCAGCAGCTCGCCGCAACCACTGACGATGGCAGCAGCAGTAAAATCTCACACACGTACAGCCCTCGCGCACACTATGTTCCGCACAATGTCTTACTCTACTCGAACGCTGGTATTCGACCCGGCGACTATCTCTTAGCTGAAAAAGCGGAACCACTTGGCAACCAAGATTACAACACATCCAGGTCCGACAGTGTCTTTCATGCTCGTGGGGACTACTTGACGAAGGAACGCTTCTGGGTGGTCCACCACCTCAACGGCGAAGACATGGCTGTCCAGCTCGCGACCACATTCGGTGACTCTGATATGGAGGACGTGCGCAAACAGATGATTGTGGATGAGTCTCTAGGACCGCGCCCCAAGCTAGAAGACTTTATGCAAGCCATGGCGGAGCACCACCCCAGAAAGTCGCCTGCTGGCGGTGAGCCACTCTGTTATGGCGAGGACAAAACCCCCCTTCGCTGGAAAGGTCCAGGTCGCCATCCGTCAAAGAAAATCTCATACGTTCGTCTGTCTGCCACCGAGACACTCACAATTGGCAATGTGGGTTTCAAGCTTGTGGGGTCATTGAGCGATGAGAGCACCGACAGACTTCTGGAGGCGACAGCAAGCTTGTCCAAGGCTCAGCATGAGGGCACTCAGAACGCTTTGAAGCGCATGCGTGAAGAGAGTCACAAGCTTTCGTCTTCCTCTAAAGTATGCCTCCACCTGTCCTTCGTAGAAATGTTCTATGCTAACACTCATCAGCGTCCAATCCCGCCGCCGACCCCTGCTTTTGGCTCCGACCTAGCCTCCACGCTTCTCCGAGGTGCTGGGACGGGCTCCACATCTGCCAACACTCTACGCCCTTCTTTTACTCAGCTCTCACCGATGGACTATCCTCGCAGTATGCCACGTGAGGAGTGCGAGCAGGCTGCAACCGCATGGGTCAATGCACATGGCAAATCTGTCGCGCCAGCTTCTGAATCGCCACCCGGGACCACGGGCATGACACGCCACATGTCAGGTCTAGGGCAGCCGCTCGGCCCCAATCGGAGCACAGCGGACAGGACCAGTACGATCAAACAGCAAGAGGGCGAGAACACCTCAAAGAACAGGTCCAGGAAGGCCAAGAGCAAGGCCAAGAAGAAGGAGAAGGAGAAGGATCTGAGCGACGCGCAGCCTCCGCAGCCTGCAGCCGTCAGTGTCCGCGACCAAAGTACAACAATCAACAACATTCAGATTGATACTGCCAATGGCGACATTGTTGGAGCTCGTGGACACAATACCGACTACCACCAAACCCGTCAATCTCAGGGACCCCAGGCCCAGCAGTCTCAGCAACCCCAGCAACCTCAGCGTTCCCCTCATGTTCCTCCTCGTCAGGGCAACTTTCGTCCCAAGAGGCACGTTGACAGCTACAGGCCGAGTTACTAAAGTCTGAGATGATCTTGCCTCTTTGAGAAGTTGTCCAGACTTTGGCCAACTTGTTCAGACCAACGGCACACCTTCAGAATGAAGTCAGCAAATGGGGCCAGCATGGTACAATGATGGTTTTGCTGTCTGTATCGCAGTTCGGAAAGTGCTTCAGTTTCCAGTTTGAAGCAAACACACTTTTGTTTATGTTACAGTTTGAGCAGCACTCCAAGTTTTGGGGCGCGTGTTTTGCATGGCTATTGGCTACCACAGACTGTAATCGCAGTGAAGGGCACACATTTGGTTTGAGGCGGTGTGTTTCTCCATGACGTTACAGGGTTAGCAACTGTACTTTTATACCAAGAAACCCATTCAATATTACTTTCCTTGTTCTATGTGATCAGAGCTCTGCGACTGGCGATCAGTCCAAGCTGCTACATTCCATTGCATGCACGCATGATCCATACATAATGCGTTAAAGATAGTTGAGAGACAGTTTTGCAGTTTCGGAGGACGAGTATGTCTATCATAATCAAAATCTGCGCAATTCACTTTTGGAGCATCTCGGTGGTAGACATTGAGTTGCTGATAGCTGTGTCTGATGATAACTACTCACTGGCTATGCAGGCGCCTATTTAGCCTCAACAGTATCTCGATGGCGAGCGTTGCTAACTGTAACGGCCATGCCCGAAAGTATCAGCATGCTAGGTATTCTGATGTGTGATTCGAACCACTATAATCTCGAAGGTAAGCATGGTTCAGCATGTGAGCTAGGATAAAGTATAGCTGTCACGATTATAGCCTGTAGAGTCTGTAGACTCCCCAGCATCCCAGTGGCACGCATTGCTGTTTCAATAGCAACGTCTGATGATATCAACTGACAAACTGTCCATGGGTATAGCTAGCTGCAAGTGTCTCTCAATGGTAGGTGTCACCACCTCTTGGGGCTGTGCTTGAGAGTATCAGCATGGCATATATAATGACCCAAATTTAACATTGTTGTGTTCTTATGGGCAAACTTAGTTTGTCAGTCAAGCTAGCATAGAGTGTATTTGTCACAATTATCATCTACAGACTGCGAGTCTGCGGAGCGCTTTAGTGGTAGGGATTACCGTTACAATAGCTACGCCTGATGATATCCACCCACAAGCTGTTCAAGCATATAACTAGGTGCAATAGTATCTCAATGGTGAGTACCACTATCCCTACAGATCATTCTCGAGGGTATCAACACTATAGATAAGGCGATTTGAGGCAGAGATAGGTACAATCAGTACAAAAGTTAGTTAGAGTCTAATACACTGATTAGGTAATCAATTCAATGCATTAATAGGCTCCTATTAATTAGTGTAAGTAAGGTTTATTAACTAATTAATATATTAGTTATATTTTTATAATATATCTAATCTTAACTCTAGATAAGATTTCTCTAAATATCTCTAGATAGGATTAGTAGTAAAGCGCAAGCTAATATAGGCTATACTCTATAGGCTATACTCTAATAGTAAAGATCTAGCCTAATTAGGATACTTCTACTTACTTCTATATAACTCTTTTAATTCCTAAATTCTCTTCTTTTTAATAGTAATAAATACTACTACTATATAGTTCTTAATATCTATAGTATCTATTACTATAGATTATCTCTTAAGTATTCTTTTAGTAGAAAAACTTAAGATTCCTTTAGTACTATAGTATATAGATAACTTTATAAGTAATATTATAAGTAGATTAATAAATAGCCTTTCTAGCTATAATATTAATAAAATCGACTAGAATTAGCTCTATAGCTATATTATAATACTATACTTCTCTAAGTATCCTAAATTATTTATTTAGATATATAGCTATAAGATAAAATATATTAAAAATAATTAAGAATACTAGCTCTATAAGATCTATTATAATAAAATACTATTACTATAAAAGCTTTTAGGCTATATATATTACTATACTTCTATTACTATAGTAACTTTATACTTTAAAAAAAAGTACTATATTAATTAATATAGCTCTATATCTATAAACTTACTTATAAATATATATTAGATAATAGATTCTTTTAATAGCCTAATTTATAAAAGAACTATAGTAATTTCTTAGTTTAACTTAGCTATCTTTAAAATACTTCTTATTTACTTATTTACTATTAAGTAGCTAGTATTAACTAAAGTTAAATCTCTAGCTATAAAGTTTAATTAGAATATATATAAGTATATAGTTTAATAGATTATAGAGCTATTTAGTTAAGAAGTTTATAAGAAATAAAAATTACTTATATAAGTAAAAGTATAGTCTTTATTTCTATATATAGACTATTCTACTATATAGACTTTACTTTATAGAGAAGATCTATAGTTTAAATTCTAGTAAGAGTAGTAAATTTATAATATTACTTTCTTTTTAAATTAGTAAAGTCTCTTAAAGCTATAATTATTATTAAAAGTAAGATTAGTTATAGTAATATAATTAAGTACTAGTATCTCTTACTAACTACTAAAAGAAAGTATATAATAATACTTAATAGATAATAAAGTAGAATAAAGAGACTTATTATTAGGTAACTATATAGTAGTAGTATTAGTAATAAGTCTTTAGAGTAATTATACTCTTATATTCTAATAAATATAGTATACTTATATTTCTATTACTCTTTTAGAATATAGTACTAATAAGGAGCCTTCTTATATTAATAACTAAATAGTTATATTAGATTTAGTATTAGCTTTATTATTAATAATATCTAGTAGTAAGTCTAGGTTAGTACTATTAAAGTAGTTAGTAATAGTATTAGAAAAGCTCTTAAAGTTATCCTAGTATTTCTAAGTTTCTTTATTATAACTTTTCTATTATACTAAGTATTTTACTTAAGTCTTTTACTTCTTACTAGCTACTACTTAGCTATACTACTTAACTACTTAGCTACTTAAAATCTTATCTATTTTATATTTCTTAGTAGTATTTCTATTATAGATTACTTTAATTAGTAGTAATAGAAACTATTCCTATCTAGATAGTAGTCTATTATTAGTAATAGCTAGTTATAATAGAAATATATAGAATATCTAGTCTTAGATATTTAAACTATTAGAGAGCTTAAGTTAATATAATATAGTATTATCTTTTATAATAACTTTAGTAATAAGATAGAAACTAATATACTTATAGTTAAGTTTTTTAGAAAGTTATACTATAGTTTAGTTCTTAGTACTAATAAATACTAAGTCTCTAACCTTATATTAAAGTTATATATAGTATAGCTTATTAGTATTTTCTACTTATATAAGTTATATATAAGCTATTTCTTAGTAGTAGTAACTATAGACTTTACTTATTTTAAGTATAAAGTTATAAGTAGTAGACTTATTAATCTTATATAGTTTAGATATTATAAAGTCGAAAAGTAGTATTTCTTTAATTATATATAAGTATTAGCTAGAGTTAGTAAAGAATAAAGTAATTCTAGTAGTAGCTAATACTAAGTTATTTATAATAAACTTAGCTATCTATAGCTATTTAACTTAGTTAGATTAATAGTAGTTTATATATATATATAAGTACTTCTTTAGTATCTTATTACTATTCTCGAACTATCTATTAGTTTAAGAGTAATAAGTAGATAATAAGTACTATTTTATTCTAAAAGCTTATTATACTTTCTTTATAAATATACTTATAAAGTTTATACTATAGTTAGATACTATATATATTAGAAAGTTATACTTTAAGAAGATATCTCTATATAGTACTTATATAGTATTCTTTATAGTTATAGTTTTAACTAAGCTAAATACTTTCTTTTTAGTAAGTATATAAGTAGCTATAAAGATATTATTATATATTACTTCTTTAAATAATATACTATCTAGTAGATCTATAATATAATCTACTAAGATAGATAACTATAGTTAGCTAGGAATTAGTATTAGCTTTAGTAAGTTAGTAAGTTTCTATTATAAAGTCTTTATATATTTATATATTCTATAGTAGTTAATATATTATTAAATACTTTCTATTATCTTTAGCTAGTAGAAATATCTTCTAATAAGCTTAAGTATAATTATAACTCTAATATATTTACTTACTAGAAAGTTATAGTATAATTAGATAATCTTTAGCTTTAGAGTATTATTATTTAGTACTTATAGCTTATACTTAATATAGATAATACTATTCTTAACTCTATATTATAATAGATTAACTTTAGCTTTCTATAGTATAGCTAAGATTTTCTAGATTCTTACTATATCTTTTTCTCTCTTTAGAGCTACTATAATCTTCTAATAGATAGTATCTATAGCTATAGTACTAGTAATCGAGTTAGCTAGAGCTAGCTATAGAGTATTATCTATAGAGTTTATAATAGTTTTAAGAATAGAGTTAGAAATAAAATTAGAAATAGAGTTAGAAATAGAGTTAGAGTTAACTATACTTCTTAGTTCTTTAAGAACTAGAGTTATATTTAGTAGTCTTAGTACTAAGACTTAAGCTTTATCTTAACTCTATAGTAT